>JAMKYM010000515.1:0-229743 GCA_026541065.1 Canavalia ensiformis
AAATTTTACAAAAGGATCCTCAGTCCACATATGCACAGGGTCCAAGACAACTACGGCTGCACTTGGGACCAATATGAATTCCTAGGAAGCGAACAACAGAAAAAGCTACCAATTCGTTCCTAGGATCCATTGCGTGAGACCTAGAACCAAAATATCTTGAAATTTAATTTGAACATAATAAAGAAAAGAAATGGTTTAATTTGACAAAAGAATTGGTTTTGAAGTGAATTTGAAAACTTGGGAAAACGAGGGTTAAACTTGAATTGACTTGGAGAAAAGGTATTGAAATAATGAACTTGAAGTTTTATGGAAAAATTAAACTTGGTTTTTTTAAAAAGGAATTTGATTTTATGTGAAAGAAAGAATTTGGATTTATTTTTAGAATTTGAGGAAAGGATTACTTAGAATTATAGGAAAATTCTTTTGGGGTTAGTTCGCAAATTTGGATAATTTTGGAGGTTAATGGTAATTAGTAGAAAATTTAGGGGTAAATTGGGTATTTTGGTAATTCTGGACGGGTTCAAGGGCAGTATGGTAATCCTGGATGTTGGGGCATATTTGGTATATTTGGAAATGTACAGGGGCAGTATGGGAATTAGTGGAAAGGTTTAGGGTAAAATGGTAATTTGTGAATTAAGGCCAAAGAATAAATGGTGGAAAAGCCCCAGAATGCTGAGCGGGGGTTCGAAGGCGAGCCCTGGGACTTGAGAAGCAAAGAACCAGCCACTGAGCCAACGCTCCTTTGGGGATTATGGGACTCAATTTTAAACTTAAGGCAGGCCCCTGATTTGCATGGGTTTGTATGGCTCGTGCATGGCTTTGAATGCCAATTACTAGGGGGGGCCCGTCGCTGATCTACTTGGCCTTTTGTATGGTCTGGAGCTGGAAATACGTAGCGAGGCTTTTCATGGGGGAAAACAACGCAAATCAAGTGTGAGTCCAGTTGCTTCTCTTATCTTAACTTCTGCATGGCGCCTCGTTTTGCACTAAGAAAGTCTACATGCAGTGGAGCCCCTCATCCTCGAAATTTAGTCACTATAATGACATCCATCAAAGTAAAGCCGCACGTGCATGCCCTCCAAATACCCCTACTCTTCCACATGTTCTAGTGCAACACCCCTGACCCCTATGCAGCGTACGCAGAGTCCTCTATACCTAAGCAGATTGTGGGTGATTTTAAAGGAATGAATGTCCCATGTTATCTTCAAGGCCTACTCTGGTTAGAACAATCCTTTGAGATAATTTGTATCACACGTGGTATTCTGAAACAAACCTCTCCCTCCTGACAAACAAAATATTGTAATGGATATCAAAACGAGGCAACTATGGTCTCCTGGGATGAAGATTTCCTGTACCCCTCGTAGTTGTGCAACTCTTCCCTCATAGGAATCATACTTGGGCTTTCATGCGCCAACTGGCCTCTGCACCATCCCAAGTAGGTTTGGCTTGGTCCAGACTCTCGTTTCAGGATCACAGATCGGTATCCTTTTAATTATCATTGCTCGAATTGATATATACATCTCATGCGAGAGCTTCGGTCGACGTTATCAGTTGCGCAAATCTATAAGCGAAGGAATTCTTTGACAATACCATCCCCCTGATACCCCATCAAGAACGTCTTCAGCGTATGTTATAGCCTATATAACTTAGCTAATAGCTTCTTTTCGAAGATGAGAACATGATATGCTGCTATGGCGTAAATGGGGAATTCATACTCGTATCCAAGTGTAGCCTTTCGTGGTTTCGCTGTGTATCAACTAAACCAAGACCGACTACAGGGTTCATCTATTGGATTTCATAAGAAACTATACTGATCTAGGAGGAGGAAGAAGGGTCTTTATGGGGTCATATTTCCATATTCGAGCTATAGAACATGACTCCTAAACCTTATGGATTAACAAAAATTGACTAACAGATCCAATCCTAAATTGTGAGATATAACAGAATCAAGGTAGAATGTCTAGTAAAATTCCGGTTATCACTGAATACTTTCGAAACCCGATCCCCACCATGGCATATATTCATTAATGTCCATGTAATAGCAGCCACATTAGTGTGAGGTTTTTTTTAGAAGATAGAGGGAATTTGACTAACCTGTTATTGGGTCAATGGGGAATTCATGTTCATATCTTGATGATCGACTACCAGGACTATCTTTACTCTTCGCTTGGGATTATTTGCAAGTATTTTCCATCGTCATGCCACTGAAGTGAACCTCCTTCTATAACCAAGAACCACTGAGGGAAGACCAAAGAGCTTCCTCCTATCTTTTTTGCTAGCGTACCTCTTTTGACGAGAGCAAAACCAGTGTAGCCCAAAAAACCAGCCCCCCCAAAATCCTTTTTCATTTTGTATCTTTTCTTCCTTTTGGAGAGCCCTTTTTTTTTTAATTTCTGTTATTTTGTTTTTCTTTTTTCAAAAACCGTTTTCCGTTTTCTGTTAAAAACGTTTTTCTGTTTTTCAATTTTGCTTTTTAAAAAAAAAATTGATTATTCTGTTGTTATTTTTCTGTTTATGGATATATATTTGTTATTATCAAATATATTTTTCAGCTCTTTTTTCAATATCCATTTTTAGATTTTGTTTTTATTCTATTTATTATTTATTTTATTATTATTATTATTATTTTTTATCATATCTTTATTTTCCAGATTTTTTATTATTTTTAATTTTCTAAATTTTGTTTTATTATTTGTTTTTACTTTTCTACCTTTAAAAATGTTTTATTTTATTTTTCTTTTTTTGTTTTATTATTTTTTATTCTTTTTAAATTTCAGATTTTATTTATTTATATTTTCCTTTTTGCTATATTTTCCTTTATTTTTCCGATTTGTGCTTTGTTATTTCTTTTTTATTTCTGATTTTTTCAAATTTTTATTTTTTCCAAAAGCTCTTTTCAGATTTTTTTTATTATTATATTTTTTATTTATTATTTTTTTGTGTTAATTCCTTTTTTATTCCTATTTACTTCTTTTTGGTATTTTTCAATTTTTAATCCTTGTTTATTAAATTTTCTTTTATTGTTTTCTTTTAATTTTGACTTTAATGTTTGCTTAATTTTCTTTTTTTTTATTTCAATTTTTTTTTTGTGTTTATTTGTTATTTTCCTCCTTCCCTTGATTTTTATCTTTTCTTCTGTTTTCTACTTAATCATGTTTCCTTATGTATTTTTAATTTCAATTTATTCATTAAATACCTTAAAATGGGCCTCGGACATAATTGAGTGTTTACAAAGGCCAACCTCAAATTTTGAGTCAAGCCCAAACTGGGGCAAACGCTTGCCCATAAAAATTCAAGTTGAGGCAATCCTCAGTTCGTTAACTTAAGAAAATTTCATAAGCTAGAGGCAAACGATTGTCCAAGAAAAACTCAGATCGAAGCAATCCTCGATCCCAAATCGAGATTCAAAACTGGGGCAAAAACTTGCCCAGAAAAGACAAATTGGGGCAGCCCTTGACTTCAAAAAAAAATCAAGGCCGATTTGGGGCAGACGCTTGCCCACAAAAATTCAATTGGAGGTCATCCTAAAATTTTGAATCAAATCCAAACTGGGGTAAATGCTTGCCCACAAAATTTCAAATTGAGGTCATCCTCAAATTCTGAATCAAGTTCAAACTGGGGTAAACATTTCCCAAGAAAGGTTTAGAGTTAAGAACGGAATCAAAACTAGGGCAAACATTTGCCCAGAAAATTCAAGATGAGGCAATCCTCGATTCCATCAAGATTCAAAATGGGGCAAACACTTGCCAAAAGTCCCTTCAAATCAAGACATCCCTGAATTGTCAAGAATTTTCCAAACTGGGACAAAATGTTGGCCCAAGTTTCTTCAAGAGAATAATTATCAAGTGCTTAAAAACCTTCAAAATCAAGATAGAATAAGCAATAAATAATTTCAAAATAAGTTGTCCGAGGGTAGTTGACGAGGAAGTCCATATTCCCTCCTTTCCACACCTATCTTCGCAGGTTATCCTATCTCAACAAGACATTTCTTCTCCATATTTGTCTATCTATCTTGACAAGCCTTCATTATCTGTCTTAACAGGTTCTTTTCATTTCCCTTCGCCTGTCTTAACAGGTTTTTCACCATTCTCTTGTGTCTGTCTTAACAGGCGTCTTGCTTCCATCTTGTCAACAACAGGGTTCATCTCCATTTCACTTGTCTTAACAGGTCATCTGTGATTTTCCTTTTCCTGTCTTAGCAGGCTTTCATCTTTCCTTTTTGCCTGTCTTAACAGGTATTTTGTTTCTTTCCTGTCAACAACAGGACTCCATTTACATTTTGCCTGTCCTAACAGGTCCCCTGCATCTTTCCTGTCATCAACATGATTTTTTCGCATTTTACCTGTCTTAATAGGTTTCCTTCATTTTACTTTGCCTGTCTTAATAGGCTTTCATCGTTCTCTTTTCCTGTCTAGCAGGCTTGCATCCTTCCATTCAACAACAGGATCTTATCCGCATTTCACCTATCTTAAATGGGCACATCATTTGCATTCATCTTGGTAACAACAGGATCTCTTTTGCATTTATCCTGGCAATAGCAGGATTTCACCGTTTGCATTTATCCTGGAAACAGCAGGATCTCATTTGCATTCTTCCCGGCAATAGCGGGACCTCATTGTGTTTTTCCTATCAACAGCAGGACTTCATGCATGTTTAATTTCTGTCCACTTGTCTTAACAGGTTTGCATTTATCCTGGCAACAACAGGACATCAAGCATGTTTAAATTTCAGCACTCCGGCCTATGATGTCATGCCTTGCATTTTAAATTTCAGCACTTCGGCTTATGTTGTCAGGCCTTGCATGTTTACTTTTCAGCACTTCGGCCTATGATGTCAGGCCTTGCATTTGAAATTCCTGCACTTCGGCCTATGTTGTCAGGCCTTGCATGTATAAAATTTCAGCACTCCGGCCTATGATGTCAGGCCTTGCATTTTAAATTTCAGCACTTCGGCCTATGTTGTCAGGCCTTGCATGTTTAATTTTCAGCACTCCAGCCTATGATGTCAGGCCTTGCATTTTAAATTCCTGCACTTCGGCCTATGTTGTCAGGCCTTGCATGTTTGAATTTCAGCACTCCGACCTATTATGTCAGGCCTTGCATTTTAAATTTCAGCACTTAGGCCTATGGTTTCAGGCCTTGCATGTTTAAATTTCAGCACTCCGGCTTATGATGTCAGGCCTTGCATTTTAAATTCCTACACTTTGGCCTATGTTGTCAGGCCTTGCATGTTTAAATTTCAGCACTCCGGCCTATGATGTCAGGCCTTGGATTCTATATTCCTGCACTTCGGCCTATGTTGTCAGGCCTTGCATTTTACATTTCAGCACTCCGGCCTATGATGTCAGGCCTTGCATTTTAAATTCCGCACCTTGGCCTATGTTGTCAGGCCTTTGCATGTTTAAATTCCAACACTCTAGCCTATGATGCCAGGTCTTGCATTTTACATTTCCGCACCTCGGCCTATGTTGTCAGGCCTTTGCATGTTAAAATTCAGCACTCCGGCCTATGTTGTCAAACCTTGCATTTTACTTTTCTGCATCTTGGCCTATGTTGTCAGGCCTCCTCAGGTTTACTTTTCTGCTTCTGGGCCTACGATGTCAGGCCTCACCAAGTTCGTTTTTCCACAGTTGGGCTTATGATGTCAGGCCTCCAACTTAGATAGATACCTCGGCCTATGTTGTCAGGCCACCTTGTACATTTCTTACATTTTAGTTCTTGCATGTTTTCCTGTCTTAAACAGGTTGCTTTCACTCTACTGAGCCCGTTGTAACGGGCCATTTCTCTTCTACTTTTCCTGTTTTAACAGGCCACTTTCATTTCATTTTGCTTGTCCTAACAAGCCATCCCATTGAATTCCATGCTAGTCCTAACAGGCATTCATTCATTCCACTTAGCCTAGTTAGGCTATACAACTAAGCCTCGCATATTTAAACCCTATTGGTACATGAAGTCGGTAAGGTCATTCAATCATCCTTCTCCAGACATCCATGAGGTTCAGTTTCAAGTTCAAGGCTCCTCCTGTTCGTCGGACTTCTTCAAGGCCTACCTCGGACATAATGTGTTCACATCTTTACTCATTTCCTACCACGATAATTCAGAGAATCATTTCTCACATTATCTGGTAGGAAAATGAGTAAAGAGGGGAAAACTGTAAACACTAAATTATGTCTGAGGCCCGCAATCGTTAAAACTAACCAAAAATTAAGTTAATTAAAAATTTGAAAAGATATAAAATAGAAAGCCGAAAGAACAGAAAGCAGAAAATGCAGAAAACAAAAAGAATAAAAAGAATAAAAAAAAGAAGAAGAGGAAAAAGAAAAAGAGGAAAAAATAAGAAAAGAAAAAAGGAAGAGGAAAGAAAAAAGGAAAAATTCTCCTATGTGGGAAAGAAGTCCCACATTGGTTAAGAAGGGATTCTTCAATCCCTCCTCCTTCTATATAAGGATAGATCCTTCACCAAAATGGAGGAGGAGGAGCACTTGGAGTCTTAGGGAGGATTTTCGAATTTCGGAAGGGAGGAACCTGGGAAAACTCTCTATCTCTGCCTTCAATTCAGCCTTGGCCTCCATGGAACCAGTTCTTCATCACCTTCCAATGGAGGTTAGATCGGACTTTTATTCCTCCTAAGTTTCTTGTTTCTTCCTGGATTTTGAGTTTATTTTCGTCTTTGTTTTTCGTTTTCATTTTTGATCGGCCAAATGATCTACGATTAAGGTGATTTTTGTTGAGTTTTCTTTATCTTTCCCTCTAGCTACTGGATTGATATTATTTGTCCAATTTAGATCTGAAATGAAATTTTTATCGATTGATTACCAAAGTATGTTCATCCTGGTGCGCAAATCAAACTAGCTTGTTTGATTTGTGCATATCTTGCTCACTTCTGATTGGATTTATGTCAAACTTGTTTTGTTTGATTCTATAATCCATATATTTCAATTTATTGGTTTTTATTATTCAGATCTACCAAAAAATATTTTCTAAAAATTTTGAGATTTGGATTCAAATTTTGGCACCAAAATCTTGTGTGTTCATGAGGTTGATCTTCGTCTCTGTTTTTCGTTTTTGTTTTTAATCAGTCAAATGATCTCAGATTTTGGTGATTTTTGTTGTGTTTTCTTTGCCTTTCTCTCTAGTTTTTGGAATGATATTATTTTTCCAATTTGGATCGGAAATAAAATTTTTATTTCCTCATTACCAAAGCATGTTCATCTTGGTGCGCCATTTAACCTAGCTTGTTTGATTTGTGCATATATTGCTCATTTCTGATTGGATTTATGTCAAACTTGTTTTTTTTATTCCTATAATCATATATTTCAATTGATTGGTTTTTATTTTTCAGATCTACCAAAAATTATTTCAGATCTTCGTTTCTGTTTTTCATTTTCGTTTTTCATTGATTAAATGATCTCTGATTTCTGTGATTTTTGCTTTTTTCTCTTTTTCTTTCACTATAGTTTTTGTAATGATATTATTTGTCTAATTTGGATCTGAAATGAAATTTCTATCACTTGATTACTGAAGCATGTTCGCAATTCTTTTCCTTAATTTCAAATCAAGTCAAGTTTATTTCAAATCAAGCCCAAAATTCAAATCAAGTTTATTTTATTTTAAATCAAGTCCAATTTTATTTCATCAAATTCAAATCAAGTTCATTTTGTTTTAAATCAAGTCCCATTGTGCATTCCTTAATCTCACGCAACGAGCTATTAAAACGAACTGGTAGCTTTTTCTGTTGTTCGTTGTTTAGAGGTTCGTATGGGTCCAAGTGCAACCGTAGTTGTCTTGGGCCCTGTGCATATGTGGATTGGGATTTCCCCTCCTTTCCTCATTTTCAATTAAATAAAAATCTCAGTTTTGCTTTCCTTAATCTCACGCTTAAAACAGTTGCCTAAAGTGAGCTGCGGCGGTTGTCTTTTGCAGCCGTAGTTGTCTTGGGTTGTTTATGGAGGTTCGTTTTATGGATCCAAGTGCAGCCGTAGTTGTCTTGGGCCCTGTGCATAGGTGGATTGAGATTGCACCCTCAAGATATTTTCAAAAAAGACAACAATGCTTTCTCTTTTAAACTCCATTTGAAGGTCAAGCCTTCAAATCGAACCAGAACTACGTAAGCCTTGAATTTCCCATTGCACCGAGGAATACGTAGGAGCAGGATCAAGTCCTCTCAGGCTAACCCCCACCAAGTATTTATTTTCACACTAATAAAAGGGATCAAGCAATTTCCAAATAATCACACACTCAGTTCAAGGGTACTGTTCTTTGGAATAGGCGAGTGGGTGCCTAACACCTTCCCCATTCGTAACCGACTCCTGAGCTTCGAATCTCATCCTCGAGTTAGGATGTTTTCCAAATATTTTTCCCTTAAATAAAAATTTGGTGGCGACTCCACATTAATCCAAATAAATTCTATTTTCGAAATTTTAGCGAGTTCATCGTCTCGTCAGAATTACGGTTGCGACACGGAATCGTGACATGAAAAGGATAGGTCAGAGACGACCTCCCCGAAATAGCCAAACAGGTTTTCCATGGTGACCTGAAACCCACGATGCGTAACCGTAATTCCGATAAGACGATAAACTCGCTAAAATTTTTGAAAATGAATTTTATTTGATAATGTGAAGTCGCCACCAAATTTTTATTTAAGGGAAAAGGATTTGGAAAACCCCTAACTCGAGGATGAGATTTAGGTTCGAGAGTTGGTTGCGAGAGGGGATGGTGTTAGGCACCCCACTCGCCCGTTCCGAAGAACGGTACCGTTAAATTGAGTGTGTGATTTTTTGAAAATGTTTGATCCCTTAGGTAATGTGAAAATAAATAACTTGATGGAGTTAGCCTGACAGGACTTGATCCTGCTCCTACGTATTCCCTGGTGCAATGGGAAACTCAAGGCTTACGTAGTTTTGGTTTATTTGAAGGCTTGACCTTCGAAAGGACTTTAGAAGGAATGTGATTTTTTTGAAAAGAAGTTTCTTGTTTAAAAAGGAATTTTGGTCCACCCATGCACAAGGTCCGAGGCGGCTAAGGCAGCACGGGGGGCCTATACGAACTACTAAACGTCGAACAGCAGGTGGACCGCTAGTTCCCCGTTTAGAGCCGTCGCGTGACACCGATAATCCCAAAACATTTGAAAAGAATTTTATTTTTGAAGGAATGAGAAAATGATAAAACTTGATTGAAATGGAATCTAATATTCAATGTTGGAAAATTAAACTTGACTTGATTAGAAATGAGCTTGACTCGGACTTGAGAATTTTGAAAGATTCTAACTTGAATTTGATTTGATTTCATTTGAAGAAAAGAACTAAAAAAAGAATCTAGTTTGAATTTTGAAGAAAATGATTTTAATTTGAATCTTGAGGAAAGGAATTAATTTGAATTTTGAAGAGAAAGGACTTTATTAGAAATTTGGGAGAAAAGAATTTAATTTAAATTTTGGAAGGTTTGGGGTTTAAATGGAATTTTGGGAAGTTTAGGGGTTGAATTGTGATTTTGGAAAGTGTAGGGGCAAAATTCGACTTTTGGGAAGCATAGGGATAAAATTTGAATTTTGAGAAGTCTGGGGCAGATTTGTGATTTTGAGGAGTCTAGGGGTTAGTTTGTAAAAAGGAAAATATAGGGTGCAGAATTACAATTACAAGGAAATGTGAGGGCCTGGCTATAATTAATGGAACACTTAGGGGTTTAATTGCAATTAGAGTAAATGGAGGGGCCTGACTACAATTTTGTTAAGTGTGGGGCCAGTTTTCTTGGTTGGCTCATGTGGCTTAGGAGAGCCTTTTAGGCAGCAACTTGTGGCTTGGGAGCATATTCAGGTGGCTTGGGAGCTGGCTCATGTAGCTTGGCCTTTTTGCGGCTGACTTGCATGGCTCGCTGGCTTATATGGCTCGTTTGACTTGGATGGCTTGAAGGCTCTGGGCACGTGAGATGCATGTGCCATGGTTGCAAGTGAGGTGCACGCATGGGATGACGCATGTGAGGTGCACGTGTGAGGCGAGGCTTGACAACGTGGGGTGCGCGTGCGGCGTGTGAGATGCACGTGAGGGCGCATCCTGGGGCTCGAACCCCTCACCCCTTGCATGTGAAGCGGCAGAGTTGACCAGTTGAACCAAGTGACTTGTTGAATGATCAATGTCTAGGTTATTTTTAAAGCAAAGCTTCCTGGGGTAAGTGCATGTGTAAGTTGCATGGTTCTGCATAGCTCCCCATTATGGGTGAAGGTGCACCCCTCTTACCTGTACATGGTTGATCCATCATTTGGGTCTCGGTGCAAGACTTGTATTCCCTACAAGGGCTCCTTAATGACTTTCCAAAAGGTCCCACAAGATCCCCCATTCTTTCACTTAAAGAGCTTTGTAATGCTGACCTTCTTGTAGGAGCAGCCCCTTTGATTTCAACATGACCCTCAACTTTTATGCATGGAGATGGATGAGAGCCATTTCCCTTTGAAGGTTCCACCTGTAGCAAAAGCACGAGTCACTCTTACCCCTCTAATTCGACGCGACGTCCTTATCTACCAGGCCTAGCTGTCCTATAATGGTGGCTAGAGTTGAAGGCGGCCTAATGCATGGCATTCATTCAGCTATTCCCAGGAATCACACACCTCCTCCTAGCAACGCTAGCAGCATGGACAGATGACTATCATTGAACCACAATGCCTTCATACTTGACCTGATTGCACTTGAACTCCACCAACCTCTACATGCGGAAGAATTTCTTATAATCGGGGGAGCAAACAGATTCGAATACAAAGCCCCACAAGCCCTCACAGGTAAACCGATGTCCAGTTTGGAAAGTCCAATATCAAATATGTGTTTCAAATCGTGAGTAATGATAGTTTGGAAGCTCCTTGCCAGCCTCGACCCTTAGGAACGTAGGGCACGTCTTGATGGCAATGACAACATGCTCCATTATAGTAAGTAGCTTTGCTAACAACCCTTGAAGGATCTCCATAACACTCACGCCCAAGCTTGGTTTTTTCCCTTTCAACTACCGACATAGTCTATTCACTTGATGTAGTCTCAGGCCTTGGATCTCCAAACGATGATATTATCTGAGTAGCTTCACTTCGTAGCATTTCTATGTAAGCAAACTCGCAATGCCATGAAGGCTAAGCAAAACCTTGACCCGTTTTCCCTTGCTGGTGGTTTTGACATGCTCATTTTTACCACAACATGTTGATGATGGGCACATGCAGGGTCAAGAATTCTATGAGGACTCTAACATATGGTCACGGAAACATTCATACTAGGAGTCGTATTCATGATCCAAGAGTAGTGTTAACTGGAACGTCCATAAAGAAGCTTTTGGCGACAATCATCCCTTTAGTAGGTACGCACTAGGGCCGCTCACAAAAATCGCTGTCAACGAGTACCTCTCAGATATGATGAACAAGGAACCTAACTAAACTACTATTCTCAAGGTGTGGGCAAATAATCCTATGGTCTTTAGGCAGGGTGATGAACAGGGGCTCGAGTGGACGTGACTACATTAGTCGAGTCTCGTTTCAGTCTTCGGTATGCATGTCTTCCTCCATCATGATATAACAATACACTCCCTTTTTTTGGACATCAAGCAACTTGGTTGACCTATAGCAACTGCCTATAACTCACCTCCTTCTTTCGAACAAGATCACGACGACCTAACGACCTCTTATATGTTCTTCCTCGACCTATCCCGACCATATACACTAAGACCGTTCGATTTCTCATCCCACAAACCCCGTCCTACTACTATGGCAAGATTGGGAACTAGATTCTTGATGTGGCAACAGTAATCTAAGAATCGACTCTTCTTCCCTAAGACCTAGCAACAAGGCATCATACCTATAACAGGTTCTATATCCATTGGATTGGATTGCTGGAATTTTAACATTCTACACAACCGTATGTCAATAAATGTTATTCAGCTAAGTCCGTTATGCGCCTATCGAACATACTGGTTGACAACAAGACTGTAGATTCGAATTAAAGCAAATTATTAAAGCTCCAAACAGTGTCAAATGGATTTATTCAACTTCGTTTAACACTCTTTGTGAATAGAAGACGATATAAGGTACATAAGCATGCATTAAAGAAAATCCACACAATCTTTTTGGATCCGATTGCGATCTACACAGGCATTGGACAATAAACCGAATTACATGCAAATGAGCACCTATTTCCTCTGTTCTTGGCTAGGCGGAGATTATCCAAGGGAATAAGTCCAAGATTCATGCATGTATCTCAGTGAAAGCAGTTAGGATGCTAACCTAGATGTTGAGAATGATCTACAGAGAGGTTGCGATCTCTAAGAAATCAAGAGGATCCGAATTATTAGTCTTCCCTAGTAGGAACAGATCTTCCAACAATTGAGAGAAGCTGAATCTTCTTTCTTCCAGAAGCCTCCAATTTTTCGCGTTCTTCTCCCCCAAGAGAGAAAGAAACTCCCAGAACTTTCCAAAAAAGAAAGAAAGCCCCTTGACCATTGCCCGATGTCTGTTTTATAATTTATTTGAAACCTTGGGGCGAGTCCTTTCTTTTCTTTTTTGCTAATCCTTCTCTCTTTTCCCGCCTTTTGTTCCTTTTATTTTTATTTTCTTTTGTATGTTATTCCTTTTTTTTATTTATTTTTCTGATTTTTTTTTTATATTTCATTTTCTATCTTTTTACTGTTTTTATTTTTATTCTACTTTTGTTATTTATTTATTTTATTCATTCTTCCGTTTTCTGTATTTCTTTTATTATTTTTCCCACATATTCTTTTTCCATTCTTCATTTTCTCCTCCCTCTTTTTTTTTTTTTTCCTTTTGGTTTCTTCTTCTTTCAATTTCAGACTTTGTTTTTATTATTTTTATGTTCATTTGTCTTTCTGCTTTCTGTATTTATTTTCTATTTTCTGGATATTTATCTGTTTCTTTGTTTGTTTATTTATTATTCTTTAAATTAGCATTGGTTTCTTGATTAATTTTAATGATTGGGGGCCTCGGACATAATTGAGTGTTTATAGTTTGCCCCTCTTTACTCATTTTCCTACCAGAAAATGTGAGAAATGATTCTCTGAATTATCGTGGTAGGAAATGAGTAAAGACGTGAACATATTATGTCCGAGGCAGGCTTTTGAAAAAGCCCGAGGAGCACTAGAAGCTTTGACCTTAAAGTGAACCTCATGGGTGCTTTAAGAATGGTAATTGAATGGCATTACCAACTTCATGCACCGATAGGGCTTAAATATGCAAGGCTTGATGGCATAACCTAATTAGGCTAACTGAAATGAATAAGGGCCTGTTAGTCCAGACGTGGAATGCAATGGGATTGCTTGTTAGGACAAGCAAAATGAAATGAAAATGGCCTGTTAAAACAGGCGAAGCAAAAGAGAAGGGCCCGTTACGAACGGGCTCAGCGAAATGAACATGACTTATTCATGGCAGGAAATCCTGCAGGAATTTAAAATGTAAGGTATATACAAGGAGGCCTGACACTATAGGCCGAAATGAAGAAAGGTAAACTTGAACGTGGCCTGACACTATAGGCCGAAATGCAGGAATGTAAACTTGAAGGTGGCCTGACACTATAGGCCAAGATGCAAAAATGTAAACTTGAGAGGAGTCCCGTTGTTGATGGGAAGGGATGCAAATGAAATCCTGCTGTTGCCAGGATGAATGCAAACCTGCTTGACAGGTAGACAGAAATTAAACATGCTTGAGATCCTGTTGTTGACAGGAGAATGCAAATGAGGTCTCGTTGTTGCCGGGAAGAATGCAAATGAAATCTGGTTGTTGCCAGGATAAATGCAAACCTGCTTGATAGGTGGACAGAAATTAAACATGCTTGAGATCCTGTTGTTGATAGGAGAATGAAAATGAGGTCCCGCTGTTGCCGGGAAAAATGCAAATGAAATCCTACGGTTGCCAGGATAAATGCAAACCTGCTTGACAGGTGGACAGAAATTAAACATGCTTGAGATCCTGTTGTTGGTAGGAGAATGCAAATGAGGTCCCACTGTTGCCGGGAAAAATGCAAATGAAATCCTGCTGTTGCCAGGATGAATGCAAACCTGTTAAGACAAGTGGACAGAAATTAAACATGCTTGAAGTTCTGTTGTTGACAGGAGAATGCAAATGAGGTCCCGCTGTTTCCGGGAAAAATGCAAATGAAATCCTGCTGTTGCTAGGATAAATGTAAACCTGCTTGACAGGTGGACAGAAATTAAACATGCTTGAGATCCTGTTGTTGATAGGAGAATGCAAATGAGGTCTCGCTGTTGCTGGGGAAAATGCAAATGAAATCCTGCTGTTGCGAGGATAAATGCAAACCTGCTTGACAGGCAAAGAGAACAAAAGATCCTGTTGTTGACAGGAAAGATGTAAATGAAATCCTACTATTTCCAGGATAAATGTGAACCTGCTTGACAGGCAAAGAGAGCGATAAAAGCCTGTAGAAATAGGAAAAACAAAAGAACCTTGTTGTTGACAGGGGAGATGCAAATAAAATGACATGTTAAGATAGGTGAGATGCGGATAGGGTCCTGTTTGTTGACAGGAAAGACACAAGCCTACTAGACAGGCAAAGGAAAAGTGACCTGTTAAGACAGGCGAAGTAAAATGAAGGAAAATGAGTGACGAAAACTAACCTATTAGGACAGGATAAATGTACATGGGCTCCTGTTGCTGATAGGAGAAATGCAAGCCTGCTAAACAGGCAAAAGGAAAGATGAAAGCTTGTTAAGACAGGCAAAAACAAAAGATCCTGCTGTTGACAGGAAAGACGCCAGCCCGCTAGACAGGCAAAGGGAAATGAAATGACTTGCTAAGATAGGAAAAATGCAGAAATCCTGTTATTGACAGGATGGAAGCAAGACGCTTGTTAAGACAGGCACAACAAGAATGGCGAAAACTGTTGAGACAGGCAAAGGGAAATGAAAAGAACCTGTGAAGACAAGCAAAGTAAAATGTAGGAAACAAAACTAACCTGTTAGGATAGGATAAATGTAGATGGATTCCTGTTGTTGACAGGAAAAGTGCAGGCCTGTTAGACAGGCAAAGGAAAATGAAAATGACCTATTAGGATAGGCGAAGGAAAGTGAGCAATGTCTTGTTAAGAAAGGTTAAATGTAATGGCCCTGTTGTTGACAGGATGGAATGAGACGCCTGTTAAGACAGGTTTAGGACAGGCTAAGCAGAATGATGAAAACTTGTTATGACAGGTATAGAAGAAAAATCTTGTTGTTGACAAGAAAGAAGTGAGCCTATTAAGACAGGCAGGAATCCTGTAGAGGTCCTGTTGTTGACAGGATAGAATGAAGACAAATGCTTATTAAGACAAGGTGTGGAAAATAACTGATGTGTCTTGGGAAGGCACGTGAAGAGGGAATATGGTCTTCTTCATCAGCTACCCTAGACAATCTTATTTTGAAAATGTGTTTTTCTTGAATTAAAATAAATTGCTTATTCTACCTTGAACTTGAAGGTTTTTAAGAACTTGATAATTATTCTCTTGAAGAAACTTGGGCAACCACTTTGCCCTAGTTTAAAAAATTCTTGATAATTGAGGGATTTGAAGGAACTTGGGGCAAGTGTTTGCCCTAGTTCGGAAGATCTTTCGGCAATCGAGGAAAGCCTTAACTTGAGGGCTTTTGGGCGACCATTTGCCCTAGTTTCGATTTTGATTCAGAATTTGAGGATGACCTCAAATTGAAATTTTGTGGGCAAGCGCTTGCCCCAGTTTAAACTTGATTCAAAATTTGAGGATGACCTCAAATTGAATTTTTGTGGGCAAGCGTTTGCCCCAGTTTGCACTTGATTCAAAATTTGAGGATGACCTCAAATTGAATTTTTGTGGGAAAGTGTTTGCCCCAGTTTGGACTTGATTTTGAATTTGAGGATGACCTCAAATTGAATTTTGTGGGCAAGCGTTTGCCCCAGTTTGAACTTGATTCCTTTTTAATTATGATTGACCTAGGCAATTTTACTCTGGTCTTAATTAGCTTTAAAAAATGAATTATGAAATGCTTGAATGAATGATGCTATTGTATGAATGAAAAGGATGCGATGTTTGTGATGCTTGAATAGAAAGGATGCAATGTTTTAATCTTGTTGACTGCTTTTTGATGCTTGAAATAATTACTTGATGAAATGGATGCTATGGGATGAATGCAAGCCATGATGGGGTTAAAATACTTTCGTTTCTCTTGATTTTTGATTTTTCTGACACATCTTGCCTCTACAACCCCATAGTTGGTGTGAAAGGAATCAAGAATCAGGATGAGCTAGATTGACTTAAGTTCGGTGTTTTGGTCAATCTCGATATTTTCTTTTGTCCGGATCTTTTGAGACCCAATAGTGGTCAGTATCATTGAGTAAGACACACTCCTTTTGTAATGGCATTACGGCTGGTAGGAGGATGAATCTTTGGGAAATAATCCTGTCATGTTGCGACGGTCGATGATTCATCTGACTTGTCATGACTTTTCAAAATTAATCTTTTTATTTTTTACATTTTCCACCTTTCTTTTGGCATATGCACCATTGGGGTGTGCAAAGTGATTATGGATGGTTACTAGGAGGAGATAGGGAATTTTGAGGTTGTATGTTTTAAGGTAGTATATTTGAAAGGAAAGGATGACAAGAGATGTGGATTTGATTGCCCAAATGGTACCTTTTGGTGAAAAATGCCAATGCTGCTTTTCATAATCTTGATTGTCAAATAATCAAACTTGAGAAATAGCAAAATTTTGCCCCAGTTTTAGGAAGATGTGAGGTGTAGAAATGTCATGTTGTCCTGGGATTCTTGGATTGACCTTAACTTTTGCCTGGGTCATTTCGTTGAGTTTTCGACCCAGCAGGTCTTTCCTTTTGCCCTAACTTTTGCCGAGGTCGTTTTTGAGGATTTTCGACCTAGCAGGCTTCTGTTTGATTGTGCCCTAACTTTTGCTTAGGCCATCCTTTGAGGGTTTTCGACCTAGCGGGCTTTCTAACCTGATCTCATTTTTGCTTGAATTGTTTCTGGAGTCCAGCAAGACCTTTTCTAATCATGCCTTTGTTGATTTAATCTTTTGAACTTTAACCCTACTTTTTCCTAGATTATTTTTGGCTTTTAATCCAGTGGCTTTTCCTTCTTCTTGAATATTGAATTTTGACCCAGATTTTGCCTAGACCATTTTTTATTTTAATCCAGCAGGTTTTCTTCTTGTTCTTGAATTTTATTTGATCTTGCCGGGGTCATTTGGCTTCCAATTCAGCGGATCTTATCCTGCATCCCTAATTTTGCCTGAATTTGAACTTGGTTCCAGTGGGATATTTTATTACAAGGCATTTGGGTGGTGACCTAGAATCCCTGGTTGCTTATTTTGCTTCCTCAGTTGGTTTTTCTTTGATTTTGATTAATCAGACATTCAAAATTATTTATTACAACACTGGCATTTTCACCAATGGGTATTTATTTATTTAGGAAGAAGCGGGTTGAATGATGAAAAAGGAATGGTAAAATTTTTAAAGTAAAGCCAACAGTGTGACGCACGTGCCTAAGAAACATGAAAAATGTAATTTTTGTATTATTCATTGATATTTATTTACAAAAGATTGACTTTGAAAAGTATGACAATTTTTGGATGAGTATCCCCAATCTCCATTTGTGCAAGGCAACCTATTGTGCCATTCCCATCTCTTAGCTAGCTGATGGGCTCTCATGATTCGGCAATGGATTGTTTTCTGTGTTAGGAGCAAGCCTCCCAAAATCCAACCATTTTGCATCAATTAGGCTTTGTACCTTTGGCTTCAAAGCTAGGCAATCCTCTATGGAATGGCCAATGAATCCTGCATGGTAATCGCATCTAGCATTTGCATCATACCATTTAGGATATGGCGGCTCTTAAGGTTTCAGAGGATAAGGTGCAACCAGCGAGTTTTGGATCAGCCAAGGTAGTAGCTCAGTGTAGGAGATTGGAATAAGGTAGAATTGGACAGGCTTCTTCTCCTTTTTCTGGCTTTGATTAGGATTCTGGCTCATGGCTTGTGTTTGGGCCATACATGGTGTTGGTGGCCGGACTTGCATTGGATAGTTATAAGTAAGAGGGTATGGTGTTTGGTAGGTAGCGGCGATGTAAGGATATGGTATGTAGGGTGTGTATGGTGGTGGTTGGTAACCAACTGGACCATAAGGTGCCACTTGAGGAGTATATTGACCAGAAGTCATGTTGCAGGTCTCGCCTATCTTCTTCCTAGATCCATTAGAAGTGTTAACTGCGCCTGTAGGCTTGTGGCCGATCTTCCTGCGGTGCATGCCACCTTCGATCCTTTCTCCAATGATGACGACATCGGAGAAGCTTGAAGTTACACTGCCAATCATCTTGTCATAGAAAGGATTTTGGAGTGTGTCAAGGAACATGCTTACCAACTCTTTCTCAAATAGTAGAGGTTGTACTTGAGCAGCTAACTCCCTCCATCGTTGAGCATACTGCTTGAAGGTCTCGCCTTCCTTCTTGTCCATGTTCTAGAGTTGGGTTCGGTCCGGAGCCATCTCCACATTGTACTGGTATTGTTTGAGGAAGGCATCAGCTAGGTCCCTCCATGAACGAACGTGGGTTCACTCTAGCTGAGTGTACCAAGTTGCAGCTGCCCCAGTTAAGCTGTCTTGAAAGAAATGGACAAGCAGCTTATCGTCGTGCATGTAGGGAGACATCTTCCTGTAGTACATGGCCAAGTGGCTCCTCGGACAGCTAGTTCCTTGATATTTCTCAAATTCAACAACCTTGAATTTTGGAGGGATGACCACATCTGGGACCAAGTACAGATCGGCTGCGTCCCTGGCTTCATAAGCGCTCCCTTCGATTGCCCTGATTCTGTCCTCGAGTACTTTCCACTTTTCTGTATCCTTCTTGGAAGGATGGCTTGGGTATTCCTCTGGCATATGGTGAGGTTGAGAAAATGGTATGTACACAGGGTGAGGCCCTTGGGTGAACATAGGATTCGTTCCCCAAACGACTGTTTGGTAAGCTTGGGAAGTGGTGTTTGGAGGTAGGTTATGTGTTTGGGTTTGTGTTTGGGCTTGTGTTTGGGTTAGTGTGTGGGCATGCCCATGAGGAAACCCATAATGAACCCCTTCGGTTTGTGGAGGTATGGTTAAGGGTGACGGGTTTTGTGGATTGAAACCAGGAGGATATAATGGGTCAGTTGGTTCTCCCGGCAACGATTCCCTTATACCCTTCTGTTGCAACAGTTGGATGGCCTCCATCAACTTGGCCATCTGCTCTTTCAGAGTCTTAACCTCATTTCTCAACTCCTCATTTTGTCTCTCCAGCTCATCCATGATTCCTGATTGTTATCTAGTTCTATAAGGATGTCGAGAAAGTATTTTTCTAATTTTTCTGTTAAAGTTAAAAATTAATTTCTTTGAGAAGTAATTTGAATGCAAAAATCATGAATGATAAAGATGTTGATGCAAAATGAGTATGAATGGGATGATTTTTCAAAATATCCTTCTTTCATTGATGAATTTATGAATGGATGAATGAATGCATGCATGCTATGGACAAATAAATGTAGATGTTTTGGGGGTTTTGAAAATGATTAAAAGCTGTTTTTTGTTTTTAGCCATTTTAAGATTTTTTATGAACTTTTCTGTTCTTTATTTTGCTAGAAAACCTTTGGTTTTGTTTGAAAACTTATATAATTTTTCTAAAAGGCGTTCTTTAGAATTTCTTTTGAACTTCATTTTCTCTCTTTTTTAATCTTTTTATATTTTTAGTATTTTTCAGAAATTATTTTTTCTAATTTTCCTAGGAATTTATTTTCCTTTTCCTTTATTTTCTATTTTTTATTTGATTTTTGATTTTAATTTTTTCCTTTTGTTTGATTTTTATTTTTATTTTTGCTTGATTTTCTGTATTCCCCTAACTTCAAATTCCTCTTCTTCCATCTTGGATGATTCGGTTCACTTGAGCGCATGACTAGCATACGAGCCATGTATCCTAAAAGGGGTGTGCGCCTTCCTTGCCTCTTATGTGGGTTACTTGTCCTAGGGGTCTAATGCCTTTAATGCATAAACCTCTCAAAGGTGGTTAGTAATCCTGGGATGTAGAGGTCACTAGAGCCAAGTTCCAATCCACAATGTTTGCCACAACAGTAGAAGTAGCCACTAGTTGCGGGGCATTATGAATAGGACGCACTCTAGTGGGGATTTTCGTGATAGCCACACAGGACGTAGGCCCCAGCGTGACACCACTAGATCCCTCTAATCCTAAGCAGCACTCAGACCCGGGTATAGGGCCCCACTCATGAGATGAATGTATGCATGATGTGATGTGTGGAGGGCACACAATTTTGGGATACCTGCAATTGGGGAAATTGCACAGATATATAGTAATTTATTGTTTTTCTATCCTAGGGTTATACAGAGAATAAACAAACAAAACAGATAGATAAGCAAATAAACAAGCAAGGAATCGTGCAAATAAATAAGGAAGGGATCAAATATGACACACTAATTTGACCGGGCTTGACTCTCTAGAAATTCTCCAGTGGAGTCGCCATCTGTCGCAACTATAATTTAGACGAGACGACGAACTCACTAAAATTTGAAAATAGAGATTTGAAGTGTCGAGTCACCACTAAATTTTTATTTAAGGGAAAAAGATTTGGAAAAAACACTAACTCGAGGAAGAGATTTAGGTTCGGGATTCGGTTACGAGTGAGGAAGGTGTTAGGCACCCCACTCCCTCGTTCCGAAGAACGGTACCCTTAAACTGAGTGTGTGATTTTTGAAAATTGTTTGATCCCTTAATTAATGTGAAAATAAATAGATTGATGGAGGTTAGCCTGACAGGACTTGATCCTGCTCCTACGTATTCCCCGGTGCAATGGGAAACTCAAGGCTTACGTAGTTCTAGTTTGATTTGAAGGCTTGACCTTCGAAGGTGCTTGAATTTAAAAGTGAACATGTTTTTTTAAAATATTTTAAAGAGAATCCTTAGTCCATATATGCACAAGATCCAAGACAAGTACGACTGCACTGGGATCCATATGAATCCCTAAGCATCGAACAATAGAAAAAGCTACCAATTCGTGCCTAGGGTTCATCGTGTGAGACTAGGGGTTCCAAAATGATTTTTTTCTTGAAGTCATTTCGAAGGAATTCTCAGTCCACATATGCACAAGGCCCGAGACAACTACGACTACACTTGGACCCATATGAATCTCTAAACATCGATCAGCAGAAAAAGCTATCAGTTCACGCTTAGAGCTCGTCGCATGAGACTAAGAGATGCAAAACGAGATTTTTATTTGTTAAAAGGGGGAATTCCCAATCCACATATGCACAAGGCCCAAGACAACTACGGCTGCACTTGGACCCATACAAATCTCTAAACATCGAACAGCAGAAAAAGCTACCAGTTCGTGCTTAGAGCTCGTTGCGTGAGATTAAGAATTGCAAAATGTGTTTTTTTTTATTTTTTTAGAGGCATCCTTAATCAACATATGCACAAGATCCAAGACAACTACGACTGCACTTGAACCCATACGAATCTCTAAACATCAAACAGCAGAAAAAGCTACCAGCTCGTGCTTAGAGCTCGTCGCGTTAGATTAAGAATTGCAAAACGGACTTGATTTAAAACAAAATGAACTTGATTTGAATTTGATGAAAATAATTGGACTTGATTTAAAATAAAATAAACTTGATTTAAATTTTGGGCTTAAATTAGACTTGATCTAACTTAAAATAAACTTGATTTGAATTTGATGGAAAAAATTGGAGTTGATTTAAAATAAAATAAACTTGATTTGAATTTTGGGCTTTATTTGGACTTGATTTGAAATAAACTTGACTTGATTTGAAATTAAGGAAAAGAATTGTGAACATGCTTCAGTAATCAAGCGAGAGAAATTTCATTTCAGATCCAAATTAGACAAATAATATCATTCCAGAAACTAGAGAGAAAGACAAAGAGAACACAATAAAAATCATAGACAGAGATCATTTGATCAATTAAAAACGAAAATGAAAAACAGAAACGAAGATCAACCTCAAGAACACAAGAGTTTTTTGTGCCAAAATTTGAATTCAAATCTCAAAATTTTTAGGAAATATTTTTTGGTCAATCTGAAAAATTAAAACCAACCAATTGAAATATATGGATCATAGGAATAAAAAACACAAGTTTGACAAAAATCTAACCAGAAATGAGCAAGTTATGCACAAATCAAACGAGCTAAGTTCATTTGCACAAGAGGACGACCATGCTTCGGTAATCGGGCGATAGAAATTTCATTTCAGATCCAAATTAGACAAATAATATCATTCCAGAAACTAGAAAGAAAGAAAAAGAGAACACAACATAAATCATGGAAATATGAGATCATTTGACTGATTAAAAAACAAAAACAAAAAACAGAGACGAAGATCAACCTCAAGAACATACAAGATTTTGGCGCCAAAATTTGAATTCAAATCTCAGAATTTTTCGAAAATATTTTTTGGTAGATCTGAAAAATTAAAACCAATAAATTGAAATATATGGATTATAGGAATCAAAAAGAATAAGTTTGACCTAGATCCAACCAGAAATGAGCAAGTTATGCACAAACTAAACAAGCTAGGTTAATTTGCACACTAGGATGAACATGCTTTGGTAATCAGGTGATATAAATTCCATTTTAGATCCAAATTAGACAAATAATATCATTCCAAAAACTATAGGTAAAGACTAAGAAAACGCAACAAAAATCACCAAAATCGGAAATCATTTGACTGATCAAAAATAAAAATGAAAAACAGAGACAAAAATGAACTCGGAAATCCGAGAAGAACTAAGAAACTTAAGAGGAATAGAAGTCGGATCTAACCTCCATTGGAAGGTGATGAAGAACTGGTTCCATGGAGGCCAAGGGCTGAATTGTTGGCAGAGGTAGAGAGTCTCCTACGTACTCCCTTCGAAAATTCTGAAAATCCTCCCTAAGACTCCAAGTGCTCCTCCTCTCCCCTCATTTTGGTGAAGGACCTCTCCTTATATAGAAGGAGGAGGGATTAAAGAGGTCCTCCTTGTCCAATGTGGGACTTCTTTCCCACATAGGAGAATTTTTCCTTTTTCTTTCCTTTTTTTGAATTCTTATTTTATTTGGTGTGGGATTCCTTTTCTCTTTTCCTTATTTTTTCCTCTTCCTTTCTTTTTTCTTCTTTTTTTTATGTTTTTATTTATTTATTTCATTTGTTTTATTTTTACATTACTTTTATTTTTATTTTTTGAACTATTTTAGACTAAATCAGCTTTTGGCTAAAAACAAAATAATTTATTTTGGATTTTGAATCATCGGACATAATTTGGTGTTCACAAAAACCCATAAGGGCAACCTAGGCAAAAATTAGGGCAAGGCGACACCGATAGGATGAACAAGGGAAGAGGCATCCCCTTTAATAAAGAAGTTCGAAAGGAACGACAATCGACCTCTGTCCATACTGGGGCGAGTCAGTGACTAAGACGACGATTTGGGCCTTATTTTGGGGCAAAATTGGCAGGTATCCGGGGTTCTAGAAAAGTGAAGAATGAAACCAAGTTTGGTTGTGGCAAGACGAAAGGTTCAAGACCGGTCTGGGGCAAGTCGAATAAACTGGGGAAAAATTTTGCTTTTTCAGAAGCAGGGTTGACAAGATAGCAGACGTCGTCGAAATACAATACTAACACTAATTTTGAAAATCCAACCAGTCAAACTCATACCACCAGACATACAGTCATACAATACCCTACATCATCTTAACCATCTTGGGATTTCCCTACCATATGCAACTGTATTTTCTTTTGTTAGAATGTACATGCAAAATGCAATTACATAAATTTTGAATGACAATTACTATTACTAATGCTCTTCAAATCAGGGTTATGTCAAAATTTTCCTAATTGCAAGTTCATACAGATCAAAAGATCTTATCTCTTAAAGAGTTTGTATGGCGAAGATACGCACAGCAAAGCGAAGAAAGCAAAAGCTGACTCGGGAATCTAGCTCCTCGAAGAAAGCAATTCGATGTTTAAAGAAAGTTGGGAAGTCGAAGTTTGCAAACAAAATCGCAAAGTTTTCCCACTCAAGCCTACTAGTAGGCCGCCCTTTCGCATGTTTAAATTCCTGCACCCCAGCCTATGATGTCAGGCCTTCCATTTTTAATTTCCTGCACTTTGGCCTATGTTGTCAGACCTTTGCATGTTTAAATTTCAGCACCCTGGCCTATGATGTCAGGCCTTGCATTTTAATTTCCCGCACTTCGGTCTATGTTGTTAGGCCTTCACATGTTTAAATTTCAGCACCCCAGCCTATGATGTCAAGCCTTGCATTTTAATTTCCTGCACTTCGGCCTATGTTCCCAGGCCTTTGCATGTTTAAATTTCAGCACCCCGGCCTATGATGTCAGGCCTTGCATTTTAAACTCCTGCACTTTGGCCTATGTTGTCAGGCCTTTGCATGTTTAATTTCCGCACTTCGGCCTATGATGTTAGGCCCTGCATGTTTTAATTTCCTGCACTTCGGCCTATGTTGACAGGCCTTGCATGTTTAAATTTCAGCATTCCAGCCTATGATGTTAGGCCTTGCATTTTAAATTCCTGTAGTCCGGCCTATGTTGTTAGGGCTTTACATGTTTAAATTTCTACACCCCTGCCTATGATGTCAGGCCTTGCATTTTCAATTCTTGCACTTCGGCCTATGTTGTCAGGCCTTGCATGTTTAAATTTCAGCATTTCAGCCTATGATGTCAGGCCTTGCATTTTAATTTCCTGCACTCCGGCCTATGATGTCAGGCCTTGCATTTTAATTTCCGGCCTTTCGGCCTATGACATGAGGCCTTGCATTTTAATTTCTTGCACTCCGGCCTATATTGTCAGGCCGTTGCATGTTTAAATTTCAGCACCTAGGCCTATGATGTCAGGCCTTGCATTTTAATTTCCTGGACCTTCAGCCTATGTTGTCAGGCTTTGCATGTTAGATCTCAACATTCTGGCCTATAGTGTCAGGCCACTATCAAATTTTCATTTCTGTCTCTCGGCCTATAGTGTCAGACCCCCTCTAGTTTTCTTTTTGCCAAGTTTTCTTCTCTGCATCATCAAGTTTACCCCTCTACATCAGGGCCCATGATGTCAGGCCTCAAGCATAGATAGATTTCTGTACCTCGGCCTATGTTGTCAGGCCCCTTGTACATACCTTACATTTTGGTCCTCGTTGGTTTTTCTGCCCTAAATAGGCCTTCTCACCTCTCTTTGTGTGCACTTCAGCAGCATTCATAGCCTAATTAGGTTATCCAATCAAGCCTTGCATATTCACACCCTAGCGGTTCAACACGTGAAGCTGGCAAGGTCGCTTGGAAGTCACCCCTTTCAAACGCCCATCTTCAAGCTCAAGACTTCTCATGCTCGTCGGACTCCTTCTAAGTTCACCTCGGACATAATGTGTTCACGTCTTTACTCATTCCCTACCATGATAATTTGGAGAATTGCCTCTCACATTATCTGGTAGGAAATTGAGTAAAGAGGGGAAAACTGTAAACACCCAATTATGTCTGAGGCCTCCAATCGTTAAAATTAATTAGCAAACAAACCATAATTTAAATGATAAGTGAATATTAAAATAAATAAATAGAAAAATAGAGAACAAATACAGGAGGACAAACAAACAGAAGAAAATACCAAAATAGAAGGAAATAAATAAAGTAAATTAAATGAAAACGAAGATTAAATAAAAAACCAAAAAATAGAAAACGAGATAAAAATAGAAAACATATAATAAAAGAAAAGGAAGAGAACAAAAAAGGTATGCTAACAAATAAAAATATACCAAAAAGGGTG
Source organism: Canavalia ensiformis (assembly GCA_026541065.1). Lineage (NCBI taxonomy): Eukaryota > Viridiplantae > Streptophyta > Magnoliopsida > Fabales > Fabaceae > Canavalia > Canavalia ensiformis. Next base: position 25,797 of record JAMKYM010000515.1, read on the forward strand.
AAACATAGAAAAATAAAAATAAGTGCAAAGGTAAATGAAAAGAAAAATAAAGCAAAATAAAATAAGATAAAATAAAATAAAAAAAAGACCAAAAAGGAAAAAATAAGTAACAAACAAATCTAGAATCGAAAAGAAAAATGAATTCCAAATAAAATAATAATAATAAATAAATATGCATAAAGAAAAATGAAATTAATTAAATTAAAAGTTGTCATCAAAAATGAAGAAAAAAAAAGAGAAAAGAAAGAAAAAGAAAAATAACAAAATAGAAAAACGAAGGTTTGGGAAGTGGAGGCAAACGAGCTCAAGGGAAGAGAGTACGCAAAAAAGGGTATAAAAAAGGAGCAGGAGAAGGTTTTGGGGGTTTTTTGGTTTCTTTTTCCTCCTCTCTCCCGGAATCCCGTTTTCTTCTGAGTTTTGGGGTACACGGAGATTGAAAACTTGCCCAGCCTAAGACGAGACCTCTCGGGAACCTTCTCAAGGCTCTCCTTCAGTGCACGCCATCGGCGACCGATTGATACATCCAACTCAACCTCGCTACAACCTCTCGTCTTCATCTTCGATCCCATCCTTGCAGAGTCCATCATCGCCGACGACCTAACCGTGCTTCGTTGCGTGCGGATCGCTCAAATCCCATACGCGGTGGTTCCACTCGGTTGAGGTTAGTATTCGACATCTTCAAGCTCCTCAGATTCACACACTGAAATCTTTATGTCTTCGCTCTTGTTACCTGTCGTAGTCCGTATATATGAATTTGAATTGTGAAGTTGCATCTCCGATTGGAATATTGTCTTGCTGCTAGTCATAAGTAAGTACGGACAAATAAAAATCAATAGTCGTTGAAACCTTAGGTGCATCTAACTAGGTGATTGGCGTATCCCTTGTGGATTCACGATCTAACACTTATAAAATAGGAAATAAGAAATAATGGATAGGCATATGACGTGCTAATTCGGATCCAAGCTCGTGATTATGGTTTCGGAGATCGGAGAGGTGCATGCGTTTGTCACCATGTCAATTCTCCTATTCCGGTACAGATCGAGGAGTCCCCTAGGTAGGCCATAGTTAGGTGACTTGGAGAGATGAGTGAGTAGGTAAGCAGAGGGAGGGGAGCGGATAACTCAGTCTTCTCGGTTGGTGGTATGTGCTAGATAGATGGCCGTTCGAAGTAGGAATACGGTCATCACCGGAAACCCGATCCCACTCCCGGTAAGTTGAGCAGGATGGAGCCGCATTCGATCTCCATAGCGATTTACCACATAAACCTCAAGCCCGTCTAACTTACCATAGCAACAGAGAGAACCACCCCCTGCACTTGGGTCAAGACAATTTGGTTAAACATCAAACCATCCAGCGATAAGATTCCAAGCGGCTCCGGCGAGTCCTTTCCAACGATAAGTAGGCCCATCCAAAGGAGGAGGGAGTTCGAAGGGCTATAGCAAGCACCATGGCACGAAACATGATCCGTTTGGATCGGGCGTCGGAGCTCACGCAGGGGGCTGCATGAAATAATACCCCAGTAAAGGCGTGATTCAAACGAGCCTTGGGAGGTCATAGAGGGGGTGCATATCTGGCCGTTCGTGGAACCCAAAAGTGGTAGAGGCCGGCCCCCCTTGTACCGGAGTCATGCATCACCACCTCTTACAAGAGCTTGAAGAGCAAGCCAAGAGTCCCCGCGGATGAAAGTTATGCGCGGTGATTCGTGAGACCCCTGGGACTCACCCCTACGCGTAGCCACTGGCCATGTAGAATCGGGACGTGCAATGTCGTTCGTGAGATGCCAAGGATAGAGGCCATGCCCACATACCCAAAAGGATTAATCTGGAGGGAGCAAAGGATCATATTAAGGTCGTGGACGCAAGGATAGGAGCGGCAGTCGTCAACGAACTCCCCTTTTGCTCTAAGAGAGAAGGTTACGGGCATCGTGAAGCCTACCCTAGGCATGGGGTCCTTCGTAGCATATGCCAGCCACCCTGCTGTCCTTCGAATGGAACCGTGACATGAAAAGGATAGGTTAGAGATAACCTCCCCAGCATAGCCAAACAGGTTTCCATGGTGACCTCAAACCCATGATGCGCATGGGAGAAGACTCGTCGATCCAAAGCTGGAGTTACGGAAGGATAAAAGAAATTTGCTTACCCCTGGGCACATCACCAAGCGACGATGGTCAGGCCACCCAGAGGGCTTAAATGCCCATAAACGAGACGTAGGTAATTCTCCCATGGGAGGTCGGGAACCAGGCAGGCGTACTCCGCCATGTCGGCATGGGGACCCAGGAGTCGTAGTCTCGGATGCAGCTTCCAGTTTCCGTCATCACGCGTTCGTCGAAAGTCTTCAAAGGGAACCAAGATACCATGCAAGAAAGCCAGGCATGTGGGGCCCGCGCCCTGGTGGGTACCTATGCTGACCAAATGAAAAGGCGCTCGCTCCACCAAAATGAGGGGTGTTCTATTGATAATTGCAGCAAGGCCCCTATACTTCCCATTGCTGCAATTTAACCCTGACATTCCTCATTATCCCAATTAGGCCTCTATATCCTTCACCAGCCCGATCAAGTCCTTACATTTCCTATTATTCTAATAAAATCAAGATCGACCCTTATCATGGTTCAAGGTTTAGGTTCAAAGCTTAAGGTTCCTTATTCCAGGGTTCAAGGTTCAGACTCAAGGTTCAGACTCAAGGTTCCAGATTCCAAGGTTCCAAGTTTAGCGCACTTGGTACCAAGGTGCTAGGGTTCAGGGTTCAGGTTCAAGGTTCGAAGTTGAGGACTCCAAGTTGCAAGGTTGTGGGATTTAGGGTTTATGGTTTGGGTTTTAGGGTTTACGGTTCGAGGTTCCATGTTTCAGGGTTCAAGTTCCAAGTTCTAGGGTTTAGTTTTCATGGTTCAAGGTTTAGGTTGAAAGCTTAAGGTTCCATGTTCTAGGGTTCAAGGTTCAGAGTCAGGGTTCCATATTCCAGGATTCCAAGTTTAGCGCACATGGTACCAGGGTTCTTGGGTTCAGGGTTCAGGTATAAGGGTCGAAGTTGAGGACTCCAAGTTGAAAGGTTTTGGGATTTAGGATTTACGGTTCTGGGTTCATGGCTATAGGTTCCAAGTTATAGGGTTTCGCGTTTAGGGTTTAAGGTTCCAGCTACTAGGTTTAAGGTTCCATGTTTCAGGGTTCAAGTTCCAGGTTCTAGGGTTTAGTGTTCATGGTTCAAGGTTTAGGTTCAAAGTTTAAGGTTCCATGTTCTAGTGTTCAAGGTTCAGAGTCAGGGTTCCAGATTCCAGGGTTCCAAGTTTTGCGCACATGGTAGCAGGGTGCTAGGGTTCAGGGTTCAGGTTCAAGGTTTGAGGTTGTGGACTCCAAGTTGCAAGGTTCTGGGAATTAAGGTTTACGGTTTTGGTTTTAGGGTTTTGGGTTCTAGGTTCATGGCTCTATGTTCCAAGTTCTAGGGTTTCGGGTTTAGGGTTTAAGGTTCCAGCTTCTAGGTTTGAGGTTCCATGTTTCATGGTTCAAGTTCAAGGTTCTAGGGTTTAGTGTTTATGGTTCAAGGTCTAGGTTCAAAGTTTAAGGTTCCATGTTCCAGGGTTGAAGGTTCAGAGTCAGGGTACCAGGGTTCTAGGTTTCAGGTTTCACGTTCCACAATTCGAAGTTGAGGACACCAAGTGGCAATGTTCAGGGATTTAGGGTTTACGGTGTAGGTTTTAGGGTTTAGGATTCTGGGTTCATGGGTCTAGGTTCCAAGATCTAAGGTTTGGGGTTTAAGGTTCCAAGTTATAGGTTTCAGGATCCAGTTTTCAGGGTTTAGGTTCCAGGTTCTAGGGTTTAGTGTTCAGGGTTCAAGGTTTAGGTTCAAAGTTCCAGGTTCCATGTTCTAGGGTCGAGGGTTCAGAGTTTAGGGCACCAGGTACTAGGGTTCTAGGGTTCATTGTTCAGGTTACATGGTTCGAACTTGAGGACTCCAGGTTGCAAGGTTCTAGGATTTAGGGTTTACCGTTGAGGTTTTAGGGTTTAGGGTTCTAGGTTCATGGCTCTAGGTTTCAAGTGTTAGGGTTTCAGATTTAGGGTTTAAGGTTCCATCTTCTAGGTTTGAGGTTCAATGTTTCAGGGTTAAAGTTCCAGGTTCTAGGGTTTTTTTTAATGGTTCAAGGTTTAGGTTCAAAGTACAAAGATCCATGTTTGCAGGGTTAAGGGAGCATAGTTAGGGTTCCTAATTCTAGGTTTCAAAATTTAGGGCACTAGGTACTAAGGTTCTAGGGTTCAGGTTTCAGGTTACAGGGTTTGAAGTGGAGGACTCCAGGTTGCAAGGTTCTAGCATTTAGGGCTTACGGTTTAGGGCTTACGGTTTAGGGTTCTGGGTTCATGGCTCTAGGTTCCACGTTCTAGGGTTTCGGGTTTAAGGTTTAAGGTTCCAGCTTCTGAGTTGAGGTTCCATGTTTCGGGGTTCAAGTTCCAGGTTCTAGGGATTAGTGTTCATGGTTCAAAGTTTAAGGTTCCATGTTCTAGGGTTAAAGGTTCAGATTCAGGGTTCCAGTTTCCAGGGTTCCATGTTTAGCGCACATGGCACCAGGTCCCAAGGTTCTAAGGTTCAATGTTCAGGTTACATGGTTCGATGTTGAGGACTCCAAGTTGCAAGGTTCTAGGATTTAGGGTTTACGGTTTAGGTTCTAGGGTTTAGGGTTTAGGGTTTAAGGTTCCAAGTTCTAGGTTTGAGGTTCTAATTTTCAGGGTTTAGGTTCCAAGTTCTATGGTTTAGTGTGCATGGTTCAAGGTTTAGGTTTAAAGTTCAAGGTTCCATGTTCTAGGGTTAAGGTTTAAGGGTCAGGGTTCCTGATTCCAGGGTTCTGATTTTAGGGCACCAGGTACCGGGGCTCTACTGTTCAACGTTTAGGTTCCACGGTTTGAAGTTGAGGACTCCAAGTTGCAAGGTTCTAAGAGTTAGGGTTTACGATTTAGGTTTTCGGGTTTAGCGTTCACGGTTTAACGTTTAAGGTTCCAGGTTCTTGCTTTGAGGTTCCAGGTTTCAAAGTTCAGGTTCCAAGATTTGGGGATTAGTGTTCATGATGCAAGGTTTCGGTTAAAAGTTCAAGGTTCCATGTTCCACGGTTAAGGGCTCGGAGTCAGGGCTCCAGATTCCAGGGTTCAGAGTTTAGGGCACCAGGTACAAGGATTCAAGGGTTCAGGGTTCAGGTTTCAGGGTTGGAAGTTGAGGACTCCAAGTTCCAAGGTTCTAGGATAGAGGGTTTATGGTTTAGGTTTTAGGGTTTAGCGTTTTGGGTTCATGGCTCCAAGTTCCAAGGTCTAGGGTTTAGGGTTTAGGATTTAGGGTTCAAGGGTCCATGTTCTAGGTTTAAGGTTCCAGTTTTCAAAGTTCAAGTTCTAGGTTCTATGGGTTAGTGTTCATTGTTCAACGTTTCGGTTAAAAGTTGAAGGTTCCATGTTTCGGGATTCAGGGTACAGAGGCAGGGTTCCAGAGTCCAGGGTTCCATGTTTAGTGCACACAATTCTAGGGTTCTAGGGTTCAGAGTTCAGGTTCCACGGTTCGAAGTTATGGACTCCAGGTTGCAAGGTTCTAGGATTTAGGTGTTAGGGTTTAGGGTTCTGGGTTCATGGCTCTAGGTTCCAAGTTCTAGGGTTTTGGGTTTAGGGTTTAAGGTTCCAGCTTCTATGTTTGAGGTTCCATGTTTCAAGGTTCAAGTTCCTTGTTCTAGGGTTTATGGTTCATGCTTCAAGTTTTAGGTTCAAGGTTTAAGGTTCCATTTTCTAGGGTTCAAGGTTCATAGTCAGGGTTCCAGATTCTAAGGTTCCAAGTTTGGCGCACATGGTACCAGGGTTCTAGGGTTTAGGGTTGAGGTACCTCAGTTCAAATTTGAGGACTCCATGTTGCAAGGTTCTAGGATTAGGGTTTACAGTTTAGGTTTTAGGGTTTAAGGTTCTGGGTTCCAAGCTCTAGGGTTTAGGGTTTAGGGTTTAAGGTTCAGAGTTCTAGGTTTAAGGTTTAAGGTTCCATTTTTAATGGTTCCGGTTTCAGGTTCTCAGGTTTAGTGTTCATGGTTCAAGGTTTAGGTTCAAAGTTCAAGGTTCCTTGTTCCAGGGTTCAGGGTTCAGAGCGAGGTTCCCGATTCTTAGGTTCAGCGCATCAAGTGACAGGGTTTGAAGTTGAGGACTCCAAGTTGCAAGGTTCTAGGATTTAGAGTTTACGGTTTATGTTTTAAGGTTTAGGGTTCCAAGTTCATAGCTCTAGGTTCCAAGCCCTGGGGTTTAAGGTTTAGGCTTTAAGGTTCCAAGTTCAAGGTTTGAGGTTCCAATTTTCGTGGTTCAGATTCCAGGTTCTAGGGTTTTGTGTTCATGGTTCAAGGTGTAGGTTCAAAGTTCAACGTTCCATGTTCCAGGGTTTAGGGTTCAGAGTCAGGGTTCTAAATTCCAGGGTTCAGAGTTTAGGGCTCCAGGTACCAGGGTTCTAGGGTTCCGGATTCAGGTTCCACGGTTTGACATTGAGGACTCCAAGTTGCAAGGTTCTAAGATTTAGGGTTTACGGTTTAGGTTTTGGGGTTTAGGGTTCACGGTTCAGGGTTTAAGGTTCCAGGTCCTAGGTTTGATGTTCCACGTTTCAGGGTTCAGGTTCCAGGTTCTAAGGTCTAATGTTCATGGTTGAAGGTTTAGGTTCAAAGTTCAAACTTCCATGTTCTAGGGTTCAAGGTTCAGAGTCAGGGTTCCAGATTCTAGGGTTCAGATTTTAGGGCACCAGGTACCAGGGTTCTAGGGCTCAGGGTTCAGGTTACAAGGTTCGAAGTTGACAACTCCAAGTCGTAATGTTCTATGATTTAGGGTTTAGGGTTTAGGGTTTAAGGTTCCAAGTTCTAGGTTTGAGGTAGCAGTTTTCAGGGTTCAGGTTCAAGGGTTTAGGGTTTAGTGTTCACGGTTCAAGGTTTAGGTTCAAAGTTTAAGGATCCATGTTTGCAGGGTTAGGGGAGCATAGTCAGGGTTCTAGACTCTAGGATTCAAAATTTAGGGCACTACGTACTAGGGTTCTTGGATTTAAGTTTCAGGTTACAAGGTTCAAATTACAGGACTCCAAGTTGCAAGGTTCTATGTTTTAGGGAATACGGTTTAGGTTTGTGGGTTTAGGGTTTTGGGTTCGTGGCTCTAAGTTCCAAGTACTAGGGTTTCGGGTTTAGGGTTTAAGGTTCCAGCTTCTGGGTTGAGGTTCCATGTTTCGAGGTTCAAGTTCCAAGGTCTAGGGTTTAGTGTTCATGGTTGAAGGTTTACGTTCAAAGTTTAAGGTTCCACGTTCCAGGGTTCAAGGTTCAGATTCAGGGTTCCACATTTCAGGGTTCCAAGTTTAGCGTAGATGGTACCAGGGTTCTTGGGTTCAGGGTTCAGGTTCCACGGTTTGAAGTAGAGGACTCCAAGTTGCAAGGTTCTAAGATTTAGGGTTTACGGTTTAGGTGTTAAGGTTTAGGGTTCTGGGTTCATGGCTCTAGGTTCCAAGATCTAGGGTGTTGGGTTTAGGGTTTAAGGTTCCAGCTTCTAGGTTTGAGGTTCCATATTTCAGGGTTCAAGTTCCATGTTCTAGGGTTTATCGTTCATGGGTCAAGGTTTAGGTTCAAAGTTCAAGGATCCATGTTTGCAGGGTTCAGGGAGCAGAGACAGGGTTCCAGATTCTAGGATTCAAAAGTTGGGGCAATAGGTACCAGGGTTCTAGGGTTCAGGTTACAAGTAGAGCCGTCAAATGGGCCAGCCCTACGCTACTTAGCCCTAACCGTATGGGTTAGGGCCTAAAAAGCCCTTAGGGCCAAAAAGCCCTTATGGCAAAAAAGCCCTTAGGGCCAAGTGGGCTAGGGCCAACCCTTACATAAAAAATTAATATTATCTTAAAATGTTAACTGCAAATTTTGGTTCAAAAATAAAAAGGTTACCGGATGAAATTATGAATGCTCGTGCTTTTGAAGATGATTCTAACTAGGGATGGAAATGGACCAAACCAACTAAAAATTAGTTCGAAACTTGATTCAATAATTAATTCTTTGAACTTAGTTCATGAACCAAATAAGCTAGAGCTAAAATTAAACTTGTTAACTAAACCAGCTGAACCTGGGCTATATATAACTCTACTCGTTTGGTTCATGATTCAGCTTGTTATATATAAATTATATTCATATAATCTTTATTATTTTTGTATAAAATAGATAAAATATGTAACTTAATCATAGTTATATACTATTATAAGTTATATGTTTAGAAAATTTGAGGAAAAGTAAACTCCAAAGAACTACAAATGATAAACAATATATAGGGATAGAAGTGAAGAAGGTTGTCTGACAGGGGCCTACGGCTCGACTCGTTTAAACCTAGTTAGGCTCAACTCGTTTAATAAATAGATAGGCTCAGACTTGTTAAAAAGCCTTTTTAGATAAACACGTCAGACCTAGGCTTATAAAAAAGCCTATTTAACTTATTCAGGGACCTATTTATATTTATATATTTATTTTTATTTTAATATATTATATTTATATAATATTTATTTTATATTTTATTTAAATAATATTAATATATCTGTTTTAGACCTATTTAATGACCTTTTTATCTTGTAGGCTTTAAGTTTGCAAACTTTTTTAATTAATTATTTATATAGATTTTAAGTTTATTTATTGATCTTTTTGTAATGTGAGCTTTTAAAGAGGCTTGCAGGCCTTGTAGGCTTTAAATCAGGCCAGACCTTGACAGAAAAAAAAAGAAGCCTTTAATAGGTAACAGGCTTAGGCTCAGGCTCAGGCTCAAGCCTTAAAATTTTTAAACAGGTTAGGCTTGAACACGTAAAGCCTAGCTTAGCTCGGCCTACTTCCATCCCTACCAATATACAAGTTCAAAACAATTTACAATTTTAAAAGAACATTACTCACATAATTATATGTGAAGAATCAAAACAAGTTTTCTTTAACATCAGGTTCAGCTATATCAGTAAGCTTAGATAAAGTTTGTTTAACTTTATAAACTTATATAATTATATTTTCTATTCTGTGAAATTTTTGACTAAAAATCGCTTCAGTTTGGGGTTGTTTTTTTGATTACTCTAACAAGAAGTGTTCCTGTTGATAGAGTTGTCAATTTGACTCATCCAAACTAACTCAATTTCAACCCATGTGGGCTAAGGTCAAAATAGCTTGGTTATCTATGAGCTTCATTTTCTTTTTCTTCAAATATTTTTATTTTTTCGATAAATTATTTTTTCCTCTCTAGTTTTTTTCCTCTCTTAAAATAAAGTAGTAATGAAAAATTAAAATAAATAAGAAAATTTAGAGAGAGGAGAAAGGAAAAATATGGAGAAAGGATAATTTTAGAGATGGAGAGGTAAATATATTAGAAAAAATAAATTAAGAAAAGATAAAAGTATAAAAAAGTTGAGAAAATTTTGAGAAAGAAAGAGAAAAATTCTAAAGACAAATGATAAAATAGTTAGAAAAAAATAACAAATCTAAAAAAAAGATAAATAAATTAAATAATATTTTAGTATAATAAAAAATATTGAACATTATTTAAAGACAAAAATAAAAAAATGAGAAAAAAAATTAAGAAAAAAGTTAAAATATGAAGGTTATATGGATGTAGATTTAAGAATTATATTTTAAAACAAATTACAAAATAGAAAAAAAAAGAAGGGCTAGACCTGGCCCTAGGGCCAGCCCTAACTAATCCCTTTAAATTAAGGGCTATATAGGTTAGGGCTTAAAAAGCCCTACCTTCTAAGTGGGCCACAAAATGTAGGGTCGAAACTTAGGGTTAAATGGGCTGGCCCTAGGGCCATGGCACATTTTGACAGCTCTAGTTACAAAGTTCGAAGTGGAGGACTCCAAGTTGGAAGGTTCTAGGATTGAGGGTTTACGGTTTAGGTTTTAGGGTTTAGGGTTTTGGGTTCATGGCTCTAGGTTCCAAGCCCTAGGGCGTCGGGTTTAGGGTTTAAGTTTCCAAGTTCAAGATTTGAGGTCCCAGTTTTCGTGGCTTAGGTTTCAGGTTTTAGGGTCTAGTGTTCATGGTTCAAGGTGGAGGTTCAAAGTTCAACATTCCTTGTTCCAAGGTTTAGGGTTCAGAGTCAGGGTTCTAGGTTCCTGGGTTCAAAGTTTAGGGCACCAGGTACCAGGGTTCTAGGGCTTTGGATTTAGGTTCCATAGTTCGAAGTTGAGGACTCCAAGTTGCAAGGTTCTAGGATTTAGTGTTTACGGTTTATGTTTTGGGGTTTAAGGTTCACGGTTCAGGGTTTAAGGTTCCAAGTCCTAGGTTTGAGGTTCCAGGTTTTAGGGTTCAGGTTCTAAGGTTTAGTGTTCATGGTTGATGGTTTAGGTTCAAAGTTCAACCTTCCATGTTCTAGGGTTCAGGGTTCAGAGTCAGGGTTCCAAATTCTAAGGTTCAGAGTTTAGGGCACCAGGTACCAGGGTTCTAGGGTTCAAGGTTCAGGTTACAAGGTTTAAAGTTGACGACTCCAAGTCGCAATTTTCTAGGATTTAGGGTTTACGGTTTAGGTTTTTGGATTTAGGGTTCTGGCTTCATGGCTCTAGGTTCCATGCTCTAGGGTTTACCGTTTAGGGTTTAAGGTTCCAAGTTCTAGGTTTGAGGTACCAGTTTTAAGGGTTCAGGGTCCAGGTTGTAGGGTTTATTGTTCACGGTTCAATGTTTAGGTTCAAAGTTCAAGGATCCATGCTTTCAGGGTTAAGGGAGCAGAGTCAGGGTTCCAGATTCTAGGATTCAAAATTTAGGGCACTACGTACTAGGGTTCTTGGATATAAGTTTCAGGTTACAGGGTTCGATGTGCAGGACTCCAAGTTGCTAGGTTTTAGGATTTAGGGATTACAGCTTAGGTTTGAGGGTTTAGGGTTCTGGGTTCGTGGCTCTAGGTTCCAAGTTCTAGGGTTTCGGGTTTAGGGTTTAAGGTTCCAGCTTCTGGGTTGAGGTTCCATGTTTCAGGGTTCATGTTCCAGGTTCTAGGGTTTAGTGTTCATGGTTGAAGGCTTAGCTTCAAATTTTAAGGTCCATGTTCCGGGGTTCAAGGTTCACAGTCAGGGTTCCAAATTCAAGGGTTCCAAATTTAGCACACATGGTACCAGGTTTAGGTTTGAGGGTTTAGGGTTCTGGGTTCATGGCTCTAGGTTCCAAGTTCTAGGGTTTCAGGTTTAGGGTTTAATGTTCCAGCTCCTAGGTTTGAGGTTGCATGTTTCACGGTTCAAGTTCCAGGTTCTATGGTTTTGTGTTCATGCTTCAAAGTTTAGGTCCAATGTTTAAGGTTTCATGTTCCAGGGTTCAAGGTTCAGTGTCAGGGTTCTATGTTTAGCGTACATGGGACTAGAGTGCTAGGGTTCAGGGTTCAGGTTCAAGGTTTGAAGTTGAGGTCTCCAAGTTGCAATGTTTTGGGATTTAGGGTTTATGGTTTAGGTTTTAGGGTTTAGGGTTCTGGGTTCATGGCTCTAGGTTCCAAGTTATAGGGTGTCAGGTTTAGGGTTTAAGGTTCCAACTTCTAGGTTGAAGGATCCATGTTTCACGGTTCAAGTTCCAGGTTCTAGGGTTTACTGTTCATGGTTCAAATTTTAAGGTGTCATGTTCCAGGGTTCAAGGTTCAGAGTCAGGGTACCAAGTTTAAGGCACATGGTAACAGGGTGCTATGGTTCAGGGTTCAGGTTCAAGGTTCGAAGATGAGGACTCCAAGTAGCAAGGTTCTAGGATTTAGGGTTTACGATTTAGGTTTTAGTGTTTAGTGTTCTGGGTCCATGGCTCTAGGTTCCAAGTTTTAGGGTTTCGGGTTTAAGGTTTTAGGCTCCAGCTCCTAGGTTTGAGGTTCCATGTTTCAGGGTTCAAGTTGCAGGATCTAAGGTTAAGTGTTCAGGGTTCAAAGTTTAGGTTCAAAGTTTAAGGTTCCATGTTCCAGGGTTCAAGGTTCAGAATCAAGGTTCCAGATTCCAAGGTTCCACGTTTAACGCACATGGTACCACGGTGCTGGGGTTCAAGGTTCAGGTTCAAGGCTCGAAGTGTAGGACTCCAAGTTGGAAGGTTCTGGGATTTAGGGTTTACAGTTTAGGTTTTAGGGTTTACGGTTCTGAGTTCATGGTTCTAGGTTCCATATTGTAGGGTTTTGAGTTTAGGGTTTAAGGTTCCAGCTTCTAGGTTTGAGGTTCCATGTTTCAAGGTTTAAGTTCCATGTTCTAGGGTTTATCGTTCATGGTTCAAGGTTTAAGTTCAAAGTTTAAGGTTCCATATTCCGGGGTTCAATGTTCATAGTCAGGGTTCCAGATTCCAGGGTTCAAAATTTAGCGCACATGGTACCAGGTTTAGGTTTGAGGGTTTAGGGTTCTGGGTTCATGGCTCTAGGTTCCAAGTTCTGAAGTTTCAGGTTTAGGGTTTAATGTTCCAGCTCCTAGGTTGGAGGTTCCATGTTTCACGGTTTAAGTTCCAGGTTCTATGGTTTAGTGTTCATGCTTCAAGGTTTCGGTCCAAAGTTTCCGGTTCCATGTTCCAGGGTTCAAGGCTCAGAGTCAGGGTTCCAGATAGGGTTCCATGTTTAGCGGACATCGGACCAGGGTGCTAGGGTTCATGGTTCAGGTTCAAGGTTTGAAGTTGAGGTCTCTAAGTTGCAATGTTCTGGGATTTAGGGTTTACAGTTGAGGTTTTAGGATTTAGGGTTCTGGGTTCATGGCTCTAGGATCCAAGTTCTTGGGTATCGGGTTTAGGGTTTAAGGTTCCAGCTTCTAGGCTTGAGGTTCCCTATTTCACGGTTCAAGTTCCATGTTCAAGGGTTTACTGTTCATGGTTCATGGTTTAGGTTCAAAGTTTAAGGTTCCGTGTTCCAGGGTTCAAGGATCAGAGTCAAGGTTCCAGGTTCTAGGGTACCAAGTTTAGGGCACATGGTACCAGGGTGCTAGGGTTCATGGTTCAGGTTCAAGGTTCGAAGTTGAGGACTCCTAGTAGCAAGGTGCTTGGATTTAGGGTTTACGGTTTAGGGTTTAGGGTTTAGGGTTAAGGGTCCATGGCTCTAGGTTCCATGTTCTAGGGTTTCGAGTTTAAAGTTTAAGGCTCCAGCTCCTAAGTTTGAGGTTCCATGTTTTAGGGTTCAAGTTCCAGGATCTAGGGTTAAGTAATCAGGGTTCAAGGTTTAGGTTGAAAGTTTAAGGTTCCATGTTCCAGGGTTCAAGGTTCAGAATCAGGGTTCCAGATTCCAAGGTTCCACGTTTAGCGCACATGGTACCTAGGTGCTGGGGTTCAAGGTTTAGGTTCAAGGCTCGAAGTGTAGGACTCCAAGTTGGAAGTTTCTGGGATTTAGGGTTTATGGTTTAGGTTTTAGGGTTTACGGTTCTGGGTTCATGGCTCTAGGTTCCAAGTTGTAGGGTTTCGAGTATAGGGTTTAAGGTTCCAGCTCCTACGTTTGAGGTTCCATGTTTCAGGGTTCAAGTTCCATGTTCTAGGGATTAGTGTTCAAGGATCAAGGTTTAGTTTCAAAGTTTAAGGTTCCATGTTCCAGGGTTCAAGGTTCAGAGTCAAGGTTCCAGATTCCAGGGTTCCAAGTTTAGTGCACATGGTACTAGGGTTCAGGTTCCACGGTTCGTATTTGAGGACTCCAAGTTGCAAGGTTCTGGGGTTTACAGTTTAGGTGTTAGGGTTTAGGGTTCTGAGTTCATGGCTTTAGGTTCCAAGTTCTAGGGTTTTGGGTTTTGGGTTTAAGGTTCTGGCTTCTAGGTTTGGGGTTCGTTGTTTCACGGTGTAAGTTCCAGGTTCTAGGGTCTAGTGTTCATGGTTCAAGGTTTACGTTCAAAGTTTAAGGTTCCTTGTTCCCGGGGTTCAAGGTTAGAGTCAGGGTTCCAAATTATAGGGTGTCGCAACCGTAATTCTGACGAGATGACGAAGTCGCTGAAATTTTAAAATGAACTTTATTTGATTTGTTGTGGAGTCGCCTCCAAATTTTTATTTTAAGGGAAAATAGATTTGGAAAAAACCCTGACTCGAGGATGAGATTCGAAGTTCGGGAGTCAGTTACGAATGGGGAAGATGTTAGGCACCCCACTCGCTCGTTCTGAAGAACGGTACCCTTAAACTGAGTGTGTGATTATTTGAAACTTGTTTTATCCCTTTAATTAGAGTGAGAAATAAATACTTGATTGAGGTTAGCCTGACAGGACTTGATCCTGCTCCTACGTATTCCCCGGTGCAATGGGAAATTCAACGCTTACGTAGTTCTGGTTTGAGTTGAAGGCTTGACCTTCGAAAGGAGTTTGAATTGAAAAGAGAATGCATTGTTTTCTTTTTTGAAAATATTTTAAGGGTGCAATCCCAATCCAGTTATGCACAAGGCTTAAGACAACTACGGCTGCACTTGGACCCATACGAGTCTCTAAACTGGGAACAGTAGAAAAAGCTACCAGTTTGTTTTTAGAGTTCCTCGCGTGAGATTAAGGAAAGCAAAATAACATTTTTATTTGTTTCAAAAGGGAAGGGCAATCCCCAATCCACATATGCACAGGGCACAAGACAACTATGACTACACTTAGACCCATACGAACCTCTAAACAACGAACATCAAGAAAAAGCTACAGTTTGTTTTTAGGGCCCGTTGCGTGAGATTAAGGAATGCAAAACAAGATTTTTATTTAATTAAAAAAAGGAAGGGCAATCTTAATCCACATATGCACAGGGCCCAAGACAACTACGACTGCACTTGGACCCATACGAACCTCTAAACAACGAACAGCAAAAACAGATACCAGTTCGTTTTTAGGACCCATTGCGTGAGCTTAAGGACTGCAAAATAAGACTTTTATTTAATTGAAAAAGGGAAGGGCAATCCCAATCCATATATGCACAGGGCCCAAGACAACTTCGGCTGCACTTGGACCCATACGGACCTCTAAACAACGAACAACAAGAAAAAGCTACAGTTCGTTTTTAGGGCCCGTTGCGTGACATTAAGGAATGAAAAATAAGATTTTTATTTAATTGTTTTCTTGATTTGCGACTATTGGAGGTGCGAGGGTTTAAGCGGACTTTCGGGAAGTTTAGGGGTCAAGTTATAAATATGGAAAGTATGGGGGTCAAAATATAAATATGAAAAGTATAGGGGTCAAAATGTAAATATGAAAAGTGTAGGGGTCAGAATGTAAATGTGAAAAGTATAGGGGTCAAAATGTAAATATGAAAAGTGTAGGGGTCAAAACGTAATTTTGAAAAGTATAGGGGTCAAAATGTAATTTTGAAAAGTTGAGGGTGCTAATTGCAATTTTGGGACATTGGGGGACTCAGTTGCAATTCTGGAGAATCAAGAGGGCTTAAGTGAAATATCTAGGAATTTGCTAGTGGGCCTTCCGATCTTGAATGGTTTTGTCTTTTTCTGCATGGCTTTCATGGCTCTCCCTCTTGTCTTCTTCTAACTATTCTCTCACCTGGACACCAGTACCTATCCCTGGAGCGCTCATGCTAGAAGCATTGCTTTGGAGACCCTTGAGCCTTTTTGCCTATGGCCTTTGGGCGAAGGTGCCTTAAGAACCTCACCTCATTACCAACCTCATTTCCCCCCCCCACTTGTCACCTTACAAGCTCCTATTAAGGGCTCGTGCACGCGGCTCCGTTCGGCAGCCTGGCTCAAAACATGGAGGCCCCTCTTCCACTCCTCACCCACTGTACTGAGTTAATTACCATGTGGAATGGGACTCAATACTCTTCTTCCTTGCTTACTCGAGGTCTATACTGGATGCGAGCGGCGAATATGGTGCTTGGGATTTAGGGTTGACCCACTCAATCGCTCAAATGGGGGTCTTCTCCGTTCTACATGGGTCTGACCATGGCCTCAGGGCATCGATCCCGAGCTCTGCTAGGAGTGGTCCCCATTCATATCGTCGCATGCGACTCTGTGGGATAGAGGTTTTATATGCTAAGGGCAAGACTTTCCTTCAACCTTTTCTGAGAGGTGCTCGTCAAGGGATGTGTTGGCTCATTATCTGTCTCACTGCTAGGCCATGTGCTCTTGTTCAGGGCGAGTCTCCATGTATCACTTCGGGCTCCTCGGCTTGTTCGGGTGTCATTTGTTCGCACAGAGTCCCCTCCTCCTTCTTGCATAGTTTTCACAGCTCGAGAAGGCTCCATGTCTTAAGGGCGATTCACATAGTAGACGTTGGAGCCCGCGTCTTTGGACCCTCCGTGATCACGTACACGAGGGAAAGGGAAAGCCTTGGCTTTGCATAGTTCATGCTTGATGCAAGAGCGGGGAATCTTGATTCGTTTCTGAGGGGGAGGTAAGAGGTGTTTTGTACTTGTACGAACTCAGCTGCCTCACGCATAGGGGTGTGCAGACGTGGGGTCTTGCACTTGTGACGATGAGGTTTCTAAAGGGGCATTCGGAACGTGGCAGTTGGCGTTTCTATGGGGCTATATGGTACATGATTCGAATTTTTCTCAAGTGGCTTGTTTACTACATGATGGCCAACAACCAACTAGTTCACCCGAAGGCCTCTATCTGGACAGCTTCGAGCAGAGTGTGGGGCTCACTCAATCCTACTTGGTTAGTGTGTATCCTGCCTTGCCTGGTTGTATGGGCTTATAATAGTTAAGGCGCAGTTGACCTAAGGAGATTCTCTTGGACGTTGGCCAAGTGAGGCTCTCCTAGAGTCGTGTACCAGGGCTTCATTGAATCTATTAAGGGAGATCGGCCCCCTAATTCCTACGTGAAGGCCGATTTCTGGATCCGACTACCCCTATTTGCCTAGTGTTGACCCAAACACGAAGGATTGGCCTTCTTTAACCTACGTTGGTGCATGACCCGAACTGAGATCATACTTGGACCTAGTAACAAACACCTACGCTTCTTAAGGCTCCAACGCCATGATCGGATGGCTCTACTCCAGCGCTTTGTGACTCCCTGCTTCTACATCGTACTTCATATGTTTAACCACATATTCACGAAAACTACGCTAGCCTCCTCACCGTCCGGGTATATAGGATCATTTCGGCTCTCACATTCTACTATCGCGCACTTATGCCTAACAGTATGACCATGGTACAACAATCTACATGTATATTTCAACAGGAAACATATAGGTGCATTGGGACATAGTGAATGGACTTAAAATTCAAAGGCATAAGACAACTGACCTCAACTAGATGAGCCGATTGTACGCAAGCTCGACCACGGCCAGATCTGGCGTCTGAATCCACTGAGGTTGGGGATCGATTGCAGAGATGAGAGGCTACAGTGAAGTTGTAGCGAGAAGTAGGTCTCCAGGCGTAGAGATCAACCGTGTCCAGCACGAACGGGAGGGGATTCTGAGATACTGAGGGACTTCGTTCCAAGCCGAGGCACACTTTCCGATCTGCTTCCAAAAGCCAGGGAGAATTCTAAAGAGAGGGAACCAGAGGTTGATGGAATAGGTTGGGGGCGGTCGAGAGCTCCCCAAAGCTTAGGGAAGCCGAGAGAAATGGAGGAAAGTTGAGAGAGCAAAACCAGAGGGAAGTCTCTCCTTCTTTCTCCCAAGAGAATAGCCTCAAAACGAAAACTCTAGAAAAACCCAAAAAGAAAAACCTAGAAAAAGCCACCCTCTAGCGAGCCATCCCCTTTTTATATCCATAGTTTCCATTTCTTTTTAATTTCATTTTTTTCGTTTTTCTTTTCTCTCCACCCGAACGTCTCTTTTCCATTTTGTGCTTATCTATTTTTCTTTGTTTCGTCGTTATTATATATATATATATATATATATATATATATATATATATATATATATATATTTTATTAATTTTTTTGTTTTCTTCTTTTTTATTATTATTTTTTTTCCTTCTTTCGCTTTTAGCTTTTTATCCAATTTTGGTTTTCATGTACTTTACCTTATTTATTTCCTCCTATTTCGGTCTTTCCTTCCGTATCTTTTTTTGTGTTTTTTGTGTTTATTTACTTTAATATCCGCTTATTATTTAAGTTAGGGTTAGTTCCCTAGCTGATTTAGCAACTAGGGGCCTCAGACATAATTAGGTGTTTATCCAAGTTTCCAAGTTTAGTGCACACGGTACCAGGGTTCTACGGTTTAGGGTTTAGGTTCCACGGGTCGAAGTTGAGAACCGGGGTTCTAGGATTTAGGGTTTACCTTTTAGGTTTTAGGGATTAGGGTTCTGGGTTCATGGCTCCAGGTTCCAAGTTCTAGGGTTTCGGGTTTAGGGTTTAAGGTTCCAGCTCCTAGGTTTCAGGTTCCATGTTTCAGGGTTCAAGTTCCAGGTTCTAGGGATTAGTATTCAAGGATCAAGGTTTAGGTTCAAAATTTAAGGTTCCATGTTCCAGGGTTCAAGGTTCAGAGTCAGGGTTCCAAATTGTAGGGTTCCAAGTTTAGCGCACATGGTACCACCGTTCATGTTCCACGGTTTGAAGTTGAGGACTCCAAGTTGCATGGTTTTGGGATTTAGAGTTTATAGTTTAGGTTTTGGGGTTTAGGGTTCTGGGTTCATGGCTCTAGGTTCCAAGTTCTAGGATTTCAGGTTTCGAG
Source organism: Canavalia ensiformis (assembly GCA_026541065.1). NCBI lineage: Eukaryota > Viridiplantae > Streptophyta > Magnoliopsida > Fabales > Fabaceae > Canavalia > Canavalia ensiformis. The sequence goes on from JAMKYM010000515.1 coordinate 44,275, forward strand.
TTTAAGGTCCTAGCTTCTAGGTTTGGGGTTCCATCTTTCACGGTTCAAGTTCTAGGTTCTAGGGTTTAGGGTTCATGGTTCAAGGTTTGAGGTTCCAAATTCTGGGGTTCAACGTTCAGAGTCAAGGTTCCAGATACAAGGGTTCCAAGTTTAGCGCAAATGGTACTAGGGTTCAGGTTCCACGGTTCGAAGTTGAGGACTCCAAGTTGAAAGGTTCTGGGATTTTGGTTTTACGGTTTAGGTTTTAGGGTTTAGGGTTCTGGGTTCATGGCTCTAGGTTCAAAGTTGTAGGGTTTCGGGTTTAGGGTTTAAGGTTCCAGCTCCTAGGTTTGAGGTTCCATGTTTTAGGGTTCAAGTTCCAGGTTCTAGGGATTATTGTTGATGGTTCAAGGTTTAGGTTCAAAGTTTAAGGTTCCATGTTCTAGGGTTCAAGGTTTAGAGTCAGGGTTCTAGATTCCATCCAAGTTTGGCACACATGGTACCAAGGTTCAGGTTCCACGGTTCGAAGTTGATGACTCGAAGTTCCAAGGATCTAGTTTTTAGGGTTTACAGTTTAGGTTTTAGGGTTTAGGGTTCTGGGATCATAGCTTTGGGTTCCAAGTTCTAGGGTTTCTAGTTAAGGGTTTAAGGTTCCAGCTCTAGGTTTAAGCTTGCATGTTTCAGGGTTCAAGTACCAGGTTCTAGGGTTTAGTGTTCATGGTTCAAGGTTTAGGCTCAAAGTTTAAGGTTCCATGTTCCAGGGTTCAAGGTTTAGTGCACATGGTACCGGGGTTCTACGGTTCAGTGTTTAGATTCCACGGTTCGAAGATGAGGACACCAAGTTGCAATCTTTTGGGATTTAGGGTTTACAGTTTAGGTTTTCGGGTTCTGGGTTCTGGGTTCAAGGCTCTAGGTTCCAAGTTTTAGGGTTTAAGGTTCCAGCTCCTAGGTTTGAGGTTCCATGTTTCATGGTTCCAGTTCCAGGTTCTAGGGTTAGGTGTTCAGGGTTCAAGGTTTAGGTTCAAAGTTTAAGGTTCCATGTTCCAGGGTTCCAAGTTTAGCACACATTGTGCCACGGTGCTAGGGTTCAGGGTTGAGGTTCAAGGTTCGAAGTTGAGGACTGCATGTTGCAAGGTGCTAGGATTTATGGTTTACGGTTTCGATTTTAGGGTTTAGGGTTCTGGGTTCGTTGCTCTAGGTTCCAAGTTCTAGAGTTTCATGTTTAGGGTTTAAGGTTCCAGCTCCTAGGTGTGAGGTTCCATGTTTCAGGGTTCAAGTTCCAGGTTCATGGGATTAGTGTTCATGGTTCAAGGTTTAAGTTTAAAGTTTAAGGTTCCATGTTCCAGGGTTCAAGGTTAAGAGTCAGGGTTCCACATTCCAGGGTTCCAAGTTTAGCGCACGTGGTATCACGATGCAAGGGGTTCAAGGTTCAGGTTCAAGGTTCGAAGTTGAGGACTCCAAGTTGCAAGGTTCTGGGATTTAGGGTTTACGGTTTAGGTTTAAGGGTTTAGGGTCCTGGGGTCATCGCTCTAGGTTCCAAGTTCTAGGGTTTCAGGTTTCGGGTTTAAGGTCCTAGCTTCTAGGTTTGCGGTTCCATGTTTCACGGTTCAAGTTCCTGGTTCTAGTGTTTAGTGTTCATGGTTTAAGGTTTAGGTTCAAAGTTTAAGGTTCCATGTTCCAGGGTTCAAGGTGCAGGGTCAGGGTTCTAGATTCCAGGGTTCCAAGTTTAGCGCAAATGGTACCAGGGTTCAGGTTCCATGGTTTGATGTTGAGGACTCCAAGTTGCAAGGTTCTGGGATTTAGGTTTTACGGTTTAGGTTTTAAGGTTTAGGATTCTGGGTTCATGGCTCTATGTTCCAAGTTCTAGGGTTTCGGGTTTAGGGTTTAAGGTTCCAACTTCTAGGTTTGAGGTTCCATGTTTCAGGGTTCAAGATCCAGGTTCTAGGGATTAGTGTTCATGGTTCAAGGTTTAGGTTCAAAGTTTAAGGTTCCATGTTCCAGGGTTCAAGGTTCAGGGTCAGGGTTCCAAATTCCAGGATTCCAAGTTTAGCGCACATTGTAACAATGTTGAGGTTCCATGGTTCGAAGATGAGGACACCAAGTTGCAATCTTCTGGGATTTAGGGTTTACAGTTTAGGTTTTAGGGTTGTGGGTTGCGGGTTCAAGGCTCTAGGTTCCATGTTCTAGGGTTTCGGGTTTAGGGTTTAAGGTTCCACTTCCTAGGTTGGAGGTTCCATGTTTCAGGGTTCAAGTACCAGGTTCTAAGATTAGCTGCTCAGGGTTGAAGGTTTAGGTTCAAAATTTAACGTTCCATGTTCCAGGGTTCAAGGTTTAGAGTCAGGGTTCCTGATTCCAAGGTTCCAAGTTTAGCGGACATGGTACCAGGGTTCTAGGGTTTATGGTTTAGGATCCACGGTTCGAAGTTAAGGACTTCAAGTTACATGGTTCTAGGATTTAGGGTTTACCTTGTAGGTTTTAGGGATTAGGGTTCTGGGTTCATGGATCTAGGTTCCAAGTTCTAGGTTTTCGGGTTTAGGGTTTAAGGTTCCACTTCCTAGGTTGGAGGTTCCATGTTTCAGGGTTCAAGTTCCAGGTTCTAAGGTTAGCTGCTCAGGCTTCAAGGTTTAGGTTTAAAATTTAAGGTTCCATGTCCCAGGGTTCAAGGTTCAGAGTCAGGGTTCCTGATTCCAAGGTTCCAAGTTTAGCGGACATGGTACCAGGGTTCTAGGGTTCATGGTTTAGGTTCCACGGTTCGAAGTTGAGCACTTCAAGTTACATGGTTCTAGGATTTAGGGTTTACCTTTTAGGTTTTAGGGATTAGGGTTCTGGGTTCATGGTTCTAGGTTCCAAGTTCTAGGTTTTCGGGTTTAGTGTTTAAGTTTCCAGCTCCTAGGTTTCAGGTTCCATGTTTCAGGGTTCAAGTTCCAGGTTCTAAGGATTATTACTCAAGGATCAAGGTTTAGGTTCAAAGTTTAAGGTTCCATGTTCCAGGGTTCAAGGTCCTGACTCTGGGCTCAAATTGTAGGGTTCCAAGTTTAGCGCACATGGTACCACAGTTCAGGTTCCACAGTTCGAAGTTGAGTACTCCACGTTGCAAGGTTCTGGCATTTAGGGTTTACAGTTTAGGTTTTAGGGTTTAGGGTTTTGGGTTCATGGCTCTAGGTTCCAAGTTCAAGGATTTCAGGTTTCGAGTTTAAGGTCCTAGCTTCTAGGTTTGTGGTTCCATGATTCACGGTTCAAGTTCTAGGTTCTAGCATTTAGTTTTCATGGTGCAAGGTTTAGGTTCAAAGTTTAAGGTTCCATGCTCCATGGTTCAAAGTTTAGAGTCAAGGTTCAAGGTTCCAAGTTTAGCACACATGGTACCAGGGTGCTAGGGTTCAAGGTTCAGGTTCAAGGCTCGAAGTGTCAGACTCCAAGTTTGAAGTTTCTGGGATTTAGGGTTTACGGTTTAGGTTTTAGGGTTTACGATTCTCGGTTCATGGCTTTAGGTTCTAAGTTGTAGGTTTTCGGGTTAAGGGTTTAAGGTTCCATCTCCTAGGTTTAAGGTTCCATGTTTCTGGGTTCATGTTCCAAGTTCAAGGGTTAAGTGTTCAGGGTTCAAGGTTTAGGTTCGAGGTGTAAGGTTCCATGTTCCAGGGTTTAAGGTTTAGAGTCAGGTTTCCAAATTCCAAGGTCCCAAGTTTAGCGCAATGGTACCAGGGTTCTACAGTTCAGGGTTCAGGTTGAAGGTTCAAAGTTGAGGACTCCAAGTTGCATGGTTCTGGGATTTAGGGTTTATGGTTTAGGTTTTAGGGTTTAGGGTTCTGGGTTCATGGCTTTAGATTCCAAATTCTAGGGTTTCGTGTTTAGGGTTTAAGGTCCCAGCTCCTAGGTTTGAGGTTCCATGTTTCAGGGTTCAAGTTCCAGGTTCTAGGGATTAGTGTTCAAGGATCAAGTTTAGGTTCAAAGTTTAAGGTTCCATGTTCCAGGGTTCAAGGTTTAGAGTCACGGTTCCAGATTCTAGGGTTCCAAGTTTAGCGCAAATGGTACCAGGGTTCAGGTTCCATGGTTCGAAGTCAAGGACACCAAGTTGCAATGTTCTGGGAGTTACGGTTTACGGTTTAGGTTTTAGGGTTGTGGGTTATGGGTTCATGGTTCTAGGTTCCCAGTTCTATTGTTTCGGGTTTAGGGTTTAAGGTTCCAGCTCCTAGGTTTGAGGTTCCATGTTTCAGGGTTCAAGTTCCAGGTTCTAGGGTCAGGTGCTCAGGGTTCAAGGTTTAGGTTCAAAGTTGAAGGTTCCTTATTCCAGGGTTCAAGATTCCAGGATTCCATGTCTAGCGCACATGGTTTTAGGGTGCTAGGGTTTAGGGTTTAGGGTTCAAGTGCAAGGTTCGAAGTTGAGGACTCCATGTTGCGAGGTGCTGGGATTCAGGGTTTACAATTTAGGTTTTAAGGTTCCAGCTCCTAGGTTTGAGGTTCCATGTTTCAGGGTTCAAGTTCCAGGTTCAATAGATTAGAGTTCATGGTTCAAGGTTTAGCTTCAAAGTTTAAGGTTCCATGTTCCAGGGTTCAAGCTCCAGATTCTAGGGTTCCAGATTCTAGGGTTCCAAGTTTAGCGCACAGGGTACTAGAATTCAGGTTCCACGGTTCGAAGTTGAAGACTCCAAGGGTCAAGGTTCTAGGATTTAGGGTTTACAGTTTATGTTTTAGGGTTTAGGGTTCTGGGTTCATGGCTCTAGGTTCCAAGATCCAGGGTTTCGGGTGTTGGGTTTAAGGTTCTAGCTTCTAGGTTTTGGCGTCCATGTTTCACGGTTCCAGTTCCAGGTTCTAGGGTTTAGTGTTCATGGTTCAAGGTTTAGGTTCATAGTTTAATGTTATATGTTTCAGGGATCAAGGTTAAGAGTCAGGGTTCCAGATTCCATGGTTCCAAGTTTAGCGCACATGGTACCAGGGTTCTAGGGTTCAGCGTTCAGGTTCCACGGTTCGAAGCGGAGGGCTCGAAGTTGCAAAGTTCTAGGACTTAGGGTTTACGGTTTTGGTTTTAGGGTTTAGGGTTCTGGGTTCATGGCTCTAGGTTCCAAGATCCAGGGTTTCTGGTTTAGGCTTTAGGTTCTAGCTTCTAGGTTTTGGGTTCCATGTTTCACGGTTCAAGTTCCAGCTTCTAGGATTTAGTGTTCATGGTTCAAGGTTTAGGTTCAAAGTTTAAGGTTCCATGTTCCAGGTTTCAAGGTTAAGAGTCAAGGTTCCAGATTCCAGGGTTCCAAGTTTAGTGCATATGGTACCAAGGCTCAACTTCCATGGTTCGAAGTTGAGGACTCCAAGTTGCAAGGTTCTAAGATTTAGGTTTTATGAATCGTTGTGCATGATCATCCGAATATCAAAGAAACCACGTTGACTACCATGCAAACGCGTACATGCTCAATACTCTTTTTAGGCAACATCATTCAATTCCAGCGAACCTTTTTTAATGTGTATACGGTTGATCTGGACGTAGAAGGTGGAAGCCCAGTAGCCGTATCCTCTAAATCTCTCACTGGAGTGGGGAATCTGAGGACTTCATTCGGGCCTTATTCGTCATTTGCATGATAGGCATTGCCACTTTCCTTCCTCTAACCCTACCGATCGCCCTCCGGGGATATCTTCCCTTATACTATATCATCGGACCCACAATCTATCTCCCATAGCTCTGAGCGTGCATGGATAGCATTGAGTTGATGCCTTCTCAGTCCTGGTTACATTAAGTGCCCCAAATCCCCCAGGTATAGTTGTACGAGCTCAATATCTGCTCCATGAAGTAGGATTTCCTATAAATCTGGATCCTTAAAGATAGAACCCTTTTATATATGTGATTTTAACTTTAGCATAGGGCTCCCTGACTTCAAGGTCGAACTTCTTGCACTCACAAGATGCCTTGCAATCAGATGGACACTCTTAGCTTGATAAGGGAGCAAATTGAAATTGGATTTCTAAGGGCCAGAACTTCACATTCATGTCGTTAGCTTTTTTCTCTAGTTCACATAATTGGCTACCAACCTCAACATCTATTGGCGGCTATTCCCTTAATTCTAGTATTTGAAAGGCCATGACCAACTACACCTATATTATCCACTAGGAGGGGGAGAGTCCTTAGCTGGACCACTCCCAATACGAGGGTCTTCAATTCCGTACTTTTGATATGAATAATAGTTCCCTTGGTCAATAGAGAATTTTGGGGCTACGGTGGACTGAGTCGACACGATAGGAGGGCCAAAAGTGTTCCCTCAAGCCTCCAACCTTGCTGTGCCATACATGGTAAGTTTTATGGCCGACCGTATTTAGCGAGAATAGTCAAGAGGTGTCTCCAATGAGGTGGTCACTTGTGTATTTGGATAGGCCTAGTCGTTCATATGCTTAGAGAAAGAAGGGTGTCTTGTTCTATAGCCTTAGTTTTTGTTAAAAAAAACTAGGGTATGTAAAGCCATGGCTCTGTTCTATAACTAATGTAAATCAGATCGAACGTGACCCTTGCATGACGTTCCTGAAACTCTATTCTTACACCAGGTTTAGGAGGGCATTCTCCTGCAGTGATAATACTGAAATCATCATATCAATGGAACGACTATCCTAGACTTAAGCTTCTAGTCTTGAGCACGCATATCGGGTCCAACCCTTCATAGGTGTTTCATCACTCCCCTTTCGTTTATATAAATTAATCTAATGCAGCCTTATTTGAAGTAAGAATCAAAACGAATATCTGATAGCTTAGAGAATGGCTGTACGGGACCGAGCCGAGATCCCTACGGAGCGAGGCTCCCATGCAGGGAAATCATGTTCCCATGAGACATTGACCAGCATATGTCTTCATCTTTATCTTGAGACCTCGAGTTGGCCATGAGCTAGGGGGATCTCTCTGTTTACCAGACGACAGGGGCTTTCCGGCCGAGAGTCTCGTAGGCATCTACACTTGTTGAGCCTCCATTAATATGGCTAATTATTACCCTGATGGCCTGGTGTTCAATTAGCGCGTATGCATGTATTTCTTTCCATAGGATATTCATATTGAGCAGTATTCGAGTCGAAGACCCAAACAGATCTTGGATGCTCTGTCCCCTAATTCTGCCACTCAGCATTACTCAAGGTTCTGGACCCTCCGAACGCTTGACTTACCTTGACAAATCTGGTGACAAGTTTAACATCTAAGATTCAGAATGACCCGCTTTTCAGACTCACTCCAACTCTTGTTTTCTTGTTCGACTGGATTGAAATTTGTGGCAGAAGTCTACGACGAATTCAATGAACATAGAGGCCCCTAGGGAGTGATTTACCTTATTTCTAGGTAGACTAATGGTGGTTGGTTGTCGGTTTTGGCATTATCTCTATGGTTCAACTACTTAAATTCCATGGATCACCTATGGTGACGTTAATAGCTCCTCTGATTTGAAAGATTTTGGGTGTTTCTGTAATAAACTCCATTAAACCGGGAGCTCGATGATTTTCTTTCATGTTTGCCGGAACCTCACAGGCCAAGCTTTACTCATATGGTTCTAAATTCTCCTAAACTATTTCTTTTACATAATCACGTGATACAGAGAAACGAACATGGATTCAAGAAATGCAAGAATCGGGTGAAAATGAGATAAGCGAGGGAAATTCTAACCTGCATTGAAGGAGCTCGAGAGTATTTCCTTCGTAGCCGATACGACTTGAGGATTCGCTTCGTTGTTCTTTGATCGTTCTTGAGAATTTTCTCCCTTCTTCCCCAAAAGCCAAAAAAACCAGAGCCCCTCCTCTCTCCCTTTTCCTTTTTATATGGTTTCTACTCTTCTTTAAGTCTCCCTCCGTATGGCGCTTCGCCCCTTTTCTTTTTATTCTGTGCTTTTATTATTTGTTTTATTTTTTATTCTCTCTTTTTTCCTTTATATAAATTATTTTATATCTTCTATTTATAATTTGTTTTCATTAGTATTTTGATTTATTATTTTATTTATTTTTTTCTTAAATCTGGTTACTTTTATTATTTTTTTCTTTATTTTCTATTATTTGTCTTAAGTGTATTTTCGTTATTATTATGCGTATATATTTCAATTCATTTTTATTTTTTTAATATTTTTTATTACTTTTATCTTATTTTCTATTTTTTCTTTTTATTTAATTTTTATTTCTATTTACAATATTTATTTCCTCTTATTTTAGTATTTTCTTCTATTTGTCTTTCTTTCTGTATCTGTTTTCTATTTTTCCTTTTATCTCTCTACTTCTTTGTTTATTTAGTTATTATTTAAATTAGCGTTGGTTTCTTGATTAATTTTGCGATTAGGAGCCTTAGACATAATTAGGTGTTTACACCAGGATTCTAGGGTTCAGGGTTCAGGTTCCACGGTTCGAAGTTGAGGACTCCAAGTTTCATGGTTCTAGGATTTAGGGTTTACGGTATAGGATTTACGGTTTACGGTTCTGGGTTCATGGCTCTAGGTTCCAAGTTCTAGGGTTTCGGGTTTAGGGTTTAAGGTTCCAGCTCCTAGGCTTGAGGTTCCATGTTTCAGGGTTCAAGGTTCAGGCACTAGGGTTTAGTGTTCATGGTTCAAGGTTTAGGTTCAAAGTTTAAGGTTCCATGTTCCAAGGTTCAACGTTCAGAGTCAGGGTTCCAGATTCCAGGGTTCCAAGTTTAGTGCACAAGGTACCAGGGTTCTAGGGTTGAGGGTTCAGGTTCCACTGTTCGAAGTTGATGACTCCAAGTAGCATGGTTCTAGGATTTCGGGTTTACGGTTCTGGGTTCATGGCTCTAGGTTCCAAATTTTAGGGTTTCAGGTTTCGGGTTTAAAGTTCCAACTCCTAGATTTGAGGTTCCATGTTTTAGGGTTCATGTTCCAGGTTCTAGGGTTTAGTGTTCATGGTTCAAGTTTTACGTTCAAAGTTTAAGGTTCCGTGTTCAAGGGTTCAAGGTTCACAGTTAGGGTTCGATATTCCCTGGTTCCAAGTTTAGCGCACATGATACAAGGGTTCTAGGGTTCAGGGTTTAGGTTCCACGATTCAAACTTGAGGACTCCAACTTGCGTGGTTCTAGAATTTAGGGTTTACGGTTTACGTTTTAGGGTTTACGATTCTGGGGTCATAGCTCTAGGTTCCAAGTTCTAGGGTTTCAAGTTTAGGGATTCAGGTTCCAACTCCTAGGTTTGAGGTTCCATTTTTCAGGGTTCAAGTTCCAGCTAGTAGGGTTTAGTGTTCATGGTTCAAGGTTTACGTTCAAAGTTTAAGGTTCTATGTTCCACTGTTCACAGTTCATAGTTAGGGTTCCAAATTCCAGGGTTCAAAGTCTAGCGCACAAGGTACCAGGGTTTTGGTTCCACAGTTCGAAGATGCGGACTCCAAGTTGCGTGGTTCTAGGATTGAGAGTCTACAATTTAGGTTTTAGGGTTTACAGTTCTGGGTTCATGGCTCTAGGGTCCACGTTCTAGGGTTTCAGGTTTTGGGTTTAAGGATCCAGCTCCTAGGTTTAAGGTTCCATGTTTCAGGGTTCAAGTTCTAGGTTCTGTGGTTTAGTGTTCATGGTTTAAGGTTTAGGTTCAAAGTTTAAGGTTCCGTGTTCCAGGGTTCAAGGTTGAGAGTTAGGGTTCCATATTCCCTGGTTCAAAGTTTAGCGCACATGGTACAAGGGTTCTAGGGTTCAGGGTTCAGGTTCCATGTTTCAAACTTGAGGACTCCAACTTGCATGGTTGAAGGATTTAGAGTTTATGTTTTAGGTTTTAGGGTTTACGGTTCTGGGGTCATGGCTCTAAGTTCGAAGTTCTAGGGTTTCAGGTTTTTGGTTTAAGGTTCCAGCTCCTAGGTTTGAGGTTCCACGTTTCAGGGTTCAAGTTCCAGGTAGTAGGATTTAGTTTTCATGGTTCAAGGTTTAGGTTCAAAGTTTAAGGTTCCATGTTCCAATGTTGAAGGTTCAGAGTCAAGTTTCCAGATTCCATGGTTCACATTTTAGTGCACAAGGTACCAGGGTTCTAGGGTTGAGGGTTCGGGTTCCATTGTTCAAAGTTGAGGACTCCAGGTAGCATGGTTCTAGGATTTAGGGTTTACATTTTAGGTTTTAGGGTTTACAATTCTTGGTTCATCGCTCTAGGTTCCAAGATCCAGGGTTTCTGGTTTAGGGTTTAAGGTTCCAGCTCCTAGGTTTGAGGTTCCATGTTGCAGGGTTCAAGTTCCAGGTTCTAGGCTTTAGTGTTCACGGTTCAAGGTTTAGGTTCAAAGTTTAAGGTTCCGTGTTCTAGTTCTCAAGGTTGAGAGTTAGGGTTCCATATTCCTTGGTGCAAAGTTTAGCGCACATGGTAGAAGGGTTGTAGGGTTTAGGGTTCAGGTTCGATGTTTCGAACTTGAGGACTCCAACTTGTATGGTTCTAGGATTTAGGGATGACAGTTTAGGTTTTAGGTTTTATGGTTCTGGGGTCATGGCTTTAGGTTCCAAGTTCTAGGATTTCGGGTTTAGGGTTTAAGGTTCCAGCTCCTAGGTGTGAGGTTGCATGTTTCAGGGTTCAAGTTCTAGGTACTAGGGTTTAGTGTTCATGGTTCAAGGTTTAAGTTCAAAGTTTAAGGTTCCAAGTTCCAGGGTTCAAGGTTCAGAGTTAGGGTTCCAGATTCCAGGGTTCCAAGTTTAGCGCACAAGGTACCAGGGTTCTAGGGTTCAGGGTTCAGGTTCCATTGGTCAAAGTTGAGGACTCCAAGTTGCATGGTTCTAGTATTTCGGGTTTGCGGTTATGGGTTCATGGCTCTAGGTTCCAAATTCTAGGGTTTTGGGTTTAGGGTTTAGAGTTCCAGCTCCTAGGTTTGAGGTTCCATGTAGTAGGGTTCATGTTCTAGGTTCTAGGGTTTAGTGGTCATGGTTCAAGGTTTACGTCCAAAGTTTAAGGTTCCGTGTTCCAGGGTTCAAAGATCAGAATTAGGGTTCGTTATTCCCTGGTTCCTTTTTTAGCGCACATGGGTCAAGGGTTATAGGGTTCAGGGTTCAGGTTCCACGATTCGAACTTGAGGACTCCAACTTGCGTGGTTCTAGTATTTAGGGTTTACGGTTTAGGGTTTAGGGTTTACGGTTATGGGGTCATAGCACTAGGTTCCAAGTTCTAGGGTTTCAGGTTCCAAGTTCTAGGTTTGAGGTTCCATGTTTCAGGGTTCAAGTTCCAGGTAGTAGGGTTTAGTTTTCATGGTTCAGAGTTAGGGTTCCAAGTTCCACGGTTCCAAGTCTAGCGCACAAGGTACCAGGGTTCTAGGGTTCAGGGTTTTGGTTCTACGGTTCGAAGTTGAGTACTCCAAGTTGCGTGGTTCTAGGATTGAGAGTTTACGGTTTAGGTTTTAGGGTTTACAGTTCTGGGTTCATGGCTCTAGGGTCCACGTTCTAGGGTTTTGGATTTGTGGTTCAAGGTTTAAGTTCAAAGTTTAAGGTTCCGTGTTCCATGGTTCAAGGCTGAGAGTTAGGGTTCCATATTCCCTGGTTCAAATTTTAGCGCACATGGTACAGGGGTTCTAGGGTTCATGGTTCAGGTTCCATGCTTCAAACTTAAGGACTCCAACTTGCTTGTTTCTAGGATTTAGGGTTTACGGTTTATGTTCTAGGGTTTATGGTTATGGGGTCATGGCTCTAGGTTCGAAGTTCTAGGGTTTCGGGTTTAGGGTTTAAGGTTCCAGCTCATAGGTTTGAGGTTCCATGTTTCACAGTTCAAGTTCGAGGTAGTAGGATGTATTGTTCATAGTTCAAGGTTTAGGTTCAAAGTTTAAGGTTCAATGTTCCAGTGTTCAAGGTTCTGAGCCATGTTTAGCGCACAATGTACCAGGGTTCTAGGGTTCAGGGTTTTGGTTCCATGATTCGAAGTTGAGTACTCCAAGTTGCGTGGTTCTAGGATTGAGAGTTTACGGTTTAGGTTTTAGGGTTTACAGTTTTGGTTTCATGGCTTTAGCGTCCAAGTTCTAGGGTTTTGGGTTTAGGGTTTAAGCATCCAGCTCCTAGGTTTGAGGTTCCATGTTTTAGGGTTCAAGTTCTAGGTTCTAGGGTTTAGTGTTCATGGTTTAAGGTTTAAGTTCAAATTTTAAGGTTCCTTGTTCCATGGTTCAAGGTTGATAGTTAGGTTCCCATATTCCCTGGTTCAAATTTTAGCGCACATGGTACAAGGGTTCTAGGGTTCAGGGTTCAGGTTCCAATTTTTAAACTTGAGGACTCCAACTTGCATGTTTCTAGGATTTAGGGTTTACGGTTTATGTGTTAGGGTTTATGGTTCTGGGGTCATGGCTCTAGGTTCGACGTTCTAGGGTTTCAGGTTTAGGGTTTAAGGTTCAAAGTTTAAGGCTCCATGTTCCAGCGTTCAAGGTTCAGAGCCATGTTTAACGCAAAAGGTACCAGGGTTCTAGGGTTCAGGGTTCAGGTTCCACTGTTCGAAGTTGAGGACTCCACGTTGGATGGTTCTAGGATTTAGGGTTTATGGTTTGGGTTTTAGGGTTTACAGTTCTGGGTTCATGGCCCTAGGTTCCAAGTTCTACGGTTTCGGGTTTAAGGTTTAAGGTTCCAGCTCCTAGGTTTGAGGTTCCATGTTTCAGGGTTCAAGCTCCAGGTTCTAGGGTTTAGTGTTCATGGATCACGGTTTAGGTTCAAAGTTTAAGTTTCCATGTTCCAGGGCTCATGGTTCAGAGTTAGGGTGCCAAATTCCCAGGTTCAAGTTTAGCGCACAAGGTACAACAGTTCTAGGGTTCAGGGTTCAGGTTCCACGGTTCGAAGTTGAGGACTCCAAGTTGCATGGTTCTAGGATTTAGGGTTTACAGTTTAGGTTTTAGGGTTTACAGTTCTGGGTCATGGCTCTAGGTTCCGAGTTCTAGGGTTTCAGGTTTAAGGTTTAAGGTTCCAGCTCCTAGGTTTGAGGTTCTAGGTTTCAGTGTTCAAGTTCCAGGTACAAGGGTTTTAGTGTTCATGGTGCAAGGTTTAGGTTCAAAGTTTAAGGTTCCATGTTCCATGGTTCAATGTTCAATGTTAGGGTTCCAGATTCGCTAGTTCCAAGTTTAGCGCACATGGCACCAAGGTTCTAGGGTTCAGGGTTCAGGTTCCACGGTTCGAACTTGAGGACTCCAACTTGCATGGTTCTAGGATTTAGGGTTTACGGTTTAGGTTTTAGGGTTCAGGGTTCTAGGTCATGGCTGTAGGTTCCAAGTTCTAAGGTGTCAGGCTTAGGGTTTAAGGTTCCAGCTCCTAGGTGTGAGGTTGCATGTTTCAAGGTTCAAGTTCCAGGTACCAGGGTTTAGTGTTGATGGTTCAAGGTTTAAGTTCAACGTTTAAGGTTCCATGTTCCAGGGTTCAAGGTTTAGAGTCAGGGTTCCAGATTCCAGGGTTCCAAGTTTAGCACAAGGTACCAGGGTTCTAGGGTTTAGGGTTCAAGTGCCATTGTTCAAAGTTGAGGACTCCAAGTTGCATGGTTCTAGGATTTAGGGTTAACAGTTATGGGTTCATGGCTCTAGGTTCCAAATTCTAGGGTTTCGGGTTTAGCGTTTAGAGTTCCAGCTCCTAGGTTTGAGGTTCCTTGTAGTAGGGTTCATGTTCTAGGTTCTAGGGTTTCGTGGTCATGGTTCAAGGTTTACGTTCAAAGTTTAAAGTTCCGTATTCCAGGGTTCAAAGTTCAGAGTTAGGGTTAGATATTCCCTGGTTCCAACTTTAGCGCACATGGTACATGGGTTCTAGGGTTCAGGGTTCTGGTTCCACGATTCGAACTTGAGGACTCCAACTTGCATGGTTCTAGGATTTAGGGTTTACGGTTTAGGTTTTAGGGTTTATGGTTTTGGGGTCATAGCTCTAAGTTCCAAGTTCTAGGGTTTCGGGTTTAGGGTTTAAGGTTCCAGCTCCTAGGTTTGAGGTTCCATGTTTCAGGGTTCAAGCTCCAGATTCTAGGGTTTAGTGTTCATGGATCACGGTTTAGGTTCAAAGTTTAAGTTTCCATGTTCCAGGGTTCATGGTTCAGAGTTAGGGTGCCAAATTCCCAGGTTCAAGTTTAGCGCACAAGGTACAACGGTTCTAGGGTTCAGGGTTCAGGTTCCATGGTTCGAAGTTGAGGACTCCAAGTTGCATGGTTCTAGGATTTAGGGTTTACAGTTTAGGTTTTAGGGTTTACAGTTCTGGGTCATGGCTCTAGGTTCCGAGTTCTAGGGTTTCAGGTTTAAGGTTTAAGGTTCCAGCTCCTAGGTTTGAGGTTCTAGGTTTCAGTGTTCAAGTTCCAGGTACAAGGGTTTTAGTGTTCATGGTGCAAGGTTTAGGTTCAAAGTTTAAGGTTCCATGTTCCATTGTTCAATGTTCAATGTTAGGGTTCCAGATTCACTAGTTCCAAGTTTAGCGCACATGGCACCAAGGTTCTAGGGTTCAGGGTTCAGGTTCCACGGTTCGAACTTGAGGACTCCAACTTGCATGGTTCTAGGATTTAGGGTTTACGGTTTAGGTTTTAGGGTTCAGGGTTCTAGGTCATGGCTGTAGGTTCCAAGTTCTAAGGTGTCGGGCTTAGGGTTTAAGGTTCCAGCTCCTAGGTGTGAGGTTGCATGTTTCAGGGTTCAAGTTCCAGGTACCAGGGTTTAGTGTTCATGGTTCAAGGTTTAAGTTCAACGTTAAAGGTTCCATGTTCCAGGGTTCAAGGTTAAGAGTCAGGGTTCCAGATTCCAGGGTTCCAAGTTTAGCACACAAGGTACCAGGGTTCTAGGGTTTAGGGTTCAAGTGCCATTGTTCAAAGTTGAGGACTCCAAGTTGCATGGTTCTAGGATTTAGGGTTAACGGTTATGGGTTCATGGCTCTAGGTTCCAAATTCTAGGGTTTCGGGTTTAGGGTTTAGAGTTCCAGCTCCTAGGTTTGAGGTTCCATGTAGTAGGGTTCATGTTCTAGGTTCTAGGGTTTCGTGGTCATGGTTCAAGGTTTACGTTCAAAGTTTAAGGTTCCGTATTCCAGGGTTCAAAGTTCAGAGTTAGGGTTCGATATTCCCTGGTTCCAACTTTAGCGCACATGGTACATGGGTTCTAGGGTTCAGGGTTCTGGTTCCACGATTCGAACTTGAGGACTCCAACTTGCATGGTTCTAGGATTTAGGGTTTACGGTTTAGGTTTTAGGGTTTATGGTTTTGGGGTCATAGCTCTAAGTTCCAAGTTCTAGGGTTTTGGGTTTAGGGTTTAAGGTTCCAGCTCCTAGGTTTGAGGTTCCATGTTTCAGGGTTCAAGTTCCAGGTTGTAGGGTTTAGTGTTCATGGTTCAAGGTTTAGGTTCAATGTTTAAGGTTCTATGTTCTAGGGTTCATGGTTCATAGTTAGGGTTCTAATTTCCAGGGTTCCAAGTTTAGCGCACAAGGTACCAGGGTTCTAGAATTCAGGGTTTTGGTTCCACGGTTCGAAGTTGAGTACTCCAAGTTGCGTGGTTTTAGGATTGAGAGTTTACGGTTTAGATTTTAGGGTTTACAGTTCTTTGTTCTTGGCTCTAGGGTACACGTTCTAGGGTTTCAGGTTTAGGGTTGAAGGATCCAGCACCTAGGTTTGACGTTCCATGCTTCAGGGTTCAAGTTCCAGGTTCTAGGGTTTAGTGTTCATGGTTTAAGGTTTAGGTTCAAAGTTTAAGGTTACGTGTTCCAGGGTCCAAGGTTGAGAGTTAGAGTTCCATATTCCCTGGTTCAAAGTTTAGCGCACACGGTACAAGGGTTCTAGGGTTCAGGGTTCAAGATCCATGTTTCAAACTTGAGGACTCCAACTTGCATGGTTCAAGGATTTAGGGTTTACGGTTCTGGGGTCATGGCTCTAAGTTCAAAGTTCTAGGGTTTCAGGTTTAGGGTTTACGGTTCCAGCTCCTAATTTTGAGGTTCCACGTTTCAGCGTTCAAGTTCTAGGTAGTAGGATTTAGTGTTCATGGTTCAAGGTTTAGGTTCAAAGTTTAAGGTTCCATGTTCCAAGGTTCAAGGTTCAGAGTCAGGGTTCTAGATTCCAGGGTTCCAAGTTTAGCGCATAAGGTACCAGGGTTCTAGGATTGAGGGTTCAGGTTCCACTGTTCGATGTTGAGGACTCCAGGTAGCATGGTTCTAGGATTTAGGGTTTACGTTTTAGGTTTTGGGGTTTACAATTCTTGCTTCATCGCTCTAGGTTCCAAGATCTTGGGTTTCAAGTTTAGGGTTTAAGGTTCCAGCTCCTAGGTTTGAGGTTCCATGTTTCAGGCTTCAAGTTCCAGGTTCTAGGGTTTAGTGTTCACGGTTCAAGGTTTAGGTTCAAAGTTTAATGTTCCGTGTTCTAGTGCTGAAGGTTGATAGTCAGGGTTCCATATTCCTTGGTTCAAAGTTTAGCGCACATGGTAGAAGGGTTGTAGGGTTTAGGGTTCAGGTTCAATGTTTCGAACTTGAGGACTCAACCTTGTATGGTTCAAGGATTTAGGGTTTACGGTTTAGGTTTTAGGTTTTATGGTTCTGGGGTCATGGCTCTAGGTTCCAAGCTCTAGGATTTCGGGTTTAGGGTTTAAGGTTCAACCACCTTGGTGTGAGGTTGCATGTTTCAGGATTCAAGTTCCAGGTACTAGGCTTTAGTGTTCATGGTTCAAGGTTTAAGTTCAAAGTTTAAGGTTCCATGTTCCAGGGTTCAACGTTCAGAGTCAGGGTTCCAGATTCCAGGGTTCCAAGTTTAGTGCACAAGGTACCAAGGTTCTAGGGATCAGGGTTCAGGTTCCAGGGTTCTAGGGTTCAGGTTCCAGGGTTCTAGGGTTCAAAGTTGAGGACTCCAAGTTGCATGGTTCTAGTATTTCGGGTTTACGGTTATGGGTTCATGGCTCTAGGTTCCAAATTCTAGGGTTTCGGGTTTAGGGTTTAGAGTTCCAGCTCCTAGGTTTGAGGTTCCATGTAGTAGGGTTCATATTCTAGGTTCTAGGGTTTAGTGGTCATGGTTCAAGGTTTACGTTCAAAGTTTAAGGTTCCGTGTTCCAGGGTTCAAAGTTTCGAGTTAGGGTTCGATATTCCCTAGTTCCAAGTTTAGCGCACATGGGTCAAGGGTTCTAAAGTTCAGGGTTCAGGTTCCACGATTCGAACTTGAGGACTCCAACTTGCGTGGCTCTAGAATTTAGGGTTTACGGTTTAGGTTTTACGGTTTACGGTTCTGAGGTCATAGCTCTAGGTTCCAAGTTCTATGGTTTCGGGTTTACGGTTTTAGGTTCGAGCTCCTAGGTTTGAGGTTCCATGTTTCAGGATTCAAGTTCCAGGTACTAGGGTTTAGTATTCGTGGTTCGAGGTTTAGGTTCAAAGTTTAAGGTTCCATGTTCCAGGGTTCAATGTTCAGAGTTAGGGTTCCAGATTCCCTGGTTCCAAGTTTAGCGCACATGGGACCAAGGCTCTAGGGTTCAGGGTTCAGGTTCCGTGGTTCGAACTTGAGGACTCGAACTTCTATGGTTCTAGGATTTCGGGTTTACGGTTTAGGTTTTAGGGTTCAGGGTTCTAGGGTCATGCCTCTAGGTTCCAAGTTCTAAGGTGTCGGGTTTAGGGTTTAGGGCTCAAAGTCCTAGGTTTGAGGTTCCATGTTTCAGGGTTCAAGTTCCACGTAGTAGGGTTTAGTGTTCATGGTTCAAAGTTTAAGATTCTATGTTCTATGGGTTCATGGCTCTAGGTTCCAAATTCTAGGGTTTCGGGTTTAGGGTTTAGAGTTCCAGCTCCTAGGTTTGAGGTTCCATGTAGTAGGGTTCATGTTCTAGGTTCTAGGGTTTAGTGGTCACGGTTCAAGGTTGACGTTCAAAGTTTAAGGTTCCGTGTTCCAGGGTTCAAAGTTCAGAGTTAGGGTTCGTTATTCCCTGGTTCCAAGTTTAGCGCACATGGGTCAAGGGTTCTAGGGTTCAGGGTTCAGGTTCCACGATTCGAACTTGAGGACTCCAACTTGCGTGGTTCTACGATTTAGGGTTTATGGTTTGGGTTTTAGGGTTTATGGTTTGGGTTTTAGGGTTTACGGTTCTGGGTTCATGGCTCTAGGTTCCAAGTTCTACAGTTACGGGTTTAGGGTTTAAGCTTCCAGCTCCTAGGTTTGAGGTTCCATGTTTCAACGTTCAAGTTCCAGGTTCTAGGGTTTAGTGTTCATGGTTCAAGGTTTTGGTCAAAAGTTTAAGGTTCCTTGTTCCAGGGTTCATGGTTCAGAGTTAGGGTTCCAAATTCCCGGGTTCCAAGTTTAGCGCACAAGGTACAACGGTTCTAGGGTTCAGGGTTCAGGTTCCATGGTTCGAAGTTGAGGACTCCAAGTTGCATGGTTCTAGGATTTACGGTTTACAGTTTAGGTTTTAGGGTTTACAGTTTAGGTTTTAGGGTTTACAGTTCTGGGTCCATGGCTCTAGGTTCCTAGTTCTAGGGGTTTCAGGTTTAAGGTTTAAGGTTCCAGCTCCTAGATTTGAGGTTCCATGTTTCAGTGTTCAAGTTCCAGGTACAAGGGTTTAGTGTTCATGGTGCAAGGTTTAGGTTCCATGTTCCAGGGTTCAATGTTCAGAGTTAGGGTTCCAGATTCCTCGGTTCCATGTTTAGCGCACATGGTACCAAGGTTCTAGGATTCAGGGTTCAGGTTCCACGGTTCGAACTTAAGGACTCCAACTTGCATGGTTCTAGGATTTAGGGTTTACGGTTTAGGTTTTAGGGTTCAGGGTTCTGGGGTCGTGGCTCTAGGTTCCAAGTTCTAAGGTGTCGGGTTTAGGATTTTAGGTTCCAGCTCCTAGGTTTGAGGTTCCATTTTCCAGGATTAAGGTTCCAGGTACTAGGGTTTAGTATTCGTGGTTCGAGGTTTAGGTTCAAAGTTTAACATTCTCTGTGTGGCAACCGTAATTCCGACAAGAGGATGAACTCGCTAAAATTTGAAATTGAATTTTCTTTCAATGATGTGGAGTCGCCACCAAATTTTATTTAACGGAAAAGATTTGTAAATACCCTAACTTGAGGATAAGATTCAAAGTTCGGGAGTCGGTTGCGAGTGGGGAAGGTGTTAGGCACCCCACTCGCCCGTTCCGAAGAACGATACCCTTAAACTGAGTGTGTGATTTTTGAAAATGTTTGATCCCTTAATTAATTCGAAAATAAATAGCTTGATGGAGGTTAGCCTGACAGGACTTGATCCTGCTCCTACGTATTCCTCGGTGCAATGGGAAACTCAAGACTTACGTAGTTCTGGTTTGATTTGAAGGCTTCACCTTCGAAATCGCCTGGAATGGAGCATTTAAAAATGAACATGTTGCTTTAGAAAAATACTTTCAGAAGGATCCCTAGTCCACCTATGCATAGGGTCCAAGACAACTACAGCTGCACTTGGACCCATACGAATCTCTAAACAGCGAACAACAGAAAAAGCTACCAGTTCGTGCTTAGAGCTCATCGCGTAAGATTAAGGAGTGCGAAATGGGCTTTTGTTCGTTTTGGAAAGGAAGGCATTCCCAATCCACATATGCATAGGGCCCAAGACAACTACGGCTGCACTTGGACCCATACGAATCTCCAAACAGCGAACAGCAGAAAAAGCTACCAGTTCATGCTTAGAGCTCGTCATGTGAGATTAAGGAGTGAAAAATGGGGTTTTGTTCGTTTTGGAAAGGAAGGCATTCCCAATCCACATATGCACAGGGCCCAAGACAACTACGGCTGCACTTGGACCCATACGAATCTCTAAACAGTGAACAGCAGAAAAAGCTACCAGTTCGTGCTTAGAGCTCGTCGCATGAGATTAAGGAGTGAAAATGGGTTTTTATTTTGGTTAGGCGGTGAAAGGAATTATGCTTGATAGTAACTACTGGAGACACAGAGGCTTATGTGTAATTTTGGGAAGTTGAGGGGTTAATTGTAATTTCAGGAAATTCAGGGGTCAAAGTGCAATTTTGGGAACTGTGGGGGTCTAAATGTAATTTCGGAGAGTGCAGGGGCTTAGCTGAATTTTGGGGGGTGTAGGGGCCTATTTGCAATTCGGAAGTCTAGGGGTCTGAATGTAAAAAGGAGGTTTGGGAAATGTCATTTATACCAGCCAAGGCAGTGAGCCACGTGGTGGGGCCTATTCTACTTTATTTATTCAGCAAGGCCCACGCCCTCATCCGATCTTTTGTTGCATGCATGGCTCTTTACGTTCATTTTGGACGGTGTACTCTCGTGGATCCCATGCTGATTGGATTGACGTAGCATGAAACGTCCCTCTCTTCAATCCGATTTTCCTGTATGGGTTCACTCACAATTTGTTTCCAAGCTGCTGCATGCATTTCGTCCCCTATGTCTTTGGCACTCCCATACTTTGGTTGCCCTGTTTCACATTATGAGGAAGCTTGGAGTCGAGTGGCGAACCTCCTTTTGGACTTCCGAATTGAGTCCCGTGTCTTCGAGCCAGCATAGGCTCTCGCTCAAATGGGTGCGCGATCCATGGTGACACTGGGGCAGCCCTCAAGGGCTCTGTTCAACTAGTCTGGCGAAGTTATCTTCCAAAGAGTCAACTAAGGGAATAGTCAGGCAACATCTCCAGTTCAGGTGTGGTGCAGAGATGACGTGCCATCTTCACCAAGGCTAGCGAAACGCAGATCACCACCTAAAGCCTCTCTGTGGGTGTATAATTCGACGAATCCCTCACCTCCGAGTACAGACGACTTTCGTGCTGAGGCTGTGCTTTCACGATCTTGCCCCCCTCGACTTGGAAGGGTCCCTCAACCAGTTTTGAGTCCGAGAGTGGCTCACACTTGTGGGACGTTGTCACGTTGCGTTTGACCTCGGGCCATGCAACTAAAGCGCCGAGCAGGTTCAGTATGAGACCTCCATTCTCCTTTGACAACTCGAGCTATTGAGCTTTCGGGTTTATCTACGCTCCTTGCATGGCTGGTTGCGAAGGTTTGGGTTCAGGGACGTAAATCAGCGTGTATTCGTGCACCTAGAGATGCTCAACTGGAGCTGTTTAAGAGTGTGAGTCTATGGTCATATACCGTCTCAGGTGCGTTCTTCCAGCTAGCGGGCGCATGGCTCCTAATCTCAGCCAGATGGAGGTAGGGTCATCGTTAATGGGAGGATGGATTCGCATTGGGGAGTATCATTTTGTACCTATCGAGTACCTTCTGAGCAGTGTCGTCTAACTCCGCCCCCCCCCCCCCCCCGACTCCTTCTTCTCGCCTGGAGCCTTTTATTTTCGGACATCCCGACTTTTGATTATGGTTGTCGACCTAGTCGTGGTCCTGAATCCCTCGAGTGCAATGTGTAGGGGTCGTTCGGCTGGGGAGACATCCTCCGATTCCTCTTGGTGCATGCATTGGTTCCCCCGGGTCCTGATCTTTCACTTAAACAAGGTTCTGGAACGCGATCAGTGAGGCGTCGCTTGTGACCTAATTCCCGAGCAGATTACATCAACTATACCAGCAACCTTCATTCGTAGTTCTGAGCTTCGATCTCTCCATCCTTCTCCAAAGCAGACTTAGTCGCACTAGTCTTCAGTAGATCACTACAGTATATGGACGTAGAGACGCGCTGCCCTGTTTGACGATTATATCGTGTACACTGTGACAACCGTAATTACAACGAGACGACGAGCTCGCTAAAATTTGAAAATGAATTTGATTAATGTGGAGTCGCCACCAAATTTTTATTTAAGGGAAAATACTTGGAAAAAACCCTGACTCAATGAAGAGATTTGAAGTTCGGGAGTCGGTTACGAGTGGGGAAGGTGTTAGGCACCCCACTCGCCCGTTCCGAGGAATGGTGCCCTTAAACTGAGTGTGTGATTTTTGAAAATTGTTTGATCCCTTGATTAATGTGAAAATAAATAATTTGGTGGAGGTTATCCTGACAGGACTTGATCCTGCTCCTATGTATTCCCCGGTGCAATGGGAAACTCAAGGCTTACGTAGTTCTGGTGTGTGAAGGCTTGACCTTCGGGTATGCTTGAAAAGAAATATTTGAAAATGAATGGTGCTCGAAGGCTTGACCTTGGAAGCTGCTTGAAAAGGAGTACTTGGAAAATGGCTAAAGTGTTTTGAAAATATTTTAAGGAGAATCCTTAGTCCACCTATGCACAGGATCCAAGACAACTACGGCTGCACTGGGACCCATACGAATTCCTAAGCATCGAACAGCAGAAACAGCTACCAGTCCGTGCTTAGGATTCATCGCGTGAGACCTAGCGATTCTAAAATGGATTTTTCTTTTTATTTAGAAGGGATTCCTAGTCCACATATGCACAAGGTCCAAGACAACTACGATTGCACTTGGGACCCATACGAATTCCTAAGCATCGAACAGCAGAAAAAGCTACCAGTTCGTGCTTAGGGTCCATCGTGTGAGAGCTAGAACCAAAGAATTTTTCTTGAGTTTATTTGAAAGGGATTCTTAGTCCACATATGCACAGGGCCCAAGACAACTACGGCTGCACTTGAGACCCATATGAATTCCTAAGCATCGAACAACAGAAAAAGCTACCAGTTCATGCTTAGGATCCATTGCGTGAGACCTAGAACCAAAAAATTTAATTTGAAAATAATTGAGAAGAAGACTGGGTTTGATTTGGACTAAAAGAGAGTATGGAAGCTTATTGGGAACTTGGAGGGATTCAGGGGATTTAATTTATAATTTTGGAAAGTTAGGGGGCCTAATTATAATTTGGGAATGTTTAGGGGCCCAACTGTAATTTTGGGAAATATTGGGGTCGAATTGTAAATACGGGAAATACAAGGGTAAACTTGTAAATACAGGAAATACAGGGGTCAAATCATAAATATGAAAGGTTTGGGGGCTTTATTGTAATTGTAGGAAGTTTAGGGGTCTTGATTGTAATTTTGGAACCTGTAGGGACCTATTTGCATTTCTGGAAAGTTCAATGGCCTAAATGAAATGTCTAGGAATTTTCTAGTGGGCCCTCCGGTCTTGACTAGTTTTGTCTTCTTCTGCATGGAAGGGGGCATGATTCCCTGCTCTTAAGCTTTCGGGGAGAAGACGACGACTGAAATTTGTGCCGCTCATGCCTCATTCAACGTGGTCAGCACACCGTTCTGCACTTCCTGGTTGCCCCGCTTAGGATTCTTTCCGAGCTAGTGAATATCCATTGCTAGCTACCATGGGATCGTTGTACGCAGGGGGAAGAATGCTAAGACGGCCAGCCAAGTGATGAGAGGGGGGGAAGGTGGGAGAAGAATTGGCAGGGATTGACATCTTCTAAGAGATTTGAGCAAGAACGGAACGGTGGCGAAGAAGGAGCCGCAGCGAGGACACGTCGGAGATGGGGGGCTTTGGTATCTGGGGCACATCGACAAAGGGGTTGCGGACGACGAAATGGTGCGTCGCCATCGCTGAGCATGTTCTCAGGCTGTGCGCGAAGGATCACATTGTTGTTGGCTCAATGGTTTGAGGGAGGGGAAGAGAGATGGAAGTGAGAATTCCATAGTGAAGGAAGTGAGGGAAGGCTATGCCAGGTTGAACGAAGCATCACAGCGCCTGGCTATTCACGCTCACTTCCGACACTCCCGTGCTTCAGGAGGATGATCGATCTGCATAGTGGCTCATGTAAGGCTGAGACCGTGTTTCGGCAAGCCCCTCCTACCTTTTCATTTCCTGGATTTGAGCTCGTGGAAGGATACTCGTGGCCTGATAATACCGAGTCTGTGGCAGGGGTAATCTGAGCAGATTCACGGCCTGGAACCTAACTCTCGTGAAATCTAAAATGGTCAGAGGGGGTGTTAAACGCCTTTTGGGAGAGTTTGCCAACACAGAATTTCAAGATTGGGGTATACGATCAGGTATTGCAAAAGGTTGGTAGTTATAGCTATAGTCCCTGGATACAGGGAGCGCTAGACTCTCTTTCTAACTCTGGCAATGTTGTTGAGAGGAGTGACACCTGACAAGGGGAAATCTTATGTAAGGGACAAAGGTTGGGATCGATTTTGTTGTTGTGGCAAAGCCAGGACCCAGGTGCATTCACGACTAGCTGGTACGTCTCCTAATACCTGCTATGGCTTTCGAGCAACTACAGTATGAGACACAGAATGCGAACCTGTCCGGACACGGCTAGAGGGTGCAGATCTATTACACTAGACCAATGACCCAAACTTTGGACACGGATTATGAACGCCTATAGCCTATTTCCAGCAATTAATCATCTATTCTGGCATACCTACAATGGAGGATTTCGTCCCTTGGCTTAGAATTCAGAACGACTACGTAAGTACAGTGTTTGACATATGCTCTTTATATTCCCAAATCAAGAGGCATGCCGACGAGAACAGATAACCTCATACTCCCTGGTCGAAGAATTCATTGCCA
This sequence comes from Canavalia ensiformis, assembly GCA_026541065.1. Lineage (NCBI taxonomy): Eukaryota > Viridiplantae > Streptophyta > Magnoliopsida > Fabales > Fabaceae > Canavalia > Canavalia ensiformis. Next base: position 68,456 of record JAMKYM010000515.1, read on the forward strand.
TATGAGGAGATCACAGTGACGACTAAACTAGATCAATGACATCCCATTCTCGAACAGATTAACACACTTCCGTATACGTCGGCCTCCAATTGGACCTTTACTCATGACTCTGGACCCTCTCCAATCACATCGTGAACTGAATACTTAGATTCTGATCCAGACGATCTCAAGATCTCCCATGGTAATGAACCACAATTCTCGATTTGTATGTCTCTGTTTCTTTAACACTAATTCTTCTTTAAACATTACTAATTTCAGCCAAAACAAAACTAGCAGCAAATCCAGTGAACAATGAAAACCGCAGTAAATGATTCAAACTAGATTACTACTGATTTACTTTGCCATTCAAGAACATTGCCGATCCTACTCATGAACGGTGCAAGATAATGATGATAACCAGTCTTTACATTAGCGTAACTTTGAACTCACCTGAAGTTGGACAATGAAGAAGCAGAGATATTGCCAAGAATTGAGCTGCCTCTGAGACGCTTGCTGGATCTCGTTGAGGCTTCGGACGAGGAAAGTGAAGATTAATTCCAAGGGGAGCTAGTGCTTTTGATTTTTTCTCAGAAAACCGATCCCCCCCAGAATTTCTTTCTCTGCCTTATATAGTTCTTTTTCAAAACGTTTTCCGCTTTTTCCTTTTTTTCAATTTTTGTTTTGCTTACTTTTCCCTTGCCTTAATTTAAAAATCCATCTTCCATTTCTGATATTTTTTAATTTTGTTGTTTTTCCTTTTCCATTTATTTCAGTATTTTTTAATGTTTTATATTTTTGGTTTTAGATTTATTATTATTTTGATTTCAAATTTTGTTTTTGTCCTATATTTAGGAATACTTTTTTTTTTCCAAATATTTTTTGCATTTTTCAGAAATTGTTTTCCTAGTTATTTTTCTTCATAATTTCTTTATTTTATTTTTCTCTTTTCGGTTTTGTTTTTCTTTTGTTTCAATTTTCCACTTTTCTATTCTTTTATTTTTGTTTTATTTCTTTTATATATTTTTTATTTTTCTCTCTTTTTCATTACTACTACTTTTTTTAATAATTCAATTATTAATTTTGTACTTGGAAACTTTTTTATTTTTTTGATTTGTTATTATTTTTCATTTTCCAAATTTTATTTTGTTTTTGTTTTGTTTATTTTTTATTAGGATTGATTCTGGATTAACTTTAACAATTGGGGCCTCGGACATAATTGAGTGTTTACATACGCTACTATACGTACTTAAGGTAATATTTGGAACAAAAAGAGGTCCTCAAAATAGGCCTAGTGACGAGCCTTAAGGGAACACTGGTCTCTTGAATAGGATGTTATGATTCGTAGCTTTTGGTGAGCCTGCCTATCGGATACAGAGTGGTCTCTACCCGACTTGACCTTAGCCTAAGAGCGATACTTCACCGAATTCATGATTAGGATCACATTGCATTACAAGATACTAGCATTGCATCACATCGAGTGCACTCATAGTATGAGGGATCGATTCGTTTCACAGTAATATCATCGAACACTTTTGCTAAATCTAACACGTCTTAGCGCCTAATCTAGATGTGAATGTTATCTTCAACCATAATCATGCAAAATCCTAGGATCTAACATCCCTGGAAGAGAAGAGACTAACCTATGTGCAATCGGCAGAAGGAGGAGATCGCTTGGCTGAATTGCTCCGCTGGTGAATGGTCGTGCGCAAGCGGAACTGGCGAGAGCGATGCCTCTGCTCTTGGTGGTCTTCCATCTGGTGCCGTCCCCGCAGTTCTTTGGCCTCCTATTTTGTTCACGCTTTTCTCCCCATTTTATGTGTTATATAATATTTTATTGTCTTTTTAATTTTCCTATTTCTAACTTGTTATTCTTTTATTCTTACTTCCTTATTATTTTTCGCTTGTATTTGATTGTTTACTATTATCATTATTTTTTATTTTTTATGCATATGTTTTATATTATATACACGTTATTCATTATTATTATTATTTCCTTATATTATTTGTTATATATATGCATTTTTTATTTTTTATGTTTATTTTTCCTATTTACTTATTATATTTTATTTGCTTTATTTTTCTTTTATATTATTTTTTATTATTATTTTTATTATTATTATTTTTTTATTATATATTTTTTATTTTTTTTTCTTTTTTCAATTATTATTTTCATTTGTTCTTCCTTTCTTTCTTCTCCTCTCTTTTCTTCATTCTTTTTCTTGGTTTTGTTTATCAGCGTCTCTTTGTCAATCCTATTTATTCATTCTTTTCTTTTTTCCCATTTATTTTCTTCCACCTTTATTATTATTTTTTTCATTTCTACTAGTTAAATTATTGTTAACGAAACAATTGATTTTTGGGTAGGGCCTCAGAAATAATTCGGTGTTTATACTATGTTCCAGGATTCAAGGTTTTGAGTTAAGGTTCCTGATTCCAGGGTTCCAAGTTTAGCGCACATGGTACCAGGGTGCTAGGATTCAGGGTTTAGGTTTAAGGTTCGAAGTTGAGGACTCCAAGTTGCAAGGTTCTGGGATTTAGGGTTTACGGTTTGGGATTTAGGGTTTACGGTTTAGGTTTTAGGGTTTAGGGTTCTAGATTCATGGCTCTAGGTTCCAAGTTCTAGGGTTTCGGGGGTTTAGGGTTTAAGGTTCCAGCTTCTAGGTTTGAGGTTCCATGTTTCATGGTTCAATTTCAAGGGTCTACGGTTTAGTGTTCATGGTTCAAGGTTTAGGTTCAAAGTTTAAGGTTCCATGTTCCAAGCTTCAAGGTTCAGAGTCAGGGTTCCAGATTCCGGGATTCCAAGTATAGCACACATGGTACCAGGGTTCAGTTTCCAGGATTCGAAGTTGAGGACGCCAAGATGCAATGTTTGGGGATTTAGGGATTACTTTTTTGGTTTTAAAGCTGAGGGTTCTGGGTTCGTGGCTCTAGGTTCCAAGTTGTAGGGTTTCGAGTTTCAGGTTTAAGGTTCTATCTCCTAGGTTTGAGGTTCCATGTTTCAGGGTTCTAGTTCCAGGTTCTAGGGTTTAGTGTTCATGGTTCAAGGTTTAGGTTCAATTTTTAAGGTTCCATGTTCCAGGTTTCAAGGTTCAAAGTCAAGGTTCCAGATTCTAGGGTTCCAGGTTTTTGCGCACATGTTACCAAGATGCTAGGGTTCTGCTTCAAGGTTCAAAGTCGAGGACTCCAAGTTGAAGGGTTCTGGGATTTAGGGTTTACAGTTTAGGTTTTAGGGTGTACGGTTCTGGGTTCATGGCTCTAAGTTCTAAGTTGTAGGGTGTCAGATTTAGGGTTTAAGGTTCCAGCTCGTACTCTTGAGGTTCCATGTTTCATGGTTCAAGTTCCTGGTTCTAGGGTTTAGTGTTCATGGTTCAAGGTTTAGGTTCAAAAGTTTAAGGTTCTAAGTTCAGAATTCAAGGTTTAGAGATAGGGTTCCTGATTCCAGGGTTCCAAGTTTAACGCACATGGTACCAGGGTTCTAGGGTTCAGGGTTTAGGTTCCACAGTTTTGAAGTTAAGGACTCCAAGTTGCATGCTTCTTGGATTTAGGGTTAACGGTTTAAGTTTTAGGGTTTAGGGTTTTACGTTCATCGCTCTAGGTTCCAAGTTCTAGGGTTTCAGGTGTAGGGGTTAAGGTTCCAGCTCCTAGGTTTGAGGTTCCATGTCTTAAGGTGCAAGTTCCAGGTTCTAGGGTTTAGTGTTCATGGTTCAAGGTTTAGGTTCAAAGGTTAAGGTTCCATGTTCCAGGCTTCAAGGTTCAGAGTTAGGGTTCCAAATTCTAGGGTTCCAAGTTTAACGCACATGGTACCAGGGTGCTACGGTTCAGGGTTCAGGTTCAAGGTTCGAAGTTGAGGACTCCAAGTTCCAAGCGTCGGGCATTTAGGGTTTACGATTTAGGTTTTAGGGTTTATGGTGCTGGGTTCGTGTCTCTAGGTTCCAAGTTATAGGGTTGCGGGTTTAGGGTTTAAGGTTCTAGCTCCTAGGTTTGAGGTTCTATATTTCAGGGTTCAAGTTCCAAGTTCTATGGTTTAGTGTTCATGGTTGAAAGTTTAGGTTCATAGTGTAAGGTTCCATGTTCCAAGGTTCATGGTTCAGAGTCAAGGTTCCAGATTCCAAGGTTCCAAGTTTAGGGCACAAGGTACCAGGATTCTAGGGTTTAGGGTTCAGGGTTCCATGGTTGAAGTTGAGGACACAAGCTTTCAAAGTTCTAGGATTTAGCGTTTACTGTTTAGGTTTTAGGGTTTAGGGTTCTGAGTTCATGGCTCTAGGTTCCAAGTTCTGGGGTTTCGTGGGTTTAGGGTTTAATGTTCCAGCTTCTAGGTTTGAGGTTCAATGTTTCACAGTTCCAGTTCAAGGTTCTAGGGTTTAGTGTTCATGGTTCAAGGTTTAGGTTCAAAGTTTAAGGTTCCGTGATCCAGGATTCAAGGTTCAAACTCAGGGTTCCAGATTCCAAGATTCCAAGTTTAGCGCACATAGTACCAGGGTTCAGGTTCCACGGTTTGAAGTTGAGGACACCAAGATGCAATGTTATGGGTTTACGGTTTAATTTTTAAGTTTTACGGTTTAGGGTTCTGGGTTTATGGCTTTAGGTACCAAGTTCTAGGGTTTTGGGTTTAGGGTTTAAGGTTCCAGCTCTTGGGTTTGAGGTTCGATGTTTCACCGTTCAAGTTCCCAGTTCTCGGGTTTAGTGTTCATGGTTTAAGGTTTAGGTTCAAAGTTTAAGGTTCCATGATCTAGGGTTCAAGGTTCAGAGTCAGGGTTCTAGATTCCAGGGTTCCAAGTTTAGCGCACATGGTACCAGGGTTCTAGGGTTCAGGGTTTAGGTTCCATGGTTCGAATTTGAGGAATCCAAGTTGCAAGGTTCTATGATTTTGTGTTTGTTAAGGTTTTAGGGTTTAGGGATCTGGGTTCCTGGCTCTTGGTTCCAAGTTCTTGGGTTTAGGGGGTTTAGGGTTTAAGGTTCCAGCTTCTAGGTTTGAGGTTCCATATCTGAGGGTTTAAGTTCCAGGTTCTAGGGTTTAGTATTCCTGGTTGAAGGTTTAGGTTCAAAGTTTAAGGTTCCATGTTCCAGGGTTCATGGTTCAGTGTCAAGGTTCTAGATTCCAGGGTTCCAAGATTAGCACACATGGTACCAGGGTTCTAGGGTTCAAGGTTCAGGTTCCATGGTTCGAATTTGAGGAATCCAAGTTGCAAGGTTCTATGATTTTGTATTTAAGATTTAGGTTTTAGGTTTTAGGGTTTACGATTTTAGGTTCATGGCTTTAGGTTCCAAGTTCTAGGGTTTCAGGTTTAGGGTTTAAGGTTCCATCTGCTAGATTTGAGGCTCCATGTTTCAGGGTTCATGTTCCATGTTCTAGGGTTTAGTGTTCATGGTTGAAAGTTTAGGTTCAAATTTTAAGGTTCCATGTTCCAGGTTTCATGGTTCAGAGTCAGGGTTCTAAATTCCAGGGTTCCAAGTTTAGCGCATAAGGTTCCAGGGTTCTAGGGTTCTAGGGTTCATGGTTCAGGTTCCACGGTTCAAAGTTGAGGACTCCAAGTTACATGGTTCTAGGATTTAGGGTTTACGGTTTAGGTTTTACGGTTTATAGTTTTGGGTTCATGCCTTTAGGTTCCAAGTTCTTGGGTTTCGGGTTTAGGGTATAAGGTTCCAGCTCCTTGGTTTGAGGTTCCATGTTTCAGGGTTCAAGTTCCACGTACTAGGGTTTAGTGTTCATGGTTTAAGGTTTAGGTTCAACGTTTAAGGTTCTATGTTCCAGAATTCAAGGTTTAGAGATATGGTTCCTGATTCCAGGGTTCCAAGTTTAGCGCACATGCTACCAGGATTCTAGGCTTTAATGTTTAGGTTCTACGGTTTGAAGTTGAGGACTCCAAGTTGCATCGTTCTTGGATTTAGGGTTTACGGTTTAGGTTTCAGGGTTTAGGGTTCTACGTTCATGGCTCTAGGTTCCAAGTTCTAGGGTTTCGGGTTGAGGGTTTAAGGTTCCATCTTCTAGGTTTGAGGCTCCATGTTTCAGGGTTCAAGTTCCAGGTTCTAGGGTTTAGTGTTCATCGTTCAAGGATTAGGTTCAAAGTTTAAGGTTCCATGTTCTTGGGTTCAAGGTTCAGCGTCAATTCCAGATTCCACGGTTCAAAGTTTTTCCGCACATGTTACCAGGATGCTAGGGTTCAGCGTTCAGGTTCAAGGTTCAAAGTTGAGGACTCCAAGTTGAAAGGTTGTCGGATTTAAGGTTTACGGTTCTAGGTTCATGGCTCTAGGTTCCAAGTTCTTGGGTTTTAGGTTTAGGGTTTAGCGTTCCATCTCCTAGTTTTTAGGTTCCATGTTTTAGGGTTCAAGTTCCAGGTTCTAGGGTTTAGTGTTCATGGTTCAAGGTTTAGGTTCAAAGTTTAAGGTTCTATGTTCCAGAATTCAAGGTTTAGAGATAGGGTTCCTGATTCCAGGGTTCCAAGTTTAGTGCATATGGTATTAGGGTTCTAGGCTTCAAGGTTTAGGTTCCACGGTTTGAAGTTGAGGACTCCAAGTTGCATGGTTCTCAGATTTAGGGTTGATGGTTATGGTTTTAGGGTTTAGGGTTCTACGTTCATGGCTCTAGGTTCCAAGTTCTAGGGTTTCAGGTTTAGGGTTTAAGTTTACAGCTCCTAGGTTTGAGGTTGTCGCAACCGTAATTACGACGAGACGACAAACTCGCTACAATCTTAAAGTTGAATTTTTTTGAATGTGGAGTGGCCACCAAACTTTTATTTAAGGGAAAATACTAGGAAAAACCCTAACTCGAGGAAGAGATTCAAAGTTCGGGAGTCTGTTACGAATAGGGAAGGTGTTAGGCACCCTATTCGCCCGTTCTGTAGAACGGTACCCTTAAATCGAGTGTGTGATTTTTGAAAATCGTTTGATCTCTTTTATTAGAGTGAAAATAAATAATTTGATGGTGGTTAGCCTGACAGGACTTGATCCTGCTCCTACGTATTCCTCGGTGCAATGGGAAACTAAAGGCTTACGTAGTTCTCGTTAAATTTGAAGGCTTGATCTTCGAAATTGAAAAGGAGTATTTGAAATTGAACATGTTGTTTTGGAAAATATTTTCAGAAGGATCCTCAATCCATATATGCACAAAGTCCAAGACAGCTACAGCTGCACTTGGGCTCAAACAAATCTCTAAACATCGAACAGTAGAAAAAGCTACCAGTTCGTGCTTAGAACTCGTCCCGTGAGATTAAGAATTACAAAACAAGTTTTTAGTGATTTATTCAAAAAGGCATTCTTACTCCACATATGCACAGAGTCCAAGACAACTACGGCTGCACTTGGGCTCATACGAATCTCTAAATATCGAACAGCAAAAAAAGCTACCAGTTCGTGCTTAAAGCTCGTCGCGTGAGATTAAGGAATGCAAAATAAATATTTTTATTTTGTAAAAAGAGAAGGCCAGTCCCAATCCACATATGCACAGGGTCCAAGACAACTATGGCTGCACTTGGACCCATACGAATCTCTAAACAGCGAACAGCAGAAAAAACTACCAGTTCGTGCTTAGAGCTCGTCGCGTGAGATTATGGAATACAAAATAAGATTTTTATTAAAAAGAAAATGATGAGTGATAAAACGAAAAAGGCATAATCTGGAGTAAAGGGGATATGGGAGATTAAGTGGAATTAGGATAAGCACGGGGTTTGATTGAAATTATAGGAATTACTGGGGTCTCATTGCAATTAGGAGAAATGTGGGGGCAGAATTACAATTAGGAGGAAATCAAGATTAAAATTGAAAAGGAAACCAAAATTGTCACGCATGAGGTTCGAATACGGTCCATGGAGCCTGCAAGAGAGTAAGCCAACCACTGGGCTTGGTGCGCCCTTGTGATCATGATACTCGAATCTGAACTTAAAGCAACCTTACGAGAATTGCATAGGATTGCATGACGCCTGGGACCTTCGCTGAATTAAATCGAATGGATCCCACAGTGCATTAAAAGCTAGACACTATTCCTTGTGAGTTTTGGGTATAGGATGTAATGGCCCACCCTCTTCTCATGTTCGATCACCACGGCATTTCCTGGGTGAATTTGTAGAAGGCTACTGTCCCCTGAACGCTAGCTTTTTAATGTTTCATATGCGAGCATGGATAGTTTGGATTAACAAGGTGACACATTGGGCTTATCTTGGGCTGAGTGTTCTTACACGAATGCTATGCCATGAGCAATAACCGTGGGAATGGTACTTGATCAGGCGACGTGACCATATATGCATGGCTCACTCCCCATGACAGTTATCGGCTGGTTCTCCACCATTTATTAACAAGAGTTGCTTTCTCTAATAGGATGCCAAATCCTGCGGGTAGACATAGCTTACACTTTACTCATGATCTTGAAGGGAGGACATCTCAAATTCACTCGTGCTACCTGGAGGTCCTGGAGCGATCAGCCCCACGACTTTGTCACAAGGGGTCTAGTTTACACATTCAAATCACCTGCTGGGTTTTGGGAGAAGGCAGAGCATGAGCCTGATCATGCCCCTACACAACCAGGTACGTATGCATGTTATTTCGGCTCCTAGGGACGCGTTTCGAGGCCCCTGCCCCATATTTACATATTTCCCTGTCTCCTTTTTCATTCTATGGTTGTCCGGGGCTGAGTCTTCTAACCTGGGATATGAGTCATGGATGGGATCACTGCCCTGCCGCTGCTGCGTTATAGGTCGCTATTGATAGGAGGTTTCTAACACTGATGCTGTTTAGCATTGGCTTCTTCCCACCGATGGCTTGATTCCCTGCTCTTCTTCACGATCGTATAGCTTTTTCCTTTCAGAACTATGACGAAAGGATGATCTCTTGTCACTGTAGTGCCTGCCTCGGCCAGCAAGGGCCCCTACCATGCTATCAAAAGACCCTTGATTTGTTTATTTTCCCCGGCGACCTTGCCCAGAGCCCTTATCATGACGGACTTGCTCACAAGCCAAGATTTGGTAATTGCCCGCTCTGCCTTACACCTCGATCACGTCCCGACTCAAAGGGAGGTGACCTCATAGCGGCGTAGTGACCACCTAGAAAGCGACAAGCTGTGCATTTAGGCAGCATGGAGGGCAGTCCAAAAGAAGGCTAAGGAAGCCCAATTATAGGGGCTAGGTAGAGAGGCTGGGATGGGGTGGGTTCACCTGAACCGTTTCTTATTGCTAGAGAAATCATCTTCTCTTGAGGTTTTCAAGTCATTGTGCATCATGCATGGATAGAGCAAGGGTATATGAACTGGGCCAACTACATTTGCCATCAGTAGTGTGCGCGTCCTATTCTAGTCAGAACCTGCCCTACGTTTCGTATTGGCCTACTATGAGATCCTCTGAGGTCCTAATTACACTAGTTTTCTTTATCTCTTTAGGCAGAGACTTTGTTTCTTTTCATTCTTTAAGACCAACATTCACAGGCCGAAGCTACACTCTCCTTTTCCTTACACATGAATAACATACAGTGCCAATCTTTGTTATAAATACTCTGTTTGTTTTCTTCCTATTATGTCAAGTTTATTTTCGTGAAGGTTCTAATCTTATTCAGAACAATTCCTTTTTAATCAAGAAGGAGGATATATCTTTGAATAACGCTATTAATTACACACAATCTTTAACCATTCATGTAAAAATCCTGGGTTTAGATAAAGATTCACGCATCCTTGTACGAGATTAGAAGCTAAGATATGGCCTACCTGGTGTGATGCTCGTACTCGGATGCTACCTCAAGAAGTCGATCTTCCTTTCTTCACCGATAGCGTAACTGAATGAAATTCCGGTGTTCTCTCAGTCAAATTTGTTGTCGATTTGGGAGAGCCTCTTCCTTCTCTAAATGCTTCCCAAAAGTTTTCGTTCCTCTCGATTCCCTCTGATTCTCTGATTCCCTTTGTTTCTCCCTTTTTTAGCAGCCTTTTTTTTAAGCCCAGCTCTCTTTTCATATCATTTCTAATCCACATCCCCGTCCCCTTTTCTGCCTTTTTTTTTTCATTTTTCTATCTATTATATTTGTTTTATATATTATATTATATATTTATTTATATTTATATTTTATATATATATATTATTTATATTATTTATTTATTTATTTATTTATTATTTTATTATTTGAAACTTTTATAGATTTTCTTCCTCCCTTGTTTATCTATCTTTTTCCTATTTTTCCAAAATTTATCATTGTGTTTTGATTTTTGTTATTCTATTACTCAGTTTTTGTTTTGTTTATTTTTGTTTTCTCTTGTTTTGATTTATTTCATTATTTGTTTTTTTTTCTATTTGCTTCATTATTACCTCACAAATTTTGTTTTTTTTCTCTATTTTCTAATTTTATTATATTTTATCCTCTTTCAATTTTGTTAACGTTTATCATCTACTCCTGTAAGCTAATCTTTCCTTCCTTTCTTTGTTATTCTGTTACTTATTTCCCTAGTATTTGAATCATAGTTGATTTCTTGATCCCTTTTGCCATCGGGAGCCTCGGACATAATTGGGTATTTACAGAGGTTCCATGTTTCAGGGTCCAAGTTCCAGGTTCTAGGGTTTAGTGTTCATGGTTCAAGGTTTAGGTTCAAAGTTTAAGGTTCCATGTTCCAGGGTTCAAGGTTCAGAGTCAGGGATCCAAATTCTAGGGTTCCAAGTTTAGCGCACATGGTACCAGGATGCTAGGGTTCAGGGTTCAGGTTCAAGGTTCGAAGTTGAGGACTCCAAGTTGCAAGGTTCGGGCATTTAGCGTTACGATTTAGGTTTTAGGATTTATGGTTCTGGGTTCATGGCTCTGGCTTCCAAGTTCTAGGGTTTCGGGTTTAGGGTTTAAGGGTCTAGCTCCTAGGTTTGAGGTTCCATATTTCAGGGTTCAAGTTCCAGGTTCTAGGGTTTAGTGTTCATGGTTCAAGGTTTAGGTTCAAAGTTTAAAGTTCCATGTTCCAGGGTTGATGGTTCATAGTCAGGCTTCCAGATTCCAGGGTTCCAACTTTAGCGCATAAGGTACCTGGGTTCTAGGGTTTAGGGCTCAGGTTCCATGGTGCAAAGTTAAGGACACCAAGTTTCAAAGTTCTAGGATTTAGTGTTTACGGTTTAGGTTTTAGGGTTTACGGTTCTAGGTTCATGGCTCTAGCTTCCAAGTTCTAGGTTCATGGCTCTAGCTTCCAAGTTCTAGGGTTTCAGGGGTTTAGGGTTTCATGTTCCAGCTTCTAGGTTTGAGGTTCCATGTTTCACGGTTCAAGTTCAAGGTTCTAGGGTTTAGTGTTCATGGTTCAAGGTTTAAGTTCAAAGTTTAGGGTTCCATGTTCCAAGGTTCAATGATCAGACTCAAGGTTCCAGATTGCACGATTCCAAGTTTAGCGCACATAGTACCAGAGTTCAGGTTCCATGGTTCGAAGTTGAGGACACCAAGATGCAATGTTCTGGGTTTTAGGGTTTACTTTTTAGATTTTACGGTTTAGGGTTCTGGGTTGATGGCCCTAGCTTCCAAGTTCTATGGTTTCAGGTTTAGGGTTTAAGGTTCCAGCTCCTAGGTTTGAGCTTCCACGTTTTTGGGTTCAGGTTCCAGGTTCTCGGGTTTAGTGTTCACGCTTCAAGGTTTAGGTTCAAAGTTTAAGGTTCCATGATCCAGGGTTCAAGGTTCAGAGTCAGGGTTCCAGATTCCAGGGTTCCAAGTTTAGCGCACATGGTACCAGGGTTCTAGGGTTCAAGGTTCAAGTTCCACGGTTCGAAGATGAGGACTCCAAGTGTCAAAGTTCTAGGATTTAAGGTTTACGGTTTAGCTTTTTAGGGTTTAGGGTTCTGGGTTCATGGCTTTAGGTTCCAAGTTGTAGGGTTTCAGGTTTAGGGTTTAAGGATCCTGCTCCTAGGTTTGAGGTTCCATATTTGAGGGTTTAAGTTCAGGTTCTTAGGGTTTGGTGCTCATGATTCAAGGTTTAGGTTCAAAGTTTCAGGTTCCATGTTCGAGGGTTCAAGGTTTAGAATTAGGGTTCTAGATTCCAGGGTTCCATGTTTACCGCACAAGGTACCAGGGTTCTAGGGTTCAAGGTTCAGGTTCCACGGTTCGAAGTTGAAGACTCCAAGTTGCATGGTTCTAGGATTAGGGTTTACAGTTTAGATTTTACGGTTTACGGTTCAGGGTTCATGGCTCTAGGTTCCAAGTTCTAGTGTTTCGGGTTTAGTGTTTAAGGTTCCAGCTCCTAGGTTTGAGGTTCCATGTTTCAGGGTTCAAGTTCCACGTACTAGGGTTTGGTGTTCATGGTTCAAGGTTTAGGTTCAAAGTTTAAGGTTCAATGTTCGAGGGTTCAAGGTTCTGAGTTAGGGTTCCAGATTCCAGGGTTCCAAGCTTAGCGCACAAGGTACCAGGGTTCTAGGGTTCAGGGTTCAGGTTCCATGGTTCGAAGTTGAGGTGTCCAAGTTGCATGGTTCTAGGATTTAGGGTTTACTGTTTAGGTTTTAGGGTGTAAACACCCAATTATGTCCGAGGTCCCAGTTCTAAACCAATGATTAAAATAAACCACGAAGCCGATAGTGGGTCAAACAATGAATAAATGGTAAAAAAAAATAAAAAAAAAAAGAAAAAAACAAAAAAGAAGAAAAGGAAAAAGATAAAGAAAATTAAAAATGATGCGAAACTGAAAAACCAAAAAAAAAAATAAGGGAAGCTTGGAAATAATGGCCGAAATGACAATACGATAAGAAAGAAAAAACAAAAAGAAATAGGAAAGGAAAATAATAATAATAACAATAACAAATAAAATAATAAATGATAAGTAAAAATTAATTAACTTAAATTTTTAAGAAAAAAGGAAAAAAGGAAAAAAAAAAATAAAACAGAAAGAAAAAAAAGAAAATAAAGAAAAAAGAGATGAAAAAAAAATAAAATAAAATGAAAATAAAAAGGAAAAAATTAAATAGAAAAAAATAATAATAAAAAATAAATAAATAATAAACAAATAAAAAAAAAGAGACAAAGGGAGGAAAGGAAGAAGCTGAAAAATAAAAAATAATAATAAATACAAAATAAAAAAAATAATAAAAATGAAAAATAATAGATAATAATAATAATAAAAAAGATAATAAAAATAGAAAAATAAAAATAAAAATATAAAGTATATATATATATATATGTATAAAAAAAAAAAAATTAAAAATATAAATAAATGAATGAAGAAAAAGAAGAAAAAGAAAAAAAAAAGAGAAAAAAAAAAGAAAGAGAAAAAAGGGTATAAAATATTACATAAATATAATATTAAGGAAAAATTAAAAAGACGGGGAGGGTTGTGGAAAGTTTTTGGGAGGTATAAATACGGTCTTTAGATTAAAAAAAAGTTAAAAAAAATTGGTGGAGGATTCAGAGGAGGCTAAAGGGGTTCGTGAAGAAAGACGCAAGAAATTTCTGGGGAGAACGTTTCTGGGTTGAAGTCATACTGCTCTACCGGTAAAGGGAGAAGAAACCCGCTCGCACCACAGATCCTCTCCACGCAAAGCAGAACGCCAATTCTGTGGAGGTCAGTTCTACTATCTTACTGATTTCTCAATATACACTTGGATCAAAATGTTGTAATCGAATCGGAAGCCTTGCATGAAATGCACTTCAATGTATGCGATATCGAATTCACATGAAATCCGGTTCTAGAAGTAGTTCCTAGCTAGTAAAATGTGCTTTCAATCTGCTTTTGATTCATAGCCGGATTCGGATGTAAATGCTGTTTCTGTGATAAGATCTGATGCATATGGACTAAAAGCAAGAAGTAGGCATAGATAGCCTCACAAGTACCTGATCTGTAGTCACAAATACATGGAGTGCACAGTTTGCATCCTTTAATAGCGATGTAAGTCACGACTCCAAGAGCCTCCTCCCCTCTTCCTCGATCCCATTGGCAAGGAGGAGCTCCTTCATTCCCGTCGTATCTATAGTCTGCCCTCCCAGGACGTTAGGTCCAAGCTCCCCTGGAAATCCATGTTCCTTCGAGTCGAAGGGGCTGAGTGCCGTCTAGATGCGAGTCCTACGCGTATCCTCATCGAGCAGACAATGACTCAGGAGGTCCTCTGTACCATGGCCAGAGCGCACCCATAGGTTAGTCAGCATGAATCAGATTTGGACGGGTAAACATTTAGACCAATATAGGAAGAATCGAGGTCGCTGAGACCGCCCTACCAAATGACTCTGCACCTCACGAGTTAGAATGTAGTTGAGCGGCTCGAACCACCCACACGCTACCCCAGGCAGACCTATAGGGGTTGGAATATCAGGTCTGGTCAACAAGGACCGACGCAGAGACTTCCACTCCTGTTGATGTCGCTCCAGTGCACGACGAACGGGGATCGAATGCGAACCACAATGACGTTAAACCATAGTCCTTTTCTCCAATATACAGCCTCGAGCCACGATTAGATAATGGACCATGAAGTGTGTCCGCATGAGAGCAAGTGCACCCCGATGCGGGTTGTACCAGCCCACCACATAGATGACGCGATGCCTCAAACCACGGGAGCATCTTCTACACCCATTCAAGGCGTTCAAACAGCGTCTTCAACTCGTGAGTGGAAGGGCCCTGGTCCGTGACGACCTAAGAAGGATCACTCTAAGCGCCTCATTCACCCCATGTAAAGATGGGCTAGTTCGTTTCGCAATGGGTCGAAACCGAGAGGAGAAGGCACGTGGACTGACGACCGAGCACGCTGTGAATGACTTTAAGAGAGCAAGAATGGGGAAGGCCCTCGAACGCTCAAGCCCCTACGCCTTTGTTTCATGCGTGGGGAGATGATCAGAAAGAGTAAGGCCGAATAGAACGATAGGGCCCTACGGACAGCATTGGAGTCGTTGGCACCAAGCATTGCTCACTCTAATGGAGATGGTAGGCGACCACGAACCCTCGCTGTGTGCACGAAACAGGGGCGTTTTTGGAGCCCTTCAGCCAACAACCCACCCCTCATCAATTAACATAAGGCATTGAAGGAGGAAAGTGAAGGCATCCAGCCATGCATACGACAGGAGTCGCGCACACAACCCCCTAGCAAAGGCCTGCCAAACGACAAACCCAATTGAAGAAACCAAGCGCTCGGGCCTCGTTGACAAACCAAGCAATCAGAGCCATGAAAGCCATGTAGGAAAAGACAAAACAATTCAAGAGGGGGGCCCACTAGCAAATACCTAGACATTTCACCCAAGCCCTTTCGTTTCTCCAGAATTGCAACTGAGTCCCCCAACGTCCCAAAATTGCTATTAAGGCTCTCAACTTTTTAAAATTGCAAATCAGCCCCTCAACTTTTCAAAATTGCAAATCAGCCCCTCAACTTTTCAAAATTGCAAATTAGTTCCTCAACTTTTCCTATTTACATTTTGGCCCCTTAACTTTTCATATTTACATTTTGACCCCTTAAATTTCCATATTTACATTTTGACCCATCAACTTTCCATATTTACATTTTACCCCTCAACTTTCCATATTTACATTTTGACCCCTAAACTTTTCAATATTTGCAATTTGACCACTAAAAATCCCAAAAGTCTAATTAAGCCTGCGCGCCTCCAATATTCACAAATCAAGAAAACAATCGAATAAAAATCTCATTTTTGCTTTCCTTAATCTCACGCAATGGGCCCTAAAAGCGAATTGGTAGCTTTTTCTGCTATCTGTTGTTTAGAGGTCCGTGTGGGTCCAAGTGCAGCTGTAGTTGTCTTGGGCCCTGTGCATATGTGGATTGGGATTGCCCCTCCTTTCTTTTGTTTTCAGTTAAATGAAAAGTTTCATTTTTCTTTCCTTAATCTCATGCGATGGGCCCTAAAAGTGAACTGGTAGTTTTTTCTGCTGTTCGTTGTTTAGAGGTCCGTATGGGTCCAACTGCAGCCGTAGTTTTCTTGGACCCTGTGCATATGTGGATTGAGATTGCCCCTCCTTTCTTTTGTTTACAGTTAAATAAAAAATCTCATTTTGCTTTCCTTAATCTCATGAATTGGGCCCTAAAAGCAAACTGGTAGCTTTTTCTGCTGTTCATTGTTTAGAGGTCCGTACGGGTCCAAGCACAGCCGTAGTTGTCTCAGGCCCTGTGCATATGTGGATTGAGATTGCTCCTCCTTTCCCTCGTTTTCAAACAAATAAAAACTCTTTTTGCTTTGCTTAATCTTCAACGACAGGCCTAAAAATGGCTGGTAGCTTTTGTTCGTTGTTTAAAAAGCTGTATGGGTCCAAGTCTGGTAAATGGTGTCTTGGGCACGTGCATATGTGGATTGGGATTGCACCCTCAAAAGGTTTTAAAAAAAAAACAACGAAACATTTTCATTTCAATTTAAACTCCATTCGAAGGTCAAGCCTTCAAATCCAACCAGAACTACGTAAGCCTTAAATTTTCCATTGCACCGGGGAATACGTAGGAGCAGGATCAAGTCCTGTCAGGCTAACCTCCATCAAGTATTTATTTTCATTCTAATTAAAGGATCAAACAAGTTTCAAATAATCACACACTCAGTTTAAGGGTACCGTTCTTCGGAACAGGCGAGTGGGGTGCCTAACACTTTCCCTTATTAAATGGCGGCTCCAAACTTGAATGTCAATCCCTCAGTCGAGGTTTTCCCAAATATTTTTCCCTTAAATAAAAATTTGGTGGCGACTCCACCATCTAATAAATTTAAATTTTAGCGAGTTCTTCCTCTTGTCGGAATTACGGTTGCGATAGTTGGGGACTCTACTGGGGACTTTAGAGAGTCAAGCCCGTTTAATTGGATGTTTGTTGTTTTGATCCCTTTTTGTTTATTTCTACGATTTATTTATTCGCTTATCTATTTCTTGTTTGTTTACTATATGTGTAACCCTACGGTAAACGAATAATAACTGTTTTAAATTCTGCAATATATCTGTGCAATTTCCCCAATTGCAGGTATCCCAAAATAATATGCCCCCATGCATTTCATACACATTATGTCATGAGTGGGGCCCTGTAGCCGGGTCCGAGTGTGTCCTAGGACTATAGGGATCTAGTGGTGTCACTTTGGGGCTTACGTCCTGTTTGACTATCACGAAAATCCCAGCTAGAGTGCATCCTATTCGTAATGCCCTACAACTGGTATCCTTTTCTACTGTTGTGGCAAGCATTACGGACTGGAACTTGGCTCTAGTGACCTTTTATACCTTAGGATTACTGACCACCTTATGAGAGGTTCATGCATAAAAGGCCATAGATCCCTAGGACAGGTTACCCAAGTAAGATAAAAGGAGGGCACTCATCATCATTCGGGTTTTTTTTATATTTATCCGTAATTGGGGTGATAAAGAAAGAGAAAAAAGAAGGGCATGAAAAAGTTGAGAAGCGAGAAAACGAAAAACAAAGAAGAAGAGAGAGAAAATGGAAAATAAAGAAAAGGGGAGAAAAAAAAAGAAAAAAGGAGAAGGAAATGAAAAGAAAAGAAAGCAAAGAAAAATGAAAAAGAGTGGAGGAACAAAAAGAGAAGAGAAAGGGAGAAAAGAGAAAAGAGGGGAATATGTGTAGCATTTGTATCATAAAATCATCTTGTCATTTTTCTATTTTTTTCATGCATTTGTTTCATTTTCGTCAAGCGTCTAACATGTTTATTTTTGTCTTTTTCCTTTTCTCTTCTTTCCACTTTGAGGGACCAGGTTCTCATTGACTGTTGCAAGAGGTAAAATGGAAATTAATGAAATCAAGACAGTTGAAGAAGAAGACGGGTTGGGATCAAGCGCGATTTCACCGGTTAGAGGCCTTCGGGGAACAGTTGTGAGCATCCAACAGATGTCGTTCGTCAAGGTACGGCAATGTGCTGAAGCTGTTAAAGGTTAGGGTACAGGAGGGGGCCCTAACGACAATGGTACAGTATTATGACCCCCCTCTCCGGTGCTTCACCTTTGCGGACTTCCAGTTGGCACCTACCCTGGAAGAGTTCTAATAGATTCTAGACTTGCCTTTGGAGGGATGTAGACCTTACAACCATCTAGAGCACCACGCCTCGTTTCGAGCTGCGGCACAGGCTCTGGGTCTACAATCTAACGACTGGCTAACAGATTACCAAGGGAAGAATCAGGCCAAGGGATTCACCCGAGGATTCTTAGAGGCCTACATGCAACATCTGGCTGACAGCCACTGGTGGGACGCCTACATGGACGTGCTAGCGCTCACCATTTACTGGCTAGTCCTTTTTCCCGGCATAGAAGACTTTGTGGACTTAAACGCTGTTGATATTTTCTTGGCTCGGAAGAATAGGGTTGAGAACCTTGTCACTGCTCTGTTAGCCGACGTTTATTATATGCTGAACCTTTGCCGCAAAGGAAAGGGGAAGAAATTGATTTGTTGCTTACAGATGCTATATATATGGGTGACCGCTCACGCTTTCAAGAGAAATATAAAGGTGCAGTGTCCCACATCTGACCTTATGTGCTACCGGATCAAGCCTATGAACAACGAGGAATGGGTGGCCCACTTTTCGACGTGAAGAGTAGGTCGGATAGCGACGGCTTGTGGCAACAAAGAATAAAGCTGGTCTACCATTACGGCCCAGTAGCTTTTTCTCGTTACCGTTGTTTAAGGTGCGGGTCCCGACGCGGCTGTAGTTGTCTTGGGCCCTGTGCATATGTGGATTGGGATTGCTCCTTCTTTCCCTCGTTTTCAAACAAATAAAAACCCTTTTTGCTTTCCTTAATCTCACGCAACAGGCCCTAAAAACGAACTGGTAGCTTTCTCTGCTGTTCGTTGTTTAGAGGCCTATATGGGTCCAAGCGCAGCCGTAGTTGTCTTGGGCTCTATGCATATGTGGATTGGGATTGCACCCTCAAAAGGTTTTCAAAAAAAAAAAAACGACGAAACATTTGCATTTCAATTTAAACTCCATTCGAAGGTCAAGCCTTCAAATCTAACCAGAACTACGTAAGCCTTGAATTTCCCATTGCACCAGGGAATACGTAGGAGCAGGATCAAGTCCTATCAGGCTAACCTCGATCAAGTATTTATTTTCATGCTAATTAAAGGGATCAACCAAGTTTCAAATAATCACACACTTAGTTTAAGGGTACCATTCTTCGGAACGGGCGAGGGGGGTGCCTAACACCTTCCCCATTCGTAACTGGCTCCCAAACTTCGAATCTCATCATCGAGTCAGGGCTTTTCCCAAATCTTTTTCCCTTAAATAAAAATTTGGTGGCGACTCCACCATCAAATAAATCTATTTTTAAATTTTAGTGAGTTCTTCGTCTCTTCGGAATTACAGTTGCGACATAAGGTTTACGGTTCTTGGTTCATGGCACTAGGTACCAAGTTTTAGGGTTTCGGGTTTAGGGTTTAAGTTTCCAGCTCCTAGGTTTGAGGTTCCATATTTCATGGTTCAAGTTCTAGGTTCTAGGGTTTAGTGTTCATGGTTCAAGGTTTAGGTTCAAAGTTTAAGGTTCCATGTTCTAGGGTTCAAGGATCAGAGTCAGGCTTCTAGATTCCAGGGTTACAAGTTTAGCACATAAGGTACCAGGGTTCTAGGGTTCATGGTTCAGGTTCCACGGTTCGAACTTGAGGACTCAACTTGCCAAGGTTCTGGGATTTAGGGTTTACGGTTTAGGTTTTAGGGTTTAGGGTTCTGTGTTCATGGCTCTAGGTTCCAAGTTCTAGGGTTTCAGGGTTAGGGTTTAAGGCTCTAGCTCCTAGTTTTGAGGTTCGATATTTCAGGGTCAAGTTCCAGGTTTTAGGGTTTAGTGTCCATGGTTCAAGGTTTAGGTTCAAAGTTTAAGGATCCATGTTCGAGGGTTCAGGGTTCAAACTCATGGTTCCAGATTCCAGGGTTCCAACTTTAGCGCACAAGGCACTAGGGTTTTAGGGTTCAAGTTAAGGTTCCACGGTTCAAACCTGAGGACTCCAAGTCGCAAGGTTCTGGGATTTAGGGTTTACTGTTTAGGTTTTAGGGTTTAGGGTTCTAGGTTTATAGCTCTAGGTTCCAAGTTCTATGGTTTCGGGTTTAAGGTTTAAGGTTCCAGTTCCTATGTTTGAGGTTTCATGTTTTAGGGTTTATGTTCCACGTACTACGGCTTAGTGTTCATGGTTCAAAGTTTAAGGTTCCATGTTCTAGGGTTTAAGGTTCAGAGTCAAGGTTCCAGATTCAAGGGTTCCAAGTGTAGCGCACAAGGTACCAGGGTTCTAGGGTTCAAGGTTCAAGTTCCGCGGTTCGTAGTTGAGGACTCCAAGTTGCATGGTTCTAGGATTTAGGGTTCAGGGTTTAGGTTTTAGGGTTTACGGTTCTTGGTTCATGGCTCAAGGTTCCTTGTTTTAAGGTTTCGGGTTTAGGGTTTAAGGTTCCAGCTCCTTGGTTTGAGGTTCCATATTTCATGGTTCAAGTTCCAGGTTCTAGGGTTTAGTGTTCATGGTTCAAGGTTTAGGTTCAAAGTTTAAGGTTCCATGTTCGAGGGTTCAAGGTTCAGAGTCAGGGTTCCAGATTCCAGGGTTCCAAGTTTAGCGCACAAGGTACCAGGGTTCTAGGGTTCAGGGTTCAGGTTCCATGGTTCGAAGTTGAGGACTCTAAGTTGTAAGGTTCTAGGATTTAGTGTTGACGATTTAGGTTTTAGGGTTTACGGTTTTGGGGTCATGGCTCTAGATTCCAAGTTCTAGGGTTTTGGGTTTAGGGTTTAGGGTTCCAACTTCTAGGTTTGAGGCTCCATGTTGTTGGGCTGAAGTTCAAGGTTTAAGGGTTTAGAGTTCATCGTTCAAGGTTTAGGCTCAAAGTTTAAGGTTCCATGTTCGAGGGTTCAAGGTTCAAAGTCAGGGTTCTAAATTCTAGGGTTCCAAGTTTAGTGCACAAGGTACCAGAGTTCAAGGGTTCAGGGTTCAGGTTCCACGGTTCGAACTTGAGGACTCCAAGTTGCACAGTTCTGGGATTTAGGGTTTACAGTGTAGGTTTTAGGGTTTAGGGTTCTGGGTTCATGGCTCTAGGTTCCAAGTTGTATGGTTTCGGGTTTAGGGTTTAAGGTTCCAGCTCCTAGGTTTGAGGTTTCATGTTTCAGGGTTCAAGTTCCACGTGTCGCAACCGTAATTCCAACGAGACTATGAACTCGCTAAAATTTTTGAAATAGAATTGATTGATAATGTGGAACCACCACCAAATTTTTTCGTGGGAGCTACACCTCAAATCATGTTGGTCTAAAACTCCTACGTGAGCACTTTGCTACCCAGTTTGTAAACCCATATCATGTGACCATCTTGAGGGTCATGGGGCAACCTGGTCTTCCCTTCATACCAAATCATCATGCCTTCAATGGTTTCACTAGCATCGTCCCCAAAATAGAGCAGGATTTGCTGGTGTATAAATGACTAACCTACTGACATGAAAACAGAGTCAAGGGGGTGCAGCTATCCTTAGTGATCCAGTCCACCTGGCTCCCTGTATTTGGAAATCATGACTATATTTCCTAATGTAACTCTTCTGCCATTGAGACCGACGATCTAAATAACTATTAGGGATCTGTTTCAATTGGTTTTGGCTAATTTAAAAGACTCCTTTTATCTGGGATACTGATCGCTTGTGATATACTACATCTTGTTGACGCACATATTGGGAAGAGACGTGAAACCACCGATGAACTAACATCCTCCTCTTAGAACAAATGCTACTTGGAGATACAGAGATCCCTACTTCAGACATACCCGTCAATCCAACGCAATCAGTATGGTTCATTAATCAAGATTTCACGTGTTTTAGCTCGGAGGCTTATTCCAATTTAACATGAATGTTAAAGGGTGCCCTAGAGTCAGGCGCAAGGGCTGGCCTCCTAGAAATAGAGGGGTTACTTAACCCAGGAACATGCTTACCTCCTGAATATCTAGCTCCTAGAGGGTGCTCAGGAACGACTTTGATTATTCATTCATTGCTTGGGTTAGAAGACTCTCTTCAACTGAACTCGATAGCCATTTTTTACGCACTAACCGGACCCTCATAGAGGCAGTGCTTAACAAAAGGTGCCAATCGTTTCTTATACATGAACAATTTTTGATAATTAATTGGGCATAGCTTTGCTCCCCAAATCATGACCTCACTTCGTGATGTCCTGTTTTTCTCCTTATCGAAGGGTCCTACCCACATTTGTCCTGAAGGTTTGTCTAAATATGACCCTTCGTTATTATGCATTTGGGCCAAAAGGACTTTGCCCCACCCCTAGGCGTCCTTCAACAACCAGAATAGGGGGCTGCCTTGGTCGCAACACCAACCATGAGGGCGAGTTCTTCTAGAGATCAAGCAACGTGGTTTTCATGCACTAACGCTCGAGGTAATGGTTGATCAGACCTGAGCTCTCTACATTCAATGTTGCATCAAAAGCAATCCATCCATGCTTTATTATAGATATTGATCGGACTCCAATTCAAACTTAGGTTTGGCTTCTATTCAACATGATATAAACCTAACCGACTCTGTTCCAACTCTATTACTAATTCTTGCCAAGACACAACCATATGCTCCAAATATGAGAGGCAGCTTTTCACTCATGTCTCTTGTTATAGCAACAGCATGACGCTAAACGATGTAAGGTCCTCGTTCAAGCATGCCCCAGCCCTATCAACCTAAAATCAGTAGGTTTTACTTTTGTATCCGGGACAGAACGCCCCTTCTCATCTCATATTATGGGGTTTTCTAGAGATCCTGAGCGTGCATGTTTCTTATTTTTCAAGTACAAAGAAAGGGAAAGGATGGCCCTGTTTTACAACCTATTCTTCTCCTTCTTTATGACTACTACTCACAGACCGAAGCCTATCTTCTATTACGTGATGTAATGAGTGAATATTAGAGTTGATCTTTGCTACACATCTGGTGCATCTTCTACCTATATCACTGGGTTCCTCCTATAAACGCCAAGATCTACTCTAATTCTTGTTTACTCTAGGAAGAAGAACGAAATCTTTTCACAGCAATATCGATCATGCATACAGTTTTAGCCATTTCTAGTGGAATCTTTAGCTTCAAACGGAAAATTCATACATTCTTGCATAACATTCGAAGTGAAGCTTATGGGACGTACATGTTGTGGAGTCTGGTGAGGAGTTTTCGTGTGAATGCTTCCAAGGGAATATCCGATTCTTCACCCTCTGGTAATGGCGGTGTTTGATCGGAAGCTCCCCGATCCTCCTTCGATGATTCTCCCGAGCTCCAATTCTCAGTCTTCTCCCATTTTCCCTTTCACTCAGTTCTTTAGAAAAGCCAGCCCAAAAAAAAAGTCCCCAAAAGTTTCCCTCTGCTTCCCTTATATACCCTTTCCCGAATTTGCTTTTTCTTTTTACATATATTTTTTTTCTACTCACTTTTAATTTTGACTGCAAATTTTTAATTTTTTGATTTTGTTAGTTTTTATTTTTATTTTTAATGGTTTTACAATTTCCTTAATTTCCAGACTTTAGTTTTTATTTTTTAATTTCTAGATTTTATTTATTATTTTTTTTTACTTTTCATATTTTGATTTATTATTCATTTTAATTTTTGTTATTTTTCTGATTTTGATTTATTATTAATTTTAAATTTTTATTTTTATTATTTTTCAGATTTAGTTTCAGATTTTAATTATTCTCTTTTTTTCTATTTTTTTGTTTGTTTTTTTTTCAGATTTTAAATTTTGTTTTTTAATTTTTCTTTAATTTTTCTTTAGTTTTCTTTTTCACTTCACTTTTACTCTGATTTTTGTTTTATATTTTTAAATCTTTAATTTTTCAGATTTTTTTTTCCTTTTTTTTTTCTATTTTTACTTTTCAGATTTTATAAAAAAATTTATTGTTATTATTATTCTTCTTTTCTGGTGTTTAATTTTTTATTATTAAAAAAAACTTTATTTTTATTTTTCTTAAAAAAAGAATTTTTTAGTTTTATGTTTCTCCCAATCTTTTGTTTGAATTTTATTCTTATAGGTTTTTGATTTGTTAATTTTCTTCCTCCAATTCTTTTTCAAATCTTTAATTTATTTTTTATTTTTACCAAATTTTCCAGACTCTGATTTCTCATGGACATTTATTTATTTTTCTGTTTTTCGTTTGTTTACCTTCATTTTCATCCTTTCCTTTTGTTTTCACTGTTTAATTATGTTTCGTTATGTATTTTGAATTTCTTGGGGTTTTTTATTTAGGTTTATCCACTAATTGACTTAAAATGGGCCTCAGACATAATTGAGTGTTTACACCACGTACTAGGGTTTAGTGTTCATGGTTCAAGATTTAGGTTCAAAGTTTAAGGTTCCATATTGTATGGTTCAAGGATTAGGGTTAGGTTCTAGATTCCAGGGTTCCAAGTTTAACGAACAAGGTACCAAGGTTCTAGGATTCAGGGTTCAGGTTCTACGGTTCGAAGTTGAGTAGACCCAGATGAAACGTTCTGGAATTTCGGGTTTACTTTTGAGGTTGTACGGTTTAGGGTTCTGGGTTCGTGCATTTTGGTTCCAAGTTCTAGGGTGTCGGGTTTGCGGTTTAAGGTTCCAGCTCCTAGGTTTGAGGTTCCATGTTTCAGGGTTCAAGTTCCAGGTTCTCGGGTTTAGTGTTCATGGTTCAAGAGTTTAGGTTCAAACTTTAAGGTTCCATGTTTCAGGGTTCAAGGTTCAGAGTCAGGGTTCCAGATTCCAGTGTTCCAAGTTTAGCCCACAAGGTACTAGGGTTCAAGGGTTTAGAGTTCAAGTTCCACGGTTCGAAGTTGAGGACTCCAAGTTACAAGGTTCTGGAATTTATGGTTTATGGTTTAGGTTTTAGGGTTTAGGGTTCTGTGTTCATGGCTCTAGGTTCCAAGTTATAGGGTTTCGGGGTTAGGATATAATGTTCCAGCTCCTCGTTTTGAGGTTCGATATTTCAGGGTTCAAGTTCCAGGTTCTAGGGTTTAGTGTTCATGGTTCAAGGTTTAGGTTCAAAGTTTAAGGTTCCATGTTCAAGGGTTCAAGGTTCAGAGTCAGGGTTCCAGATTCCAGGGTTCGAAGTTTAGCGCACAAGGTACCAGGGTTCTAGGATTCAGGGTTCAGGGTTCAGGTTCTACGGTTCGAACTTGAGGACTTCAAGTTGCAAGGTTCTAGGATTTAGGGTTTACGGTTTAGGTTTTTGGGTTTAGGGTTCTAGGTTCATGGCTCTAAGTTCCAAATTCTATGGTTTCGGGTTGAGGGTTTAAGGTTCCAAGTCCTAGGTTTGAGGTTTCATATTTCAGGGTTCAAGTTCCACGTACTAGGGTTTAGTGTTCTTGGTTCACGATTTAGGTTCAAAGTTTAAGGTTCCATGTTCTAGGGTTCAAGGTTCAGAGTCAGGTTCCAGATTCCAGGGTTCTAAGTTTAGCGCACAAGGTACTAGGGTTCTAGGGTTCAGGGTTCAGGTTCCACGGTTCGAAGTTGTGGACACCTAGATGCAACGTTCTGGGATTTAGGGCTTACTTTTTAGGTTTTACGGTTTAGGGTTCTGGGTTCGTGGCTCTAGGTTCCAATTTCTAGGGTGTCGGGTTTGGGGTTTAAGGTTCCAGCTCCTAGGTTTGAGGTTCCATATTTCTGGGTTTAAGTTACAGGTTCGCGGGTTTAGTGTTCATGGTTCAAAGTTTAAGGTTCCATGTCCCAGGGTTAAAGGTTCAGAGTCAGGGTTCCAGATTCCAGTGTTCCAAGTTTAGCTCAGAAGGTACCACGGTTCTAGGGTTCAGGGTTTAGGTTCCACGGTTAAAAGTTGAGGACTCCAAGTTACATGGTCTAGGATTTAGAGTTTACTCTTTAGGTTTTATGGTTTATGGTTCTTGGTTCATGGCTCAAGGTTCCTAGTTTTAGGGTTTCGGGTTTAGGGTTTAAGGTTCTAGCTCCTAGGTTTGAGGTTCCATATTTCAGGGTTCAAGTTCCAGGTTTTAGGGTTTAGTGTTCATGGTTCAAGGTTTAGGTTCAAAGTTTAAGGTTCCATGCTCGAGGGTTCATGGTTCAGAGTGAGGGTTCCAGATTCCAGGGTTCCAAGTTTAGCGCACTAGGTACTAGGGTTCTAGTGTTCAGGGTTCAGGTTCCATGGTTCAAAGTTGAGGACACCAAGTTGCAAGGTTCTAGGATTTAGTGTTTACGGTTTAGGTTTTAGGGTTTACGGTTTTGGGGTCATGACTCTAGGTTCCAAGTTCTAGGGTTTCGGGCTTAGGGTTTAGGGTTCTAGCTTCTCGGTTTGAGGCTTCATGTTTCTGGGGTTAACTTCCAGGTTCTAGAGTTTAGAGTTCATCGTTCAAGGTTTAGGCACAAAGTTTAAGGTTCCATGTTCCAGGGTTCAAGGTTCAAAGTCAGGGTTCCAGATTCTAGTGTTCCAAGTTTTTGCGTACATGTTACCAGGATGCTAGGGTTCAGGATTTAGGTTCCACAGTTCAAAGCTGAGGACTCCAAGTGTCAAAGTTCTAGGATTTAGGGTTTACGATTTGGGTGTTAGGGTTTAGGGTATTGGGTTCATGGCTCTAGGTTCCAAGTTCTAGGGTTTCGGTGGTTTAGGGTTTATGGTTCCAACTTCTAGGTTTGAGGTTTCATGTTTCACGGTTGAAGTTGAAGGTTCTACGATGTAGTGTTCATGGTTTAAGGTTTGTAAACACTCAATTATGTCCGAGGCACATTTCAAGGTAATTAATGGATGAACTAAAATTAAAAAAATCCTAAGAAATTCAAAATGAAACATAATTAATCAGTGAAAAGAGAAGAAAAGATGAAAATCAAGGTAAGCAAAGGAAAAATAAATATCCATGAGAAATTAAAAGCCAAGAAATCAAGAAGTTAAATAAAAAGCGAAAGATAAACGAAAATTATTAAAAAATTAAAATTCTGAAAGAGAATCAAAATAGAAAATAGAAAAAGAAGAAAATTCGAAAAATAAATAAAAATAAATAAAATCTAGAATAATAAAAAATCAATTAATTAAAATTTGAAATTAAATATGAAAAATAATGACAAAAATTCGAACATGAATAATAAATCAAAATCAGAAAAATAAAAAAAAATTAATTAAAATTAGAAAAATCTTAAAATTTAAAAGATTTTAAAAATCCAAAAAAAAAATCAAAATAAGAATGAAAAATAAAACTAAAATAAAATTAAAGAAAAATAAATAAAAACTAATTAAAGAAAAATGAAAAAGAAAGAATCTAAGAAAAATGAAAAAAATAAAAAATTATTAACTAAAAATAAAAATAAAATCTGAATTTAAGATAAAATAAAAAAAGGAAAACAAAATAAAATTGAAAACAAAATATAAAAAATAAATAAGAAACTAAAATCTGGAAAAAGAAAAGAAAATTAAAAAATTCTGAAAAATTAAAAGTAAAAAAGGAAATAAATAAAATTGAAAACAAAATATGAAAGATAAATAAAGAAAGATGAAATCTGGAAATAATAAAAGTAAATAAAATCTAGAAATTAAAAATTTAAAATCAGAGAATTAAAAAAAAACAATAAAAAAAAAACAAAAACAAAAAAAGAAAAATCAAAAAATAGAAAATCAAAAATCAGAAAACAAAAAAACAATTAAAAATCAGGAAGATTAAGAAAAATAATTTTAATCTGGATATAAAAATTAAAATAAGAAGCAGAAAAAAATAAAATAAGGCAAATAAAAATCAAAACAAAATTATAAAAGAAAAAACAAAGAATGAAAGAAGAGGTGGCTTTCTGAAGGTTATAAAAGAGAGCAGAGAGAGGTTTTCAGGTTTTTTTTGGAGCTACGACTAAAGTTTAGGAGAAAGACTTTTGCTGGGCTTGGGGAATCTTGGCGAGAAAACGACCTTCAGAAATGGGACCTTCATCGATCGGATTCTTGAAGAACCACCTGAAGATCTTCACTCACGGTGGAAGCTATTTCCGGTCACCATCTCTACAAGTGAGAAGAAGACATTCATCGTCACATAGAGGGAGTTCGATTCCCTTGACCCTACAATAGGTTAGTCATAGAGGCTGTCACTGAAAGTTCCATAGGATTTCTTTATCACATGGCTTAATCAAGAAATTCATCAAAGAATTCATGCTCTGAAAACTGTATAAATCGGTTAGGCATTAGTCTTGATATGATAATTTAGATTTCGTTAGCTTGAGCGTCGGTTCGTATGATAATCTTGTATAAGGGTATATGAGGTGTTTGTAGCACTGATAGGCAATATGCTCGATCTTGAACACCCCTGTTTTGCATGATCAATACGTCTTTCAGGTTGATGTGAGGAGTTTTAATGCTGTGTCTCATAAGTCTCCAAAGGAAGGGTCTGATACGGCTATAGAAACCATTAGGAAAATTTGATAGACAATTAGGAATGTTGCTCATCGATTAGTGTTAGGTTTTTGGCTTCAACATGAAGATGAAACATTCAAGAGAAATGGGGAAAGAAAGAGAGCAGTGATTCTTCTCTTGGGGAAGTTCTGGTTATGCAAAAACTAGAAATCTTGAATGTTGACATGGGGAGGTGCAGAATTGGTTCTGGGTAGGCTTTAGCTCGCCAACGTCTGAGTCCAATTTTCCAAATACGCCTTATCAGAATTCCTATCTCGGAGGACCTTGCTATGATGGTGTAGGTGGCGAGTGGAACCTGTGTCTTTGTGCTACCTCTTGATCAAAACCAAGTCCCGAGCCCGAGTCCATGTAGAAATTGTAATGCCCCAAAGCCATACTTGTCCCACTAGAACATTTCTATAGAAGCACCTCCTTACCACTATATTTGTTGACGTTGAGGTCCATGAGTTGGCTAATCCTACTCAGCATTCATGCCTCTCGAAGGCAGACGATCCTGCAACAATGACTCAACTCCAAGTTAGAGGCAGCAACCATACCCTGTGCATGTTAAGAACAGCAGCTGAGAAATGGCAAGCATCTTTGAATGCATCCCTGACCCAATCTTTACTTTAGAGGACCCAAATCTTGCTATACATAAAATCAATTAGGAAGCATTCTGTTAATGCTTAAGTTCCCACGAAGGAAATCTCAGCTAACACAAAGGGATTTTCGAGCATCTCCCAACTCAACTTAGCATGGGTTTAGGAAGCCATGCAGACCATGCAAAATGCACAAGTATTAACCCAGACATGGGTACCATAAACTCAAACAAGCGTTGGGCACAGTGGTTAGTGCATATGTCTTCAAACCTCAAAACCCCCCTTCGAACCTCACCGGAGGCACTTTTTTCCTTCCTAGCATTGTTTCTCATAAAAACCCTAGCCAGAATTCCCTTAATCCCCACTCTGTCCCTGCTATGTTAAAGTACTACATTACCCCTAAATGCCCCTGATCATTCCCTTAATCCCCATTTCTTTCCCTAGCTTTTCCTCAATGCCAAAATTACCCCAAGCTCTATAATTACCAGTTTACCCCTCTAATAAAAAAATTTCATAAAAATTCCATAATTCTTAAAATTCATAAAAAATTCTATAATTAATAAATAATTCAAAAAATACCATAATGATAAAAAATTTTCCATAACTCCTAAAAATTTTCATAAAAATTCCAGAATTCCTAAATAAATTCCATAATTCCTAAATAAATTCATAAAATTAATAAGTAATTTTATAAAATTCCTCAATTGATAAATTGCCCCAAAATTTCCAATAATTACAAAACCAAACCACTAAAATTCTACTAATTACAATTTAATTTTTCAAAGTTCTTCTGACTACAAATTAAATTCGTAAGTTTCCATTAATGATGAACACACACCCGTACCCCTTTTATGTTCGATTATGTCTTACCTATTTTATTATTCATCGCTTTTCAAAATAAAATCTTGTTTTGCGATCCTTAATCTCACGCAACGAGCTCTAAGCACGAACTGATAGCTTTTTCTGCTGTTCGTTGTTTAGAGATTCATATGGGTCCAAGTGCAGCCGTAGTTGTCTTGGGCCTTGTGCATATGTGGATTAGGGTTTCCTGTCCTGTTTGCAAATTAAAATCTTGCCCATTTTATTATTCATCGCTCTTCAAAATAAAAATATAGTTTTGTGATTCTCGATCTCACGCGACGAGCTCTAGGCACGAACTGGTAGCTTTTTCTACTGTTCGTTGCTTAGAGATTCGTATGAGTCCAAGTGCAGCCGTAGTTGTCTTGGGCTCTGTGCATATGTGGATGGGATTCACCCTTCTAAAAAATATTTTCCAAAACAAAATGTTCATTTTCAAAATTCGTTTACTTCAAGCATCTTCGAAGGTCAAGCCTTCAAGTCAAACCAGAACTACGTAAGCCTTGAGTTTCCCATTGCACCGGGAATACGTAGGAGAAAAATCAAGTCCTGTCAGGCAAACCTCCATCAAATTATTTATTTTCATATTAATTAAGGGATAAAACATTTTCAAAAATCACACACTCAGTTTAAGGGTACCGTTCTTCGGAATGGGCAAGTGGGGTGCCTAACACTTTCCCCACTTGTAATCGACTCCCGAACCTAAATCTCTTTCTCGAGTCAGGGTTTTTTCCAAGTATTTTCCCTTAAATAAAAATTTGGTGGCGACTCCATATTAATCAACTAAATTCATTTTCAAAATTTAGTGAGTTCGTCGTCTCGTCGAAATTACGGTTGCGACAAGGTTTAGGTTCAAAGTTTAAGTTTCCATGTTCCAGGGTTCAAGGTTCAGAGTCTAGGTTCCAGATTCCGGGATTCCAACTTTAGCACAATGGTACCAGGGTTCAGCTTCCACAGTTCGAAGTTGAGGACACCAAGTTGCAATGTTCTGGGATTTAGGGTTTACTTTTTAGGTTTTCCGGTTTAGGGTTTTGGGTTCATGGCTCTAGGTTCCAAGTTCTAGGGTGTCGGGTTTGGGGTTTAAGGTTCCAGCTCCTAGGTTTGAGGTTCCATGTTTCAAGGGTTCATGTTCAGTCTCTAGGGTTTAGTTTTCATGGTTCAAAGCTTAAGGTTTGATGTTCCAGGGTTCAAGGTTCAGAGTCAGGGTTTCAAATTCCAGGGTTCCAAGTTTAGCGCACATGATACCAGGGTGCTATGGTTTAGGGTTCAGATTCAAGGTTCGAAGTTGAGGACTCCAAGTGTCAAAGTTCTAGGATGTAGGGTTTATGGTTTAGGTTGTAGGGTTTAGCGTTCTAGGTTTATGGCTCTAGGTTTCAAGTTCTAGGGTTTCAGGGGTTTAGGGTTTAAGGTTCAAGCTTCTAGGTTTGAGGTTCCATGTTTCACGATTCAAGTTCAAGGGTCTACGGTTCAGTGTTCATGGTTCAAGGTTTAGGTTCAAAGTTTAAGGTTCCATGTTCCAGGGTTCAAGGTTCAGAGTCAGGGTTCCAAATTCCAGGATTCCAAGTTTAGCGCACATGGTACCAGGGTTCAGGTTCCATGATTTGAAGTTGAGGACGCCAAGATGCAATCTTCTGCGATTTAGGGTTTACTTTTTTGGTTTTAAAGTTGAGGGTTCTGGGTTCGTGGCTCTAGGTTCCAAGTTCTAGGGTTTCGGGTTTCGGGTTTAAGGTTCCAGCTCCTAGGTTTGAGCTTCCATGTTTCATGGTTCTAGTTCTAGGTTCTAGGATTCAGTGTTCATGGTTAAAGATTTAGGTTCAATGCTTAAGGTTTCATGTTCCACGGCTGAAGGTTCAGAGTCAAGGTTCCAGATTGCAGGGTTCCAAGTTTTTGTGCACATGTTACCCGGATGCTAGGGTTCAGGGTTCAGATTCAAGGTTCAAAGTTGAGGACTCCATGTTGAAAGGTTCTGGGATTTAGGGTTTACGGTTTAGGTTTTACAGTTTACGGTTCTGCGTTCATGGCTCTAGGTTCCAAGTTCTAGGGTTTTGGGTTTAGGGTTTAACGTTCGAGCTCCAAGTTTTGAGGTTCAATGTTTCAGGGTTGAAGTTCCAGGTTTTAGGGTTTAGTGTTCATGGTTGAAGGTTTAGGTTCAAAGTTTAAGGTTCTATATTTTAAAATTCAAGGATTAGAGATAGGGTTCCTGATTCTAGGATTCCTGATTCCAGGGTTCCAAGTTTAGCGCACATGGTACCAGGTGAGGTCTCCAAGTTGCATGCTTCTCGGATTTAGGGTTTACGTTTAGGTTTTAGGGGTTTAGAGTTCTACGTTCATATCTCTAGGTTCCAAGTTCTAGGGTTTCGCGATTAGGGTTTAAGGTTCCAGCTCCTAGGTTAGAGGTTCCATGTTTCAGGGTCCAAGTTCTAGGTTCTAGGGTTTAGTGTTCATGGTTCAAGGTTTAGGTTCAAAGGTTAAGGTTCCACGTTCCAGGGTTCAAGGTTCAGAGTTAGGGTTCCAAATTCCACGGTTCCAAGTTTAGCGCACATGGTACCAGGGTGCTAGGGTTCAGGGTTCAAGTTCAAGGTTCGAAGTTGATGACTCCAAGTTTCACACTTCGGGCATTTAGGGTTTATAGTTTAAGTTTTAGGGTTTATGGTGGTGGCTTCATGGTTCTAAGTTCCAAGTTCTAGGGTTTCAGGTTTAGGTTTTAAGGTTCTAGCTCCTAGGTTTGAGGTTCCATATTTCAGGGTTCAAGTTCCAAGTTCTAGGGTTTAGTGTTTATGGTTGAAGGTTTATGTTCAAAGTTTAAGGTTCCATGTTCCAGGGTTCATGGTTCAAAGTCAGGGTTCTAGATTCTAGGGTTCGAAGTTTAGTGCACAAGGTACCTGGGCTCTAGGGTTCAGGGTTCAGGTTCCGTGGTTCGAAGTTGAGGACACCAAATTTGAAAGTTCTAGGATTTAGTGTTTACTGTTTAGGTTTTAAGGTTTAGGATTCTGGGTTCATGGCTCTAGGTTCCAAGTTCTTGGGTTTAGGGGTTATAGGTTTAAGGTTCCAGCTTCTAGGTTTGAGGTTCCATATTTCAAGGTTCAAGTTCCAGCTTCTAGGGTTTAGTGTTCATGGATGAACGTTTTGGTTCAAATTTTAAGGTTCCAGGTTCCACGGTTCCAAGTTTAGCACACAAGGTACCAGGGTTCAGGGTTTAGGTTCCATGGTTCGAAATTGAGGACTCCAAGGTTCAAGGTTCTAGGATTTAGTGTTTCGTTTTAGGTGTTTAGGGTTTACGGTTCGGGGTTCATGGCACTTGGTTCGAAGTTCTAGGATTTTTGGTTTAGGGTTTAAGGTTCCATCTTCTTGGTTTGAGGCTCCACTTTTTAGGGTTCAAGTTCAAGGTTCAAGGGTTTAGTGTTCAATGTTCAAGGTTTAGGTTCAAAGTTTGAGGTTTTATTATCCTGTATTCAAAGTTTATAGTTAGGGTTCCAGATTCCAGGGTTTCAAGATTAGCGCACATGGTACCAGGGTTCTAGGCTTCAGGGTTTAGGTTCCACGATTCGAAGTGGAGGACTCTAGCTTGCATGGTTCAAGAATTTAGAGTTTACTGTTTAGGTTTTCCAGTTTAGGGTTCTGTGTTCATGGCTCTAGTTTTGAAGTTCTAGGGTTTCAGGTTTAAGGTTTAATGTTCCAGCTCCTAGGTTTGAGGTTCCATATTTCAGGGTTCAAGTTCCACGTACTAGGTTTTAGTGTTCATGGTTCAAGGTTTAGGGTCAAAGTTTAATGTTCTATGTTCCAGGGTTCAAGGTTCACAGTCAGGGTTCCAGATTCCAGGGTTCCAAGTTTAGCTCACAAGGTACCAAGGTTCTAGGGTTCAGGGTTCAGGTTCCACAGTTCGAAGTTGAGGACTCCAAGTTGAAAGGTTCTGGGATTTAGGGTTTACAGTTTAGGTTTTACAGTTTAGGGTTTTCGGTTCAAGGCTCCAAGGTTTTGGGTTTAGGGTTTAAGGTTCCAGCTCCTAGGTTTGAGACTCCATGTTTAAGGGTTCAAGTTCCACGTAATAAGCTTTAGTGTTCATGGTTCAAGGTTTAGATTCAAAGTTTAAGGTTCGTTGTTCGAGGGTTCAAGGTTCAAAGTCATGGTTCCAGATTCCAGGGTTCCAAGTTTAGCGCACAAGGTACCAGGGTTCTAAGGTTCAGGGTTCACGTTCCATGGTTCGAAGATGAGGGCTCCAAGTTGCTAGGTTCAGGGATTTAGGGTTTACTGTTTAGGTTTTATGGTTTAACGTTCTGTGTTCATGGCTCTAGGTTCCAAGTCCTAGGGTTTCGAGGTTCGGATTTCGGGTTTCGGGTTTAGGGTTTAAAGTTCCAGCTCCTAGGTTTTTAGGCTCCATGTTTAAGGGTTCAAGTTCCAGGTTGAAGGGTTTAGTGTTCATGGTTCAAGGTTTAGGTTGAAAGTTTAAGGTTCCATGTTCGTGGGTTCAAGGTTCAGAGTCAGGGTTCCAGATTCCAGGGTTCCAAGTTTTGCGCACAAGGAACCAGGGTTCTAGGGTTCAGGGTTCAGGTCCCTCGGTTCGAAGTTGAGGACTCCATGTTGCATGGTTCTAGGATTTAGGGTTTACCGTTTAGGTTTTAGGGTTTACGGTTTTGGGTTCATGGCTCTAGGTTCCAAGTTCTAGGGTTTCGGGTTTAGGGTTTAAGGTTGAAGCTCCTAGGTTTGAGGTTCCATGTTTCAAGGTTCAAGTGCCACGTACTAGGGTTTAGTGTTCATGGCTCATGGTTTAGGTTCAAAATTTAAGGTTCCATGTTCTAGGGTTCAAGGTTCAGAGTCAGGGTTCCAAGTTTAGCGCACAAGGTACCAGGGTTCAGGGTTCAGGTTCCACGGTTCGAAGATGAGGACTCCATGTTGCAAGGTTTTGGGATTTAGGGTTTTGGGTTCATGGCTCTAGCTTCCATGTTCTAGTGTTTCGTGTTTAGGGTTTAATGTTCCAGCTCCGAGGTTTGAGGTTCCATGTATCAATATTCATGTTCCACGTACTCGGGTTTAGTGTTCATGGTTCAAGGCTTAGGTTCAAAGTTTAAGGTTCCATGTTCTAGGGTTCATGGTTCGCAGTCAGGGTTCCAGATTCCAGGGTTCCAAGTTTAACGCACAAGGTACCAAGGTTGTAGGGTTCAGGGTTTAGGTTCCACGGTTCGAGGGGAGTACCTCCAAGTTGCATGGTTCAAGGATTTAGAGTTTACGATTTAGGTTTTAGGGTTTTGGGTTCTGGTTTAATGGCTTTAGTATTGAAGTTCTGGGGTTTCAGGTCTAGGGTTTAGGTTCCATAGGTTTGAGTTTCCGTATTTCACAGTTCAAGTTCGAGGTTCTAGGGTTTAGTGGTCATGGTTCAAGGTTTAGGTTCAAAGTTTAAGGTTCCATGTTCCAGTGTTCAAGGTTCAAAGTCAAGGTTCCAAATTCAACGGTTCCAAGTTTAGCGCACAAGGTACCTTGGTTCTAGGGTTCAGGGTTCAAGTTCCACGGTTCGAAGTTTAGGACTCCAAGTTGCAAGGTGGTAGGATGTAGGGTTTACGGTTTAGATTTTACGGTTTAGGGTTATGGGTTCATGGCTCTAGGTTCCAATTTCTAGCGTTTCGGGTTTAGGGCTTAAGGTTCCAGCTCCTAGGTTTGAGGTTCCATGTTTCCGTGTTCAAGTTCCCCGTACTTGGGTTTAGTGTTCATGCTTCAAAGTTGAGGTTCAATGTTTAAGGTTCCATGTTCTAGGGTTCAAGGTTCATAGTCAGGGTTCCAGATTCCAGGGTTTGAAGTTTAGCGCAAAAGGTACCAGGGATCTAGGGTTCAGGGTTCAGGGTTTAGGGTTCAGGTTCCATGGTTCAAAGTTGAGGACTCCAAGTTGCATGGTTCTAGGATTTAGGGTTTACGGTTTAGGTTTTAGGGTTTACAGTTCTTGGTTCATGGCTCTAGGTTCCATGTTCTAGGGTCTCGGGTTTAGGGTTTAAAGTTACAGCTCCTAGGTTTTTAGGTTCCATGTTTCAGGTTTCACATTCCACCTACTAGAGCTAACTGCTCATGGTTCAAGGTTTAGGTTCAAAGTTTAAGAATCCATGTTCCAGGCTTCAAGGATAAGAGTTAGGGTTCGTGATTCCAGGGTTCCAAGTTTAGCACACAAGGTACCAGGGTTCTAGGGTTCAGGGTTGAGGTTCCACGGTTCGAAGTTGAGGACTCCATGTTGCATGGGTGTAGGATTTACGGTTTACGGTTTAGGTTTTAGGGTTTACGGTTCTGGGCTCATGGCTCTAGGTTCCAAGTTCTAGGGTTTCTGGTTCAGGGTTTAAAGTTCCAGCTCCTAAGTTTGAGGATCCATATTTCACGGTTCAAGTTCCAGGTTCTAGGGTTTAGTGTTCATGGTTCAAGGTTTAGGTTCAATGTTTATGGTTCCATGTTCCAGGGTTCAAGGTTCAGGGTCAGGGTTCCAGGTTCCTGGGCTCCAAGTTTAGCGCACAAGGTACCAGGGTTCTAGGGTTCAGGGTTCTGGTTCCATGGTTCGAAGTTGAGGACTCCAAGTTGCATGGTTCAAGGATTTAGAGTTTACGGTTTAGGTTTTAGGGTATAGGGTACTGGGTCCATGGCTCTAGTTTTGAAGTTCTAGGGTTCAGGTTTAATGTTAATGGTTCCAGCTCCTAGGTTTTAGGTTCCATATTTCACGATTCAAGTTCCAGGTTCTAAGGTGTATTGTTCATGGTTCAAGGTTTAGGTACAAATTTTAAGGTTCCATGTTCCAGCGTTCAAGGTTCCAACTCAGGGTTCAAGATTCCAGGGTTCCAAGATTAGCGCTCAAAGTAGAAGGGGTCTAGGGTTCAAGGTTCAAGTTCCACGGTTCGAAGTTGAGGTCTGCAAGTTGGATGGTTGTAGGATTTAGGGTTAACGGTTTATGTTTTCGGGTTTACGGTTCTGCGTTCATGGCTCTAGATTCCAAGTTCTAGGGTGTGTGGTTTAGGGTTTAAGGTTCTATCTCGTAGGTTTGAGGTTCCATGTTTGAGGGTTCATGTTTCATGTACTAGGCTTTAGTGTTCATGGTTCAAAGTTCAGATTCAAAGTTTAATGTTCCATGTTCGAGGGTTCATGGTTCAGAGTCTGGGTTCCAGATTCTAGGGTTCCAAGTTTAGCGCACAAGGTACCAGGGTTCTAGGGTTCAGCGTTCAGGTTCCACGGTTCACAGTTGAGGACTTCAAGTTGCAAGGTTTGAGGATTTAGGGTTTACGGTTTAGGTTTTATGGTTTAGGGTTCTGGGTTCATGGCTCTAAGTTCCAATCCCTAGGGTTCCGGGTTTAGGGTTTAAGGTTCCAGCTCCTAGGTTTGAGGTTCTAGGTTTCAGGGTTCAAGTTCCACGTACTAGGTTTTAGTGTTCATGGTTCAAGGTTTAGGTTCAAAGTTTAAGGTTCCATGTTCTAGGGTTCAAGGTTCAGAGTCAGTGTTCAAGATTCCAGGGTTCCATGTTTAGCGAACAAGGTACCACGGTTGTAGGGTTCAGGGTTCAAGTTCCACGGTTCGAAGTTGAGGACTCCAAGTTGCATGGTTCTAGGATTTAGGGTTTACGGTTTAGGTTCTAGGGTTTAGGGTTCATGGCTCTAGCTCCATGTTCGAGGGTTTCGGGTTTAGGGTTTAAGGTTCCAGTTTCTAGGTTTGAGGTTCAATGTTTCAAGGTTCAAGTTCCACGTACTAGGGTTTAGTGTTCATGCTTCAAGGTTTAGGTTCAAAGTTTAAAGTTCCATGTTCTAGGGTTCAAGGTTCAGAGTCAGGGTTCCAGATTCTATGGTTCCAAGTTTAGCACACACGGTCCCAGGATTCTAGGGTTTTAGGGTTCAGGGTTCAGGTTCCATGGTTCGAAGTTGAGGACTCCAAGTTGCATGGTTCTAGGATTTAGGGTTTACGGTTTAGGTTCTATGGTTTACAGTTGGGTTCATGGCTCCAGGTTCCAAGTTGTAAGGTTTTGGGTTTAATGGTTTAAAGTTCCAGCTCCTAGGTTTCTAGGTTCCATGTTGGGTTCCAAGTTGTTCATGCACTAGGTTTTTAGTGTTCATGGTTCAAGGTTTAGGTTCAAGGTTTAAGCTTCTATGTTCTAGCGTTCAAGGTTCAAAGTCAGGGTTCCAGATTCCAGGGTTCCAAGATTAGCGCACAAAGTCGAAGGGTTCTAGGGTTCAAGGTTCAAGTTCCACGTTTCGAAGTTGAGGACTGCAAGTTGGATGGTTCTAGGATCTACGGTTTACGGTTTAGCTTTTGGGCTTTACGGTTCTAGGTTCATGTCTCTAGGTTCCATGTTCTAGGGTTTCAGGATTAGGGTTTAAGGTTCTAGCTCGTAGGTTTGAGGTTCCATGTTCCAGGGTTCAAGTTCACGTTCTAGGGTTTAGTGTTCATGGTTCAAAGTTTAAGGTTCCATGTTCGGGTTCAGGTTCAAAGTCGGTGTTCTGATTCGGGGTTGCATGTTTAGCGCACAACGCACCAGGGTTCTAGGGTTCATGGTTCATGTTCTACAGTTTGAAGTTGCGGACTCCAAGTTGCAAGGTTCTAGGATTTAGGGTTTACGGCTTACGTTTTACGGTTTACGATTCTAGGTTCATGGCTCTAGGTTCCAAGTTCTAGCGTTTTCGGGTTTAGGGTTTAGGGTTCCAGCTCGTAGGTTTGACGTTCCAGGTTTCAGGGTTCAAGTTCCACGTACTAGGGTTTGGTGTTCATGGTTCAAGGTTTAGTTCAATGTTTAAGGTTCCATGTTCCAGAGTTCAAGGTTCAAAGTCAGTGTTCCAGATTCCAGGGTTGCATGTTTATTGCACACCGTACCAGGGTTCTAGGGTTCATGGTTCAGGTTGCACGGTTCGAAGATGAGAAGTCCAAGTTGCAAGGTTCTGGGATTTAGGGTTTGCGATTTAGCTTTTACGGTTTAGGGTTCTGGGTTCATGGCTCTAGGTTCCAAGTTCTAGGGTTTCGGGACTAGGTTTTAAGGTTCCAGCTCCTAGGTTTGAGATTCCAAATTTCAAGGTTGAAGTTCCATGTTCTAGGGTTTAGTGTTCATGGTTCAAGGTTTAGATTCAAAGTTTAAGGTTCCATGTTCCAGGGGTCAAGGTTCCGAGTCAAGGTTCCAGATTCCTGGGTTCCAAGTTTAGCGCACAAAGTAATAGGCTTCTAGGGATCAGGGTTCAGGTTCTATGGTTCGATGTTAAGGACTCCAAGTTGCATTGTTCAATGATGTAGGGTTTAAGGTTTCAGCTCCAAGGTATGAGGTTCCATGATTCAGGGTTCAAGTTACACATACTAGGGCCTAGTGTTCATGGTTCAAGGTGTAGGTTCAAAGTTTAAGGTTCCATGTTTAGCGCACAAGGTAGTAGGGTTCTAGGGTTCAGGGTTCAAGTTCCATGGTTCGAAGTTGAGGACTCCAAGTTGCATGGTTCTAGGATTTACGGTTTACGGTTTAGGTTTTAGGGTTTACGGTTCTGGGTTCATGCCTCTACGATCCAAGTTCTAAGGTTTCCGGTTTAGGGTTTAAAGTTCTAGCTCCTAGGTTTAAGGCTCCATATTTGAGGGTTCAAGTTTCAGGTTCTAGGGTTAAGTGTTCATGGTTCAAGGTTTACGTTCAAAGTTTAAGGGGCCATGTTCAAGGGTTCAAGGTTTCGAGTTAGGGTTCGAGATTCCCTAGTTCCAAGTTTAGCGCACATGGTAACAGGGTTCTAGCGTTTAGGGTTCAGGTTCCACAGTTCGAAGTTGTGGACGCCAAGTTGCAAGGTTCTCGGACTTACGGTTTACGGTTTAGGTTTTACGGTTTAGGGTTTAAGGTTAAGGCTATAGGTTCCATGTTCTAGGGTTTCGGGTTTAGGGTTTAAGGTTCCAGATCCAAGGTTTGAGGTTCCATATTTCAGGGTTCAAGTTCCAGGTTCTAGGGTTTAGTGTTCATTGTTGGGTTTGGTTCAAGTTTGGTTTTCCATGTTTCCTTCCAAGGTTGATTAGGGTTCCAAATTCAGGGTTGGTAGTTTTAGCGCACAAGGTACGGGGGTGCTAGCATCGGGGATTGGGGACTGCCAAAGTTGAGGACTCCAAGTTGCATGGTTCTGGGATTTAGGGTTTACGGTTTAGGTTTTAAGGTCTACGGTCTCGGTTCATGGCTCTAGGTTCCAAGTTCTAAGGTTTCGGTTTGGTTTAAAGGTTCCAGCTCCTACGTTTGAGGTTCGATATTTCAGTGTTCAAGTTCCATGTTCTAGGGTTTAGTGTTCATAGTTCAAGGTTGAGGTTCAAAGTGTAAGGTTCCACGTTCCAGGGTTGAAGGTTCAAAGTCAGGGTTCCAGATTCCAGGGTTCCAAGTTTAGCCCACAAGGTACCTTGGTTCAAGGGTTCAGGGTTCAAGTTCCATGGTTCGAAGTTAAGGACTCCAAGTTGCAAGGTTCTGGGATTTAGGGTTTACGGTGTAGGTTTTACGGTTTGGGTTTAGGTTCGTAGCTCTAGTTCCAAGTTTAAGTTTGGGTTTGGGCTTAGGTTCCGGCTCTAGGTTTGGTTCATGTTTCAGGGTTCAAGTTCCCCGTACTTGGGTTAAGTGTTCATGCTTCAAAGTTTAGGTTCAAAGTTTAAGGTTCCATGTTCTAGGGTTCAAGGTTCAGAATCAGGGTTCCAGATTCCAGGGTTCCAAATTTAGCGCACAAGGTACCAGGGTTGTAGGGTTCAGGGTTCAGGTTCCACGATTCAAAGTTGATGACTCCAAATGGCATGGTTCTAGGATTTAGGGTTTACGGTTTAGGTTTTAGGGTTTACAGTTCTTAGTTCATGGCTCTAGGTTCCATGTTCTAGGGTATCGGGTTTAGGGTTTAAAGTTAGAGCTCCTAGGTTTTTCCGTTCCATGTTTCAGGTTTCACGTTCCACGGACTAGGGCTAAGTGCTCATGGTTCAAGGTTTAGGTTCAAAGTTTAAGGTTCCATGTTCCAGGCTTCAAGGTTCAGAGTCAGGGTTCCAGATTCCAGGGTTCCAAGTTTAGCGCACAAGGTACCAGGGTTCAGGATTCAGGTTCCACGGTTCGAAGTTTAGCACTCCAAGTTGCATGGTTCTCGGATTTACGGTTTACAGTTTAGGTTTTAGGGTTTACGGTTCTGGGTTCAAGGCTCTATGTTCCTTGTTCTAGGGTTTCAGGTTCAGGGTTTAAAGTTCCAGCTCCTAGGTTTGAGGATCCACATTTCAGGGTTCAAGTTCCAGGTTCTAGGGTTTAGTGTTCATGGTTCATGGTTTAGGTTCAAAGTTTAAGGTTCCATATTCCAGGGTTCAAGGTTCAAGGTCAGGGTTCCAGATTCCTGGGCTCCATGTTTAGCGCACAAGGTACCAGGGTTCTAGGGTTCAGGGTTCAGGTTCCATGGTTCGAAGTGGAGGACTCCAAGTTGCATGGTTCAAGGATTTAGAGTTTACGATTTAGGTTTTAGGGTTTAGGGTATAGGGTTCATGGCTCTAGTTTTGAAGTTCTAGGGTTTAGGTTTAATGTTAATGGTTCCAGCTCGTAGGTTTGAGGTTCCATATTTCACGACTCAAGTTCCAGGTTCTAAGGTGTAGTGTTCATGGTTCAAGGTGTAGGGTTTCGGGTTTAGGTTTTAAGGTTCTAGCTCGTAGGTTTGAGGTTCCATGTTTGAGGGTTCATGTTTCACGTACTAGGGTTTAGTGTTCATGGTTCAAAGTTCATGTTCGAAGTTTAATGTTACATGTTCGAGAGTTGATGGTTCTGAGTCGGGGTTCCAGATTCTAGGGTTCCAAGTTTAGCGCACAAGGGACCAGGGTTCTAGGGTTCAGCGTTCAGGTTCGACGGTTCGCAGTTGAGGACTTCAAGTTGCAAGGTTCGAGGATTTGGGGGTTACGGTTTAGGTTTTACGGTTTAGGGTTCTGGGTTCATGGCTCTATGTTCCAATCCCTAGGGTTTCAGGTTTAGGGTTTAAGGTTCCAGCTCCTAGGTTTGAGGTTCCAGGTTTCAGGGTTCAAGTTCCACGTACTAGGTTTTACTGTTCATGGTTAAAGGTTTAGGTTCAAAGTTTAAGGTTCCATTTTCTAAGGTTGAAGGTTCAGGGTCAGTGTTCTAGATTCCAGGGTTCCAAGTTTAGCGCACAAGGTACCAGGGTTATAGGGTTCAGGGTTCAAGTTCCACGGTTCGAAGTTGAGCACTCAAAGTTGCGTGGTTCTAGGATGTAGGGTTTACGGTTTAGGTTTTAGGTTTTGGGTTTTAGGGTTCTGGGTTCATGGCTCTAGGTCCATGTTCGAGGGTTTCGGGTTTAGGGTTTAAGGTTCCAGCTTCTAGGTTTGAGGTTCAATGTTTCAAGGTTCAAGTTCCATGTACTAGGGTTTAGTGTTCATGCTTCAAGGTTTAGGTTCAATGTTTAAGGTTCCATGTTCTAGTGTTCAAGCTTTAGAGTCAGGGTTCCAGATTCTATGGTTCCAAGTTTAGCGCACACGGTCCCAGGGTTCTAGGGTTCTAGGGTTCAGGGTCAGGTTCCACGGTTCGAAGTTGAGGACTGCAAGTTGCATGGTTCAAGGATTTAGGGTTTACGGTTTTGGTTCTATGTTTGAGGTTCCATGTTTCAGGGTTCAAGTTCCACGTACTACGCTTTAGTGTTCATGGTTGAAGTTTTAGGTTCAAAGTTTAAGGTTCCATGTTCGAGTGTTCAAGGTTCAAAGTCAGGATTCCAAATTGCAGGGTTCCAAGATTAGCGAACGAACTCGAAGGGTTCTCGGGTTCAAGGTTCAAGTTCCACGTTTCGAAGTTGAGGACTGCAAGTTGGATGGTTCTAGGATCTAGGGTTTACGGTTTAGGTTTTGGGCGTTACGGTTCTAGGTTCATGTCTCTAGGTTCCATGTTCTAGGGTTTCAGGATTAGGGTTTAAGGTTCTAGCTTGTAGGTTTGAGGTTCCATGTTTCAGGGTTCAAGTTCCACGTTCTAGGGTTTAGTGTTCATGGTTCAAAGTTTAGTTTCAAAGTTTAAGGTTCCATGTTCAAGGGTTCAAGGTTCAAAGTCAGTTTTCCTGATTCCAAGGTTGCATGTTTAGCGCACAAGGTAACAGGGATCTAGGGTTCAGGGTTCAGGGTTCAGGTTCCATGGTTCAAAGTTGAGGACTCCAAGTTGCATGGTTCTAGGATTTAGGATTTACGGTTTAGGTTTTAGGGTTTACAGTTCTTGGTTCATGGCTCTAGGTTCCATGTTCTAGGGTATCGGGTTTAGGGTTTAAAGTTACAGCCCCTAGGTTTTTAGG
Source organism: Canavalia ensiformis (assembly GCA_026541065.1). Taxonomy (NCBI): domain Eukaryota; kingdom Viridiplantae; phylum Streptophyta; class Magnoliopsida; order Fabales; family Fabaceae; genus Canavalia; species Canavalia ensiformis. The sequence goes on from JAMKYM010000515.1 coordinate 111,281, forward strand.
TTCCATGTTTCAGGTTTCACATTCCACGTACTAGAGCTAACAGCTCATGGTTCAAGGTTTAGGTTCAAAGTCTAAGATTCCATGTTCCAGGCTTCAAGGTTCAGAGTCAGGGTTCCAGATTCCAGGGTTCCAAGTTTAGCGCACAAGGTACCAGGGTTCTATGGTTCAGGGTTTAGGTTCCACGGTTCGAAGTTGAGGACACCATGTTGCATGGTTCTAGGATTTACGGTTTACGGTTTAGGTTTTAGGGTTTACGGTTCTGGGTTCATGGCTCTAGGTTCCAAGTTCTAGGGTTTCGGGTTCAGGGTTTTAAGTTCCAGCTCCTAGGTTTGAGGATCCATATTTCAGGGTTCAAGTTCCAGGTTTTAGGGTTTAGTGTTCATGGTTGAAGGTTTAGGATCAAAGTTTAAGGTTCCATGTTCCAAGGTTCAAGGTTCAGGGTCAGGGTTCTAGGTTCCTGGGCTCCATGTTTAGCGCACAAGGTACCCGGGTTCTAGGGTTCACGGTTTAGGTTCCATGGTTCGAAGTTGAGGACTCAAAGTTGCATGGTTCAAGGATTTAGAGTCTACGGTTTAGGTTTTAGGGTTTAGAGTACTTGGTTCATGGCTCTAGTTTTGAAGTTCTAGGGTTCAGGTTTAATGTTAATGGTTCCAGCTCCTGGGTTTGAGGTTCCATATTTCACGATTAAAGTTCCAGGTTCTAAGGTGTAGTGTTCATGGTTCAAGGTTTAGGTTCAAATTTTAAGGTTCAATGTTCCAGCGTTCAAGGTTCCAACTCAGGGTTCCAGATTCCAGGGTTCCAAGATTAGCGCACAAAGTAGAAGGGTTCTAGGGTTCAAGGTTCAAGTTCCACGGTTCGAAGTTGAGGACTGCAAGTTGGATGGTTGTAGGATTTAGGGTTTACGTTTTATGTTTTAGGGTTTACGGTTCTGCGTTCATGGTTCTAGATTCCAAGTTCTAGGGTTTCTGGTTTAGGGTTTAAGGTTCTAGGTCGTAGGTTTGAGGTTCCATGTTTGAGGGTTCATGTTTCACGTACTAGGCTTTAGTGTTCATGGTTCAAAGTTCAGGTTCAAAGTTTAATGTTCCATGTTCGAGGGTTCATGGTTCAGAGTCAGGGTTCTAGATTCTACGGTTCCAAGTTTAGCGCACAAGGTACCAGGGTTCTAGGGTTTAGCGTTCAGGTTCCATAGTTCACAGGTTAGGACTTCAAGTTGCAAGCTTTGAGGATTTAGGGTTTACGGTTTAGGTTTTATGGTTGAGGGTCTGGGTTCATGGCTCTACGTTCCAATGCCTAGGGTTTCGGGTTTAGGGTTTAAGGTTCCATCTCCTAGGTTTGAGGTTCTATGTTTCAGGGTACAAGTTCCACGTACTAGGTTTTAGTGTTCATGGTTCAAAGTTTAGGTTCAAAGTTTAAGGTTCCATGTTCTAGGGTTCAAGGTTCAAGAGTCGGTGTTCAGATTCCAGGGTTCCAAGTTTAGCGAACAAGGTACCAGGGTTGTAGGGTTCAGCGTTCAAGTTCCACGGTTCGAAGTTGAGGACTCCAAGTTGCATGGTTCTAGGATTTAGGGTTTACGGTTTAGGTTTTAGGGTTTAGGGTTCTGCGTTCATGGCTCTAGGTCCATGTTTGAGGTTTCAAGGGTTTAGGGTTTAAGGTTCAGCATCTAGGTTTGAGGTTCAATGTTTCAAGATTCAAGTTCCACGTACTAGGGTTTCGTGTTCATGCTTCAAGGCTTAGGTTCAAAGTTTAAGGTTCCATGTTCTAGGGTTCAAGGTTTAGAGTTAGGGTTCCAGATTCTATGGTTCCAAGTTTAGCGCACACGGTCCTAGGGTTCTAGGGTTTTAGGGTTCAGGGTTCAGGTTCCACGGTTCGAAGTTGAGGACTCCAAGTTGCATGGTTCTAGGATTTAGGGTTTACAGTTTCAGTTCTATGGTTTACGGTTGGTTCATGGCTCCAGGTTCCAAGTTCTAAGGTTTTGGGTTTAATGGTTTAAAGTTCCAGCTCCTAGGTTTTTAGGTTCCATGTTTCAGGGTTCGAGTTCCACGTACGAGGGTTTAGTGTTCATGGTTCAAGGTTTAGGTTCAAATTTTAAGCTTCCATGTTCTAGCGTTCAAGGTTCAAAGTCAGGGTTCCAGATTCCAGGGTTCCAAGATTAGCGCACAAAGTCGAAGGGTTCTAGGGTTCAAGGTTCAAGTTCCACGTTTCGAAGTTGAGGACTGCAAGTTGGATGGTTCTAGGATCTAGGGTTTACAGTTTATCTTTTTGGCTTTACGGTTCTAGGTTCATGTCTCTAGGTTCCATGTTCTAGGGTTTCAGGATTAGGGTTTAAGTTTCTAGCTCGTAGGTTTGAGGTTCCATGTTTCAGGGTTCAAGTTCCACGTTCTAGGGTTTAGTGTTCATGGTTCAAAGTTTAAGGTTCCATGTTCAAGGGTTCAAGGTTCAAAGTCAGTGTTCCTGATTCCAGGGTTGCATGTTTAGCGCACAACGCACCAGGGTTCTAGGGTTCATGGTTCATGTTCTACAGTTTGAAGTTGCGGACTCCAAGTTGCAAGGTTCTAGGATTTAGGCTTTACGGCCTACGTTTTACGGTTTACGATTTTGGGTTCATGGCACTAGGTTCCAAGTTCTAGCGTTTCGGGTTTGGGGTTTAAGGTTCCAGCTCCCAGGTTTGACGTTCCAGGTATCACGGTTCAAGTTCCACCTACTGGGGTTTAGTGTTCATGGTTCAAGGTTTAGTTCAATGTTTAAGGTTCCATGTTCCAGAGTTCATGGTTCCAGTGTTTCTAGTGTTCCACCTACGTTTTATGGTTTACGGTTTTGGGTTCATGGGTCTAGTTTCCAACTTCTAGGGTTTCGAGTTTAGGGTTTAAAGTTCCAGCTCCTAGGTTTGAGGTTCCATGTTTTAGGGTTTACGTTCCTAGTTCTAGGGTTTAGTGTTCATGGTTCAAGGTTTAGGTTCAAAGTTTTAGGCTTCATTTTCCAGGGATCAAGGTTCCGAGTCTGGGTTCCAGATTCCAGGGTTTCAAGTTTAGCGCACATGGTACCAGGGTTCTACGGTTCAGGATTCAAGTTCCACAGTTCGAAGTTGAGGAGTCCAACTATCAAGGTTCCTAGATTTAGGGTTTATGGTTTAGGTTTTTAGGTTTAGGGTTCTGGGATCATGGCTTTGGGTTCCAAGTTCTAAGGTTTCAGGTTTAGGGTTTAAGGTTCCACCTCCTAGGTTTGAGGTTCCATGTTTCAGGGTTCAAGTTTCACGTACTAGGGTTTAGTGTTCATGGTTCAAGGTTTCGGTTCAAAGTTTAAGGTTCCATATTCTAGGGTTCATGGTTCAGAGTCAGGGTTCTAGATTCCAGTGTTCCAAGTTTATCCCCCAAGGTACAAGGGTTCTAGGGTTTAGCGTTTAGGTTTCACGGTTCGAAGTTTAGACTCAAGTGCACGGTTTCTAGGAGCTAGGGTTTACGGTTTAGGTTTTAGGGTTTACGGTTCTGGGTTTAAGTCTCTAGGTTCCAAGTTCTAGGGTTTCGGGTTTCGGGTTTAAGGTTCCAGTTTCTTAGTTTGAGGTTCCATATTTCAGGGTTCATGTTCCAGGTTCTATGGTTAAGTGTTAATGGTTCAAGGTTTAGTTTGAAAGGATAAGGTTCCATGTTCGAGGGTTCAAGGTTCGAAGTCAGGGTTTCATATTCCAGGGTTCCAAGTTTAGCGCACAAGTTACCAGGGTTCAGGTTCCATAGTTTGATGTTGAGGCCTTCAAGTTGCAAAGTTCAAGGATTTAGGGTTTACGGTTTAGGTTTTACGGTTTACGGTTCGGGGTTCATGGTTCTAGTTTCCAAGTTCTAGGGTTTAAAGTTCAAGCTCCTAGGTTTGAGGTTCCATGTTTTAGGGTTTACGTTCCTAGTTCTAGGGTTTAGTGTTCATGGTTCAAGGTTTAGGTTCAAAGTTTTAGGCTTCATGTTCGAAGGATCAAGGTTCCGAGTCTGGGTTCCAGATTCCAGGGTTTCAAGTTTAGCGAACAAGGTATCAGGGTTCTAGGGTTCAGGATTCAGGTTCCACGGTTCGAAGTTGAGGAGTCCAAGTTGAAAGGTTCCTGGATTTAGGGTTTACGGTTTAGGTTTTTAGGTTTAGTGTTCTGGGTTCATGGCTCTAGATTCCAAGTTCTAAGGTTTCAGGTTTAGGGTTTAAGGTTCCAGCTCCTAGGTTTGAGGTTCCATGTTTCAGGGTTCAAGTTTCCCGTACTAGGGTTTAGTGTCGATGGTTCAAAGTTTAAGGTTCCATATTCTAGGGTTCATGGTTCAGAGTCAGGGTTCTAGATTCTAGTGTTCCAAGTTTAGCGCACAAGGTACAAGGGTTCTAGGGTTCAGCGTTTAGGTTCCACGGTTCGAAGTTGAGGACTTCAAGTTGCACGGTTCTAGGATTTAGGGTTTACGGTTTAGGTTTTAGGGTTTAGGGTTTACGGTTCTGGGTTCATGTCTCTAGGTTCCAAGTTCTAGGGTTTCGGGTTTCGGGTTTAAGGTTCTTGTTTCTTAGTTTGTGGTTCCATATTTCAGGGTTCATGCTCCAGGTTCTAGGGTTAAGTGTTAATGGTTCAAGGTTTAGTTTGAAAGGTTAAGGTTCCATGTTCGAGGGTTCAAGGTTCGGAGTCAGGGTTTCATATTCCAGCGTTCCATGTTTAGCACACAAGGTACCAGGGTTCACGTTCCACAGTTTGATGTTGAGGCTTCCAAGTTGCAAAGTTCAAGGATTTACGGTTTACGATTTAGGTTTTAGGGTTTACGGTTCTGGGTTCATGGCTCTAGTTTCCAAGTTCTAGGTTTTCGCGTTTAGGTTTTAAGTTCCAGCTCCTAGGTTTGAGGTTGCATGTTTTAGGGTTTACGTTCCTAGTTCTAGGGTTTAGTGTTCATGGTTTAAGGTTTAGGTTCAAAGTTTAAGGTCCATGTTCCAGGGTTCAAGGTTTAGAGTCAGGGTTCTAGATTCCCGGGTTCCAAGTTTAGCGCACAGGGTACCACGGTTCTAGGGTTCAGGGTTTAGGTTCCACGGTTCGAAGTTGAGGACTCCAAGTTGCATGGTTCTAGGATTTACGGTTTACGGTTTGGGTTTTAGGGCGTATGGTTCTGGGTTCATGGCTCTAGGTTCCAAGTTTTAAGGTTTCAGGTTTAGGGTTTAAGGTTCCAGCTTGTAGGTTTGAGGTTCTATGTTTCAGGGTTCAAGATCCATGTACTAGGGTTTAGTGTTCATTGTTCAAGGTTTAGGTTTAATGTTGAAGGTTCCATGTTCCAGGTTTCAATGTTCAGAGTCAGGGTTCGAGATTCCAGGGTTCCAAGTTTAGCGCACAAGCTACCAGGGTTCTAGGGTTTAGCGTTCAGGTTCCACGGTTCGAAGTTGAGGACTCCAAGTTGCAAGGTTCTGGGATTTAGGGTTGACGGTTTAGGTTGTAGGGTTTAGGGTTCTGGGTTCATGGCTCTAGGTTCAAAGTTCTAGGGTTTCGGATTTATGGTTTATGGTTCCAGCTCCTAGGGTTGAGGTTCCATGTTTCAGAGTTCATGTTCCACGTACTAGGGTTTAGTGTTCACAGTTCAAGGTTTAGGTTGAAAGTTTAAGGTTCCATGTTCCAGGGTTCAAGGTTCAGAGTCAGGGTTCCAAATTCGAGGGTTCCAAGTTTAGCGCACAAGGTACCAGGGTTCTAAGGTTCAGGGTTCAGGGTTCGAAGATGAGGACCCCAAGTTTGATGGTTCTAGGATTTAGAGTTTACGGTTTAAGTTTTAGGGTGTACAGTTCTGGGTTCATGGCTCTAGGTTCCAAGTTCTAGGGTCTCGGGTTTAGGGTTCAGGTTTGACGGTTCGAAGTTGAGGACTCAAAGTTGCATGGTTCTAGGTTTTAGGGTTTACGGTTTAGGTTTTAGGGTTTACGATTCTGGGTTCATGGCTCTAGGGTCCTAGTTTTAGGGTTTCGGGTTTAGGGTTTAAGGTTCTAGCTCGTAGGTTTGAGGTTCCATGTTTCAGGGTTGAAGTTCCTCGTACTAGGGTTTAGTCTTCATGGTTTAAAATTTAGGTTCAAAGTTTCAGGTTCCATGTTGATGGTTCAAGGGTCATAGTCAGGGTTCTAGATTCTAGGGTTCCAAGTTTAGCTCACAAGGTACCAGGGTTCTAGGGTTCAGGGTTCATGTTCTACGGTTCGAAGAAGAGGACTCCAAGTTGCTAGGTTGTAGGATTTATGGTTTACTACTTACGTTTTACGGTTTACGGTCCTGGGTTCATGGCTCTAGGTTCCAAGTTCTAAGGTTTCGGGTTTAGGGTTTGAAGTTCCAACTCCTAGGTTTGAGGTTCCATGTTTCAGGGTTCAAGTTCCACGTACTAGGGTTTAGTGTTCATGGTTCAAGGTTTAGGTTCAAAGTTTAAGGTTCCATGTTCCAGGGTTCAAGGTTTATAGTCAGGGTTCAAGATTCCAGGGTTCCAAATTTAGCGCACAAGGTACCAGTGTTCAGGTTCGACGGTTCAAAGTTGAGGACTCAAAGTTGCATGGTTCTAGGTTTTAGGGTTTACGGTTTAGGTTTTAGGATTTACGGTTCTGGGGTCATGGCTCTAGGTTCCAAGTTCTAGCGTTTCGGGTTTAGGGTTTATGGTTCCAGCTCCTAGGTTTGAGGTTCCATATTTCAAGGTTCAAGTTCCAGGTTCTAGAGTTTAGTGTTCATTGTTCAAGGTTTAGGTTGAAAGTTTAAGGTTCCATGTTCCAGGGTTCAACATTTACAGTCAAGGTTCCAGATTCCAGGGTCCAAGTTTAGCGCACAAAGTAGAAGGGTTCTAGGGTTCAGGGTTTAGGTTCCACGGTTCGAAGATGAGGACTCCAAGTTTGATGGTTCTAGGATTTAGGGTTTACCGTTTAGGTTTTAGGGTTTATAGTGCTGGGATCATGGCTCTTGGTTCCAAGTTCTAGGGTCTCGGGTTTATGGTTTATGGTTCCAGCTCCTTGGTTTGAGGTTCCATATTTCAGGGTTCAAGTTCCAAGTTCTAGGGTTTATTGTTCATGGTTCAAGGTTTAGGTTCAAAGTTTAAGGTTCCATGTTCCAGGGTTCAAGGTTCAGAGTCAGGGTTCCAGATTCCAAGGTTCCAAGTTTAGCGCACAAGGTACCAGGGTTCTAGTGTTCAGGGTTCATTTTCCACGGTTCGAAGTGGAGGAGTCCAAGTTGCATGGTTATAGGATTTAGGGTTTACTGTTTAGGTTTTTGGGTTTATGGTTCTGGGTTCAGGCTCTAGGTTCAAAGTTCTATGGTCTCGGGTTTAGGGTTTAAGGTTCCAGTTCCTTGGTTTGAGGTTGCATATTACAGGGTTCAAGTTCCAGGTTTTAGGGTTAATTGTTCATGGTTCAAGGATTAGGTTCAAAGTTTAAGGTTCCAAATTCCAGGGTTCATGGTTCAGAGTCAGGGTTCCATATTCTAGGGTTCCAAGTTTAGCGCATAAGGTACCAGGGTTCTACGATTAAGGGTTCAGGTTCCACAGTTTGTAGTTGAGGCCTCCAAGTTGAAAGTTTTTTACGGTTTAGGTTTTACGGTTTACGGTTCTGGGTTCATGGCTCTAGTTTCCTAGTTCTAGGGTTTTGAGTTTAGGGTTTAAAGTTCCAGCTCCTAGGTTTCAGGTTCTATGTTGTAGGATTCACGTTCCATGTTCTAGGGTTTTATTATTCATGGTTCAAGGTTTAGGTTCAAAGTTTAAGGGTTCATGTTCCAGGGATCAAGGTTCCGAGTCTGGGTTCCATATTCCCTGGTTACATGTTTAGCGCACAAGCCACCAGGGTTCTAGGGTTGAGGGTTCATATTCCACGGTTCGAAGTTAAGGAGTCCAAGTTGCAAGGTTCTGGGATTTAGGGTTTACGGTTTAGGTTGTTCGATTTAGGGTTCTGGGTTCATGGCTCTAGGTTCCAAGTTCTAGGGTTTCGGGTTTAGGGTTTTAGGTTCCAGTCCTAGGTTTGAGGTTCCATGTTTAAGAGTTCAAGTTCCACGTAGTAGGGTTTAGTGATCATGGTTCAAGGTTTAGGTTCAAAGTTTAAGGTTCCTTGTTCTAGGGTTCAAGGTTCATAATCAGAGTTCTAAATTCCAGGGTTCCATGTTTAGCGCAAAAGGTACCAGGGTTCTAGGGTTCAGGGTTCAACTTTCACGCTTCAAAGTTGAGGACTCCAAGTTGCATTGTTCTAGGATTTGGGGTTTACGGTTTAGGTTTTAGGGTTTACGGTTCTGGGTTCGTGGCTCTAGGTTCCAAGTTCTACGGTCTCGGGTTTAGGGTTTATGGTTCCAGCGCCTTGGTTAGAGGTTCCATATTTCAGGGTTCAATTTCTAGGTTCTAGGGTTAAGTGTTCATGGTTCAAGGTATAGGTTCAAAGTTTAAGGTTCCATGTTCTAGGGTTCAAGGTTTAGAGTTAGGGTTCCAGATTCCATGGTTCCAAGTTCAGCGCACAAGGTACCATGGTTATAGGGTTCAGAGTTCAGGTTCCACAGTTCAAAGTTGAGGCCTCCAAGTTGCAAAGTTCTAGGATTTAGGGTTTACGGTTTAGATTTAACGGTTTACAATTCTGGGTTCATGGCTCTAGTTTCCAAGTTCTAGGGTTTCAAATTTAGGGTTTAAGGTTCCATCTCCTAGGTTTGAGGTTCCATGATTCAAGGTTCAAGTTCCAATTGCTAAGGTTTAGTGTTCATGGATCAAGGTTTAGGTTCAAAGTTTAAGGGTCCACGTTCCAGGGTTCAAGGTTACGAGTTAGGGTTCCAGTTTCCCTGGTTACAAGTTTAGCGCACAAAGTAGAATGGTTCTAGGGTTTAGGGTTCAGCTTCCACAATTCGAAGTTGAGGACTCCAAGTTGCAAGGTTCTCGGATTTAGGATTTACGATTTATGTTTTACGGTTTAGGGTTTAAGGCTATAGGTTCCAAGTTCTAGGGTTTCAGGTTTAAGGTTTATGGTTCCAGCTCATTGGTTTGAGGTTCCAGATTTCAGGGTTTAAGTTGAAGGTTCTAGGGTTTAGTGTTCATGGTTCAAGGTTTAGGTTCAAAGTTTAAGGTCCATGTTCCAGAGTTCAAGGTTCAGAGTCAGGATTCCAGATTCCCGGGTTCCAAGTTTAGCGCACAGGGTACCAGGGTTCTAGGGTTCAGGGTTCAAGTTCCATGGTTCGAAGTTGAGGACTCCAAGTTGCATGCTTCTAGGATTTAGGGTTTACGGTTTAGGTTTTTCAGTTTACGGTTCTGGGTTCATGGCTTTAGGGTGAGAGTTCTAGGGTTCGAGTTTAGGGTTTAAGGTTCCAGCTCCTATGTTTGAGGTTCCACGTTTCAGGGTTCAAGTTCCAAGTTCTAGGGTTTAGTGTTCATGGTTCAAGGTTTAGGTTCAAAGTTTAAGGGTTCATGTTCCAGGGTTCAAGGTTCCGAGTTAGGGTTCCAGATTCCCTGGTTCCATGTTTAGTGCACATGGTACCAGGGTTCTAGGGTTTAGGGTTCAGGTTCTACGGTTCGAAGTTGAGGACTCCAAGTTTAATGGTTCTAGGATTTAGGGTTTACGGTTTAGGTTTTCGGGTTTAGGGTTTAGGGTTTAAGGCTATAGGTTCCAAGTTCTAGGGTTTCAGGTTTAAGGTGTAAGGTTCTAGCTCCTAGGTTTGAGGTTCCATATTTCAGGGTTCAAGTTCCAGGTTCTAGGGTTTAGTGTCCATGGTTCAAGGTTTAGGTTCAAAGTTTAAGGTTCCCTGTGGCAGGGTGCAAGGTTCACATTCAGGGTTCCAAATTCCAGTGTTCCAAGTCAAGCACACAAGGTTCCAGGGTTCTAGTGTTCAGGGTTCAGGTTCCACGGTTCGAAGTTGAGGACCCCAAGTTTAATGGTTCTAGGATTTAGGGTTTACGGTTTAGGTTTTAGGGCTTACGGTTCTGGGTTCATAGCTTTAGGGTCCAAGTTCTAGGGTTTCGGGTTTAGGGTTTAAGGTTCTAGCTCGTAGGTTTGAGGTTCCATGTTTCAGGGTTCAAGATCCACGTACTAGGGTTTAGTGTTCATGGTTCAAGGTTTAGGTTCAAAGTTTAAGGTTCCATGTTCCAGGGTTCAAGGTTCAGAGTTTGGGTTCCAAATTCCAGGGTTCTAAGTTTAGTGCACAAGGTACCAGGGTTCTAGGGTTCAGGGTTCAGGTGCCACGGTTCGAAGTTGAGGACTCCTAGTTGCAAGGTTCTTGGATTTAGGGTTTGGGTTCATTGGGTCTGAGTTCCAAGTTCTAAGGTTTCGAGTTTAGGGTTTAAGGTTCCAGCTCCTAGGTTTGAGGTTCGATGTTTCAGGGTTCATGTTCGACGTACTAGGGTTTAGTGTTCATTGTTGAAGGTTTAGGTTCAAAGTTTAAGGTTCCATGTTCCAGGGTTCAAGGTTTAGAGTCAGGGTTCCAAGTTTAGCGCACAAAGTACAACGGTTCTAGGGTTCAGGGTTCCGGTTCCACGGTTCGAAGTTTAGGACTCTAAGTTGAATTGTTCTAGGATTTACGATTTACGGTTTTGGTTTTAGGGTTTACTGTTCTCTGTTCATGGCTCTAGGTTCCGAGTTTTAGGGTTTCGGGTTTAGGGTTTAAGGTTCAGCTCCTAGGTTTAAGGTTCCATGTTTCAGGGTTCAAGTTCCAGGTTCTAGGGTTTAGTGTTCATGGTTCAAGGTTTAGGTTTAAAGTTTAAGGTTCCATGTTCCAAGGTTCAAGGTTCAGAGTCAGGGTTCCAGATTCGAGGGTTCTATGTTTAGCGCACACGGTGCCAGGGTTCTACGGTTCAGGGTTCAGGATCCACAGGTCGAACATGAGGACTCCAACTTGCATGGTTCTAGGATCTAGGGTTTACGGTTTGGTTCATTGCTCTAGGTTCCAAGTTCTAGGGGTTCGGGTTTAGGGTTTAAGGATCCAGCTCCTAGGTTTGAGGTTCCATGTTCCAGGGTTTAAGTTCCAGGTACTAGGGTTTAGTGTTTGTAAACACCCAATTACGTGTGAGGCTCTCGGTCACTAAGTTTATTAATTAACCCTAATTTAAATGATAAATGGATATTAAATAGAAAACAAATATATATATATATATATATATATATATATATATATATATATGTAGAAAGGCGGACAAATAAACGAGGAATGTCGAAGCGGGAGGGGAATAAATAAGGTAAATTAAAGGAAATAAAAATTAGAAAGAAAAAGGGAAAAGAAAAAAAAAAAATTAAAATTAAAAATCAGAAAAATTAATAATAAAAATGAAAAATAAAGAACAAAAATCTAAAAAAGAAAAACAATCAAAAATCTGAAAAGAAAAATTAAAAGATTTGAAAAGCAATAAAATTAGAAGTCGGAATAAAGAAATTTAAAAGTTAAAATTTGAAAATAAAAATAAAGAAAAAATTAAAAAATTGAAATAACAAAAAATTAAAATCTGAAAAAAATTAAAAAATCTGAAAATAAAATAATTAAAAAATCTAAAAAGAAATAAAAGAAAAAAATTAAAAAATCTGAAAATAAAATAATTAAAAAAATCTAAAAAGAAATAAAAGAAGAAAAATTAAAAAATATGAAAAAGAAATTAAGAAATTTAAATAACAAAAATCAAAAAATTTAAATCTGAAAAAGAAATAAAAAATAAAAATCTGAAAAAATAAACAAAATAAAAATTAAAAGTCTAAAAATTAAAGAAATAAAGAAATCTAAATAAAACTAAAAACTAAGAAAATCTGAAAATAAATCTAGGAGTTAAGAAAATTGAAAGAAAAATAAAAGAGAAATAATAATAAAGAAAAGAGAAGAAAAAGGGGCGGAAGCATGAAAGCAGAAAAACAATGGAGAAAGAGAGGCTATAAATAGGTAGTCATAGGCGATTGGAAGGGTTGGCAACATTTTGGCGAACAAAAAAAGAAAAAGCGAGAATCAGGGGAGGGCAGTTTTCTTCGAGAGACACTCTCTGGGTTTTCTCTTAAAATCTTCTGGAAGTTCCGGTGAGAGCACGAGCGTGGAGAAGCATTCAAACCTTATGGCGAAATTCTTGATTGGGAGCCGAGGACAAGATCGCCGCTAAGCCACAAGCGTAGGATACCGGTAACAGAGGTTAGTCTTATGCTTCTTTCCTAAGCGCATTCAATTTAAGGTGATTATATAAGGCAAAATTCTGTCCAAAGAGAAACCAAGCGTAAGATTAGAAATGAACACAAATTCCTATTTAATTACAATTACGGCTCCATAAACCAATCGGCAAAGGATATGGTGTTTAAATACCGATTTACATGTGGCTTTGTCTAGTTGTGTCCGATTGGTGGAAGATCCTAAGCAAAAATGCCGACGAGCGTCCGACACCATCCTCGGAAGAGCCATCGTCGATGTCGGAGCCTCGCCGAAAAATGAACTTGCCATCCCTCGTTGGCACCGGTGGTAGCACTTTCGGTAGGGGATAAACAACTCTGGTACCTATGCAGTGGCCGTCAAAGGATCCAGGAGAACTTGCCAAGAATTTCGTGGCGACTCCCTTGAGAATTGGAGGTTGTAAGCGTTCGCCAAGAACCAAGCAATACGTGTAAGAGTCTGAACTAAATGGCAGCAAGTCTCGGGGTGCTATGGCTGGGTCACGCGTCCGCTTTCTTTCCTCCTAGCATATAACAGGGTAAGGGGCATCGCTGCCGCAGACTCCGGGACGCCACTAGCAGCGTGTTTGGCCCAATCGCACTTGCTCTCGCATCCAGAAGGGAGCTCGGGGCACCTGGCGTTAGGTGCGACACGTCCTCGTTAGGCTAGCCTAGATACAGGTCCAGATCACGCTTATATCGTCCAGGACATACGTAGAAAAAAGACCTCCAAGCTTGCTTCGAAACCTCTGAAACGGTGAATGTAAAACTTAGAATCAAAAGAGGAAGCTCTGCTCGAAGCCACGAATGAACGAGCTGGGCGGAAAGAGAAGGCCGAAGCATGTGCGGTGCCTCTTACAAGAGAGCCAGATACTGGAGGGGATGACCGTCGAGACCGAGGGTAGCCAAAACTGTTCCTCTCCTTTAACGACGCAGGCGCTGACCAAGGCCAAGCTCTGAACCATGCAAGCCTAGCATTGAGCCACGCACGCCAAGACTCAAGTTAAGTTCCCCAGAGGCCATAAAACGAAGGGACCCCCGTACACAAGAATAGGGAGATTCCAGGTTTTGTGATCTCTGCTCATGTAAGGAAGGAGTCGCCCACATGGGTGCTTAGTCGGCGCGAGCGAAAAGCAAACCCTCAGATCATGGGTCTCAATTTATCGTCTCTTCGCTACTCAAGATGCAGCAGAGTCCATGCATTGCGACTCGGCCCTCGCACTCGCCCACATGCAAGTAAGCCGCTCGTCCTTGTTCGGACTCTCTTCAACTAGGTCCCGTTTGGATTTCCGGGTGAGTCCATTTTCGTAGGATAGGCGGTGGGATAGGCTCATGCCGCTTCACTCCCCCGACGGAGGTCCTTTGGTTCGTATTCACCTAGGATCACTAGGCTAATCTGGTGAGCACTGTGCAGGGACTACCAGACGAGAGCGAGTTCCCCACGGAGAGGTTAGAGGGCGCCGTCGAGCAAAAGAGGAAATCAACGAGTCTTGCCCTGGAGTAGACGGTTGCAGCGGATCACCAAAGTCCATAACGATCCAAGCTTAGAAGCAAAGGGGGGAGCGAGAAATGTCTGATCGGGAGAAGGCCTATGGCTGGTTCGACATTCTGACTTCGTCTAGCAAGAACATAGGAAGAAAAGACCCCAGAAGCAGCACCCCATGCATGGCAGTGCAGGCCCCACCTAAGATTAGACTTCTGTATCCATGTTCCTTAAATGAAGAATTCATCCCTAAATGTCCCATAATTTCAATCTGATCCTTAAAACTTCTCTCAATTGCAGATTTGCCCCCAGGAACCTCATAATTCCAAAACCGACCCCAAACTCTCCCTAATTGCAAATTAGCTCCTCCAACTTTCCATAATTGGAATTTCACCCCATGAATTTCCATAATTAGAATTTCACCCCCATAACTTTCCATAATTACAATTTTAACCTCTAATTTTCCATAATCACAAAACCAACCCTCAACTCCCCATAATTACAACTTTAACCTCTAATTTTCCATAATCACAAAACCAACCCTCACTTCCCCATAACTACAATTTTAACTTCTAATTTTCCATAATCACAAAACCAACCCCCAAATTCTCCATAATTACATTTGATCCCCTACCTTCCCACAATTAGGATAAAACCCCCAAATTTCCCTTAATTGCTAATAAATCCCCAAATCTCAAACAAAATTGCTTCCTTTCCAAAAGCACGCTCTGCTTCTAATGGTTAAAATAAATTTTCCTTTTTCGACCCCCTTCTTTAAAATTAAATTCTTTCTAAATATTTTGGGATTCTTGGTCTCACGCAATGGGCTATAAACGGGGAAGTGGTGGTTCACCTGCTATTCAACGTTTATCAGTCTGTATAGGCCCCCGTGCTGCCGTAGCTGCCTCGAGTCTTGTGCATGAGTGGACTAAAGGTCCTTCAAAAAAAATAAAAGCTCTCTTTTTAAATATTTTGGGATTCTTGGTCTCACGCAATGGGCTATAAGCGGGGAAGTGGCGATTCACCTGCTGTTCAACGTTTATCACTCTGTATAGGCCCCTGTGCTGCCGTAGCTGCCTCGGGTCTTATGCATGAGTGGACTAAAGGTCCTTCCAAAAAAAATAAAAGCTTTCTTTTTAAATATTTTGGGATTCTTGGTCTCACGCAATGGGCTATAAGTGGGGAACTGGCGGTTCACTTGCTGTTCAAAGTTTATCAGTCTGTATAGGCCCCCATGCTACCGTAGCCGCCTCGGGTCTTGTGCATGAGTGGACTAAAGGTCCTTCCAAAAAATAAAAGCTCCCTTTTTCAAATATTTTGGGATTCTTGGTCTCACGCGACGGGCTCTAAATGGGGAACTGGCGGTTCACCTGCTGTTCAACGTTTAGTAGTCTGTATAGGCCCCCGTGCTGCCGTAGCCGCCTCGGGTCTTGTGCATGAGTGGACTAAAGATCCCTTCAAAAAACGAAAACCTCTTCAAAATGTCATCTTTCCCTTAAACACCTCTCAAGGTCAAGCCTTCACGAACCAGAACTACGTAAGCCTTGAGTTTCCCATTGCACCCGGGAATACGTAGGAGCAGGATCAATTCTGTTCAGGCTAACCTCCATCAAGTAATTTATTTACATGTTAAATAAGGGATCAAATTATTTTCAGATAATCACACACTCAATTTAAGGGTACCGTTCCTCGAAACGGGCGAATAGGGTGCCTAACACCTTCCCTATTTGTAACCGACTCCCAAACTTCGAATCTCTTCCTCGAGTCAGGGTTTTTCGAAATCCTTCCCCTTAAATAAAAATTTGGTGGTGACTCCACACATAATCAAAATAATTCCATTTTCAAAATTTTAGCGAGTTCGTCGTCTCGTCGGAATTACGATTACGACAGATGGCGACTCCACTGGGGACTTAGAGAGTCAAGCCCGACAAGATTGAGTGTGTTTAATTTAGATCCCTCCTTTGTTTATGTGCATGTTTTATTTATTGCATGATTTTTTTATCTACTTCGATTTATTGGTTTGTTTATTATCTGTATAACCTTAGGTTAGACGAATAATAAATTATTGTACATGTTTGCGCGATTTCCCCAATTGCAGGTATCCCAAAAAATATGCCCTCCATACATTGCATTACATTTTATCATGAGTGGGGCCCTATACCCGGGTCTAAGTGCTGCCTAGGATTGGAGGGATCTAGTGGTGTCATGCTTGGGGCCTACGTCTGTGTGACTATCACGAAAATCCCAGCTAGAGTGCGTCCTATTCATAAAGCCCTGCAACTAGTGGCTACTTCTACTGTTGTGGAAAGCATTATGGACTGGAACTTGGCTCTAGTGACCTCTACACCTTTAGGACTACAAACCACCTTGGAGAGGTTCATGCATTAAAAGCCCTAGATCCGTAGGACAGGTTACCCCGCTAGGACATAAGGAGGGCACACTCTGGTTACTCGACACTCGTTCTGTAAGCATTTTACTTACCTGCAATAAGGGAAATGGATAGAAATAAAAAAAAAGAAGAAGAAAAGGGAAAAGGGGAAAAACCCCAAAAAGAGAAAAAGAGAGAAAAGAAATAGACAAAATAAGGGGAAGGAAGGAAAAGAAGGAGAGAAGAAAGAAAAGAAAGGAAAAAGAATGTATATAGAAAAAGGAGAGAAAAGGAACGACAGAAAAAGAAAAAATAAAAGAAAAGGAAAGAAAGAAAAGAGGGTGGTAAAAAGAGCCCAACCATATTTATTGTTTTAATTTCTTATGCATCATGCATTAACCTTATCCATCCCCTAGTCTTACATGTTTGCTTTGTCTCCTTTTTCTTTTCTTTTGGGGGGCCAGATTCTCAGGAACTGTTATAAAAGAGGTGAGATGGAAATTAATATGGAATCCGGTCAGTTGAAGAAGAGGAGACGCATCAGGGTCAAGGTGGCAGACCTTGCGAGTTTGGAAATGCTTGGAAACAAGTTGACAAGCATACAACAGATGTCCTTTTGCAAAAAATACGGCAACATACTGAAACTACTGAAGGTCCAGGTACTGGAAGGGGCTCTCACAGCCATGGTGCAGTATTACGACCCTCCCCTCCGATGCTTCACATTCCCAGATTTCCAGCTAGCCCCTACCTTGGAGGAGTTCGAACAGATTCTAGATTTGCCGTTGGAAGGGAGTAGGTCATACCAGCACTTGGAGCATCACTCCACCTACCAGGTTGCCGCACAGGCTCTAGGTCTATAGTCCGGAGACCGGCTGGCCGATTATCAAACCAAGAGTCTAGTCAAAGGGTTCACCAGGGAGTTCTTGGAGGAATACATGCAACACTTGGCCAGCAGTAACCAGTGGGCCGTGTACATGGATGTGCTAGCTCTCACCATTTATGGGCTGGTGCTCTTTCCCTATATGGAGGACTTCGTGGATCTGAATGTCGTGGACATATTCTTGGCGAGGAGGAACAAAGCTGAAAACCCCGTTACTGCTTTATTGGCGGACGTCTACAACGCTCTGAACTTTTGCCATGAGAAGAAGAGAACAAGGTTGATTTGCTGTTTGCCTATGTTGTACGTGTGGATAACTGCCCACATCTTCAAGAGGAACACGAAGGTACAATGCCTAGTGTCAGATTTGCTGTGTTACCAGATAAAGCCCATGAGCAATGATGAATGGTCAACTCACTTTGCCGGCCTAACCGAGGAGCGGATCAGATGGCAACCTTCATGGCAACAAAGAACAAGCATCATCTACCATTGCAAGGGGTTCTCGAATGTACCGCTCATGGGAGCAAGGGCTGTATCAACTACAATCCAGTACTGGGGCAAAGGCAGCTGGCCTATCCTCTCAAGACCCCGCCCTCAGACGAGCAGGTGACCCCTTTCTTCTTGAAATACGAAGGAGATTTCGTCGATAGTCTCCGGAAAGTTGGAGAAGCTTGGGAGGATGTCACACGCAAAGGTAAAGAGCTGGGAGTTTGGAGCTGTGCCGCCAAAGAAAAGTATAAGCAATTGGTCAGGAATAGGGTACAACAGATCAAACTGCCATTCAGACCTTCGGCCATCCCTTCTTGTAGCCAACCTCCACCCGCAGTATTCGAAGACGAGGCTGTGAAGAAGTTGAAAGAACAATTAGAGGCCATGACTAAGAAGAACAACCAACTGGAAGAAGAACTCCTAAAAAGTGTTGAGAGTGCGCTGCATTAAAAAGAGAAAAACACGTGAACGAAACTATCATAGAGAGCATCCGAGAGCAACAAAAGGGAGAACACGAGCACGCCGATCGGGTTCACTTAAACCTCCAAGCAGCTAATAATGACCTTGGGATGAGAGTCCAAGAAAGGGACGCCACGCTCCAAGAAAACCAGCAGCTAAGAAGCACCGTGCAACAAATGAGTGCTAGACTCCACACGATCAGGAAGGAGAAAAACCAGCTTCTAGCCACAAAGGACAGAATCCAATTGGAGGCGGATTACGTGATTGAAGAAAGGAACGACCTGCTACAATGGGTGGAAGAGATGAAAAAATAGATCGATGGCCTACTTATAGCATGGCAGAATGAAGTGAACGAAAAAAAGTGGAAGGTCATCGAAGTCATACGAATTCAGCAAAGGGGCATAAGCGACATACAAGATGAGAACAAGTGGTACAAAGACACAGCCGATCACTGGACCAAGTGCTTTGATAGGTTGGCCAGTCTGGAAAACACCGCAATAGAGGAGGTGCCACAGTTGCTCAAGGCCTTCTTGATGATGGCCCGGGTGATGTTGAAGAACGGGTTCAAGCCCGGTGATAAATTGGGGAAAAACAACAGCGGCTTGTCTTCAATTACCATTGGGAATTCAACAACGGGATTCCCTTCATAGTAAGACTGACTCCCATCATGATCCGAATTGTCTTCAATTACCATTGGGAATTCAACAACGAAAGATTGCAAGCTCAAACCAATAATCTTTAAATAACTTAATAACTCAAACATCAGACACTCCGCTCATGTTAACAGCAAGGGAAGAATTTCATGTAAGTTCATATACAGAGTCTTAACCCATATTCATAAAGATGTCCTTTTCACTTAATTCCAGGGACTAAAAGCATAGCCACAAGTTTGGTCCAGTGGTAAGGGATGCTGTTTAGGACCTATAAGACCTCCAGTTCAAATCCCACGCAACTATTTTCCATTTCAGCCTCAGAATAGGAAATTCTGTTAATGCCTAATAGGTCCCTGCAATAAAATTACCATCCTACCCCTGCTGAAATCCCAAAATGCCTAATAAGTCCCTGCAGTAAAATTACCATCCTGCCCCTGCTGAAATCCCAAAATGCCTAATAGGTCCCTGTAGTAAAATTAGCATTCTGCCCTTGCTGAAATCCCAAAATGCCTTATAGGTCTCATAGCCTGAAATTACCTTACTGCCCCTAGGGAATTCTGTTAATTTTCGACAGGTCCCATATCCTGAAAGTACCATTTTGCCCCCCGAAAATTCATAAAAATTCTAAAAAATCCTAGAAAATTCACAAAAATTCAAAATCTCTATAATTCTTAAATGATTCACAAAAATTTTAAAAAAAATCCTAGATGATTCCTAAATAAATCATAAAATTTCTATAATTCCTAGATAAATCATAAAATTTCTATAATTCCTAAATAAATCATAAAAATTATGTAATTCCTAAATAAACTCATAAGATTTTCAAATAAATTCATAAAAATCTCATAATTGCTAAATAAATCGTAAATTTTCTAAATGTCTAATAATTGCAAGATTACAGCTAAATCTCATTTCAGCTCTACTTACCTCAAAAATTAAATTCTTCTATTAAATTCAAGTTTTCTTTTTCTCGAGGATAAACAACATTTGCAAATCATTTCTTTCAAAAATTCTTAAAAACCTTTTTCTAAATATTTTGGGATTTTCAAGTCTCACGCAATGGACTCTAAATGGGGAGCTGGCGGTTTACCTGTTGTTCAGCATTTAGTAGTTCGTATAGGTCCCCGTGCTGCCTTAGCCGCCTCGGGCCTTGTGCATGAGTGGACTTGAGGTCCTCTTCAAAACTTTAAAAAATCTTTTTTCTAATATTTTGGGATTCTAGGTCTCACGCAATAGGCTCTAAATGGGGAACTGGCGGTTCACCTGCTGTTCAACGTTTAGTAGTATAGGTCCCCATGCTGCCTTAGCCGCCTCGGGCCTTGTGCATGAGTGGGCCAAAGATCCCTCCCAAAAGTAGAACTTTGTCAAAAAAACGGAATCTCTAAGATACTCTTTTCTCAAGCATTTTTGAAGGTCAAACCTTCACAAACCAGAACTACATAAGCCTTGAGTTTCCCATTGCACCGGGGAATACGTAGGAGCAGGATCAAGTCCTGTTAGGCTAACCCCCATCAAGTATTTATTTTCACACTAATTAAAGGGATCAAACAATTTTAAAATAATCACACACTCAGTTTAAGGGTACCGTTCTTCGGAACGGGCGAGTGGGGTACCTAACACCTTCCTCACTTGTAACCGACTACCGAACCTAAATCTCATCCTCATGTTAGGGTTTTTCCAAATCTTTTTCCTTGAAGAAAAATTTGGTGGCGACTCCATCAACCAATAAAATTCTATTTTCAAAAATTGTAGCGAGTTCGTCGTTTCATTGGAATTACGGTTGCGATAGATGGCGACTACACTGGGGACGCTTAGAGAGTCATGCCCATTGATTTGAGTGTGCATTATAATTGACCCCTTCACTGTTTATGTACATGATTTAATTATTGCATGTTATTTGTTTGTTGATTTATTCTTGTTTTATTGTTTTTTTGCTCTCTCTACACCCTAGGATAGACAAACAATAAATTGTTATATATCTATACAAGTTCCCCAATTGCAGGTATCCCAAAATAAAGTGCCCTCCATACATTGCATACGCATTTTTATTATGAGTGAGACCCTACACTCGGGTCTGAGTGCTGCCCAAGATTAGAGGGATCTAGTGGTGTCACGCTAGGGCTTACGTCCTGTGTGGCTATCATGAAAATCCCAGCTAGAGTGCGTCCTATTCATAATGCCCCGCAACTAGTGCATACTTCTGCTGTTGTGGCAAGCATTATGGACTGGAACTTGGCTCTAGTGACCTTTATACCCCTAGGATTACAACCTACCTTGGAAAGGTTCATGCATTAAAAGCCTTAGATCCATAGGACAGGTCACCTCACTAGGACACGAGGAGGGCACGCCCTATTTACAATGACATCGGTTTTGTAAGAATTTTATTTACTTGCGATTGTAGAATTCTAAAATTAAAAAGAGAAGGAATGAAAAAGGAAAAAAGGACAAAAAAGGAGAGGAGAAAAAGAAAAAGAAAAGAGAGGCAAAAAGAAGAAAAGAAAGAGTAGGCAAAAAAAAAAAAAAGGGAAAGGTGAGAGAAGGAAAAGAAATAAAGAATTGGCCAAAAAGAGAGGAGGAAAAAGAAAGAGTAGGCAAAAAAAAAAGAAAGGAGAGGAAAAGAAAGAAAAACTAAAGAGAAGGGAAAGGAATGATGTAGCCATAAGATAACCATATTTTTAAATCTTCATGCATGCATCATACATTAATACCATAATTCCGAGTCTAACATATTTGTTTTTCTCCCTTTTTTTCGGGGACCAGATTCTCAGTGACTATCGTAAGAGGGGTGAAATGGAAATTAATATGGAATCTGAGCAGTTAAGGAAGAAGAGATGTGTCGGTGTCAAAGTGGCAGACTTGGCCAGTTTAGAGATATTTGCAAATAATTTGTCGAATATCCAACAAATGGCATTCGCCAAAAGATACAGCAACATACTAAGGCTTTTGAAGGTCCAAGTGTAGGAAGGGGCCCTCACTGCCATGGTGCAATATTATGATCTGCCTCTCCGGTGTTTCACATTCTCGGACTTCTAGTTTTCCCCCACTCTACAAGAGTGCAAGCAGATTCTGGATCTGCCACTGGAGGGGACTAGGCCGTATCAATACCTAGAGCATCATTCCTCCTTCCGGGCCGCCGCACAGGCTTTGGGGTTGTAGTTTGGGGATCGTTTGACAGGTTATCAAACGAGCCGGAGTCGAGGGGTTCACCGGGTGGAGGAGTATATGCAACACTTGGCCAACAACAATTAGTGGGCCATATACATGGATGTGCTAGCCCTTACCATCTGTGGGTTAGTGCTTTTCCCTTATGTGGACGACTTCGTCGATCTGAACGCAGTCGATATCTTCTTGGCCAAAAGAGATAGGGCAGAAAATCCTGTAACGGCCTTGTTGGCAGATGTTTATTGCATGCTGAACTTTTGTCATGAGAAAAAGGGAACAAGGCTGATCCGTTGCATACCGGTGCTGTTCCTATGGATAACCGCTCACACTTTCAAAATGGATACGAAGACACAATATCCCATATCAGACTTTCTGAGCTACCAGTTGAAACCGATGAGCAACACCGAATGGTCCTCCCATTTCGCCGGCCTGACGGAAGACCAGGTTAGATGGAAACCTTCATGGCAACAGAGAACGGAGGTCATTTATCATTGTAAGGGGTTCCCGAATGTACCCCTCATGGGAGGTAGAGGGTGTATCAATTACAACCCGATACTAGGGCAGAGACAGTTGGATTACCCTATCAAAGCACCCATATCTGACGAGCTACTGACTCCTTTCTACCTGAGATATGAAGGAGACTTTGTTAAGAACCTCCGTAAAGTTTGAGAAGCATGGGAGGTCATCACTCGTAAAGGGAAGGAGTTGGGAGTGCGAAGTTGCGCTGCTAAGGAAGAATACAAGCAGTGGGTCAGAGATAGGGTGCAGCGGATTAAACTGCCGTTCAAACCTCCTACTGTCCCGTCGAAGGTCAACCAGCGTCGGCAGTGTTCGAAGATGAGGTCGTCAAGAGCCTGAAAGAAAAATTAGAGGCTATGACCAAGAAGAACGCTCAACTGGAAGAAGAGATCTTGAAGACACAACAAGAAAGCGTCACACGGAGAAGGGAGAATGACATAAACGAGGCTCTCATATCGTGTATGCGAGAGCAGCAAAAGGGGAGCGAGAGCGTGCTTCTCGGGTGCACATGAACCTGCAGGCGGCCAAAAAGGAGCTCAGCATGAGAGTACAAGAAAGGGATGCCGCACTCCAAGAGAACCGCCAGCTAAAGAGCGCCTTGGAGCAAATGAAGGCCAAAGTGCACATTATCCGAGAAGATAAAAATCAAATCCTGGCTGCAAAAAGGAGAGTTCAAACAGAGGCGGACCGTGTGACAGAGGAGAGGAATGAGTTGCTGCAAAGAATAGAGAACATGAAGCAGCAAATCGAAGGCTTACTCATAGCCTGGCAGGATGAGGTGAAAGAGGAAAAATGGAAAGTCGTCGAGATCATAAGAATGCAGCAAAGGGGCATAAATGACATACAAAAAGAAAGCAGGTGGTATAAGGATACGGCTGAGCACTGGATCAAATGCTTTCAAAGGTTGGCCAGCCTAGCAAATACGGCCATAGAAGAAATACCGCAATCACTCAAGAAGGCGGAAGCATCTCTGCATCCACTCCACACCCCGCTTGAAGTAGAAATTTTCATTCAAACTTGTAAATACTTAGTCTTAAGAATGAAAAAATACATTGTACTGGCCAAGCAAGAGGAACAAAATGTAAAGTAGACATCATCTGTTTTGAATAAAACGGGCTCTTCTCTGTGATTCCATATTAATTTCCATCTCATACTCAAAGCACGAAAGATGCACACGATCGGCACTCAATGAGATTCTGGTCCCTCCGTATTTACCACATAGTCAAACTTTTTTTAAATCAATTAATTAATGAATTTAACTTTTTAAACAGGTAACAAAATAGCAGGCTCACAACTCCCCCGGCATTCATATAGCACTAGATCGAGAACCAGAATCATGAGTGAGCTGGAAACACAGAATGAGGAGCTCATGAGTGGTGTGAGCTAAAGACCAGTGGCTAAGCTCATGAAGCTACTTGAAAAGAGCACAGAGGGACCCGCAGGGACTGAGGCACCTGGGGTAGCTGCTACATCAATGCCTCTTCAGGCTATTACTGAATAGGAATGACCGTACGGACTACCACCCGGCTATGAACCTCCGCATGGGTCAGGTTCCCAAGGGATCTTGGTGCTCCATCTTTCAGCTACGCACTCATATAAATCCACCTTACCCACCAATATTATCCAAGCCTCCCTACTGGACTTCTGCACTCTAACCCTACCATTCACAACCCCCATATCAACCCACGAACTTACATGCCTCCCACTAATACAACTAGCTATCCACCACACTCACATCCAGCCTACACGAATCTGCCTCCCTACCCTTACAATACAAACACTTCCTCTGCCTTCCCTACACATATAAACCCATCTTTCCCTCCTCACATTAATCCATCAAGTACATACCCATATAATGTCCCCCCTGACTATACCCACATGAACACGACTGTCACAGAAGACCCTACATATTTTGTCCCAGTTGTCATTCATCCAGTAAACCCCCATCACCCGCATCCTTATGGTCATGTTGCAAGGCCCGAAGGACCATATGTTTTACCTAACCACGCCAGCCAGCTCTTGAACGAGCCATGGTTAAAACAGGCTGATCAAGAAGCCTATCTCGGAGGGAGGTGGCTACATTTAGAAGAAAGGGTCAGAGCTATAGAGGGGAATGGACATGGAATAGTCGAGGCTTCTGAGCTCTGCCTCATGCCGGATGTCGTCATACCTCCAAAGTTCAAGACTCCGAAATTCGAGAAATACCGAGGGGTTGGATGTCCAAGAAGCCACCTAACAATGTATTGCAGAAAAATGGCCTCTCACTCACATAACAACAAGTTGTTTATTCACTGTTTCCAAGATAGTCTGACAAGGGTAGCGGCCAGCTGGTATACCAAGCTTGAGAGGTCCTGTATTCGCTCATGGAAGGACTTGGTTGACGCCTTCCTAAAGCAATACAAGTACAACATAGAGATGGCACCAGATAGGACTCAACTGCAAAATATGGTCAAGAGGGAAAATGAGTCCTTCAAAGAATATGCTCAGCGGTGGAGGGAGCTAGCCGCTCAAGTCCAACCACCCTTGCTGGGCCAGAAATGATCGGCACATTTATGGAACACTCCTCTCGCCTTACTATGACAAGATGGTAGGCGGTGTCTGCTAATTTCTCAGATATGGTGCCTAGTAGGGCGTGGAGAGTGGTCTGCGGCAGGAAAGGATTGTACATAATGTTGTTGGCATGAGCGTGAAAAAGCCTGTAGAAAAATAATACATGGAAGAAAAAAGGAGGCGAGACTCATTATGTCTCCTCCGGCCAAACCAGCCAGTAGTCACACAGCCCCATTGCCCATCGACCAACCACCCTGCCCAGCCTAACTACCAAACATCCTATCGGTCACAATTCCTACCTGCCGCATATGGTAGCCCTGCCCAGACACTGCCTCTTGACCTACCTACCAGCCAACCTACAATCCACCTACTCAATTCCAGCCAAACACCATTGTCATGATTCCACCTCCTCAAACATTCCCCCAACAACAACCTCCAAAACCGTGGAACCAAAACACTAACACTAACCCACCTCAACAAAAAACCAACAATAACCCAAGGAAAATTGTGCAATTTGACCCGATTCCAATGAGTTATTCGGAGTTGTTGCCTCGTCTAATTCAAAACTCTTTGATTGCACTAGTTCCCATGAAGCCGTTGGAACCCCCATACCTGAAATGGTACAATCCGGAGGCCAAATGCGATTATCAGCGGAACAATGGGGCATTCTCTTGCTTGCTGGCCTTGAAACATAGGGTCCAGAAGTTGATGAATGCCAAATGGCTGAACTTTGAAAAGGATTCTCCGAGTATGGGGAGTAACCCACTGCCAAACCATGGGGGAGCAAGACCCTCGGTGAACTCTATCAAAGCTGAAGAAGAGATGGACATGGTCAATGAATCCTTCCCAGGACATCCGAAACCCCTGGTTATTCGTTATATTGAGCCGTCGGTCTCGCCGGCCTTGATGGATGAGACTGTCACAATAAAAGTCTTAGGGACCCTTCGATGCCCACCCGGTAACAAGAGGTGCCTTGGAGGTATAGTGTAGAGGTACTGGGAGGAATAACTGAAGAGGGTATGTTGGAAAACTCCTCATCTGATATGACCAACATAGTCAGAATAGGAGGAGTGACCAAGAGTGGTCTCATTTATGCTCTAGAAGACACGGGGAGGCGATCGGCTTCTGAGAAAAGGAGAGTCGAATGGGCTAGATTAGACGAGAAAATGTGTAAGGGAAGAAGAAGGAACTAAAGAACGTTGTTTCAAACGAAGAGGCCTGCGAGTTCCTAAAACTGATAAGGAAAAACGAGTATACGGTAATAGAACAGCTGAACCGTATACCTGCAAAGATCTCACTATTGGCTCTGATGATGAATTCAGAACCACACCGGAGAGTGTTGTTGAAAATCCTGAATGAAGCACATGTGGTACACAACATGTCCGTGGACAGATTCGAGGGAATCACCAACAACCTGACCACCAACAAGTTCATAACCTTCGCCGACCGCGAGATTCCGGACGAAGGGGCAGGACACAATAGGGCATTACATATCTCGGTGAAGTGTATGGACCATATCTGGCCGAGTTACGATAGATAATGGCTCCTCGATAAATGTAATGCCTCAGCTTACATTGTCAAAACTGCCACATGTCCCTCTCAAGCCGAGTTCCATGGTGGTTAGGGCTTTCGACGGGTCGAGAAGGGAGGTAATGGGTGAAGTAGAGCTGCCGGTACAAATTGGCCCAATTGTCTTCAACATTACCTTCCAGATCATGGACATCCAGCCGGCTTACAGCTGCCTGTTAGGTAGGCCCTAGATCCACACTGCTAAAGCAATACCATCGACCTTACATCAGAAGCTGAAATTCATCCTAGACGATAGACTAATCATCGTCTCGGCAGAAGAGGATTACTTGGTCAGTAAACCCACCAATCCTCCCTATATTGAGGTAGCAGAAGAGGCTTTGGAGACTCAATTCCAAGCCTTGGAAGTTGCCAATGTCACTACCATAAAAGAAGGAGAAGTGGTTGACTGTAGGCGGCCCCCTAACGCTCTCATGATGATGGCCCGAGTAATGCTAAAGAGCGGGTTCAAGCTAGGAGATAAACTAGGGAAAAATAATGGCGGCTTTCTCGGCCATTTGCCAGTAGACAAGAATAGGCGGCGATATGGATCGGGATATCAATCCACCAAAGAGGATAAGGAAATAAGACCCCGTTATAATAAGGTCCCTCTGTGCCACATATCACAAAGTTTTCGAAGTGCCGGCTTCGCAGACCCGGGCATGATCGCGACCATAGACGGGAAGGGGACGATGACCATTGAAGATCTAGTGACGCCCTGTCCCCCCGGACGAGATTTGACCAATTGGGAAATTTTCGATCTACCTCTAACTTATGGTTCAATTCAAATGTAATTCTGTAATTGTCATGACAAAATTTTACACATAAACATTTTGTACATATTTTTTGACAAATAATAAATACAGTTGCATTATCCAAAATATTCTCTCTTCTATTCCCCAATATATTTCCCCCTGTCAAATATACATATCTTATTCCTTCTTCTCATACCCAATACGCAGATCTGACCCAAAACCGCCTCGCGACGACAGTGCTAGTATTGTATTAGGCGATTTCAACTATATTGTCGACCCGGCCGACGAAGAGTTAGAATTTGAATGTGAACCCACCGATGAGATGTTGAGATTGGTGGAACGCGAATCTAAAATAATCGAACCGCATAAGGAACCCGTGGATCTGATAAACCTGGGGACCGAGGAAAACAAAAGAGAAGTCAAGATAGGCACGCTTATCACTGGAGACAATCGTGAGCGATTAATCTCACTCCTACAAGACTATAGCGATATCTTCACCTGGTCTTATCAAGACATGCCAGGCCTAGATACTTCTATAGTGGAGCACAAGTTGCCTATGAAAGCCGGATGTGCACCAGTCAAACAAAAGCTGAGGAGAATGAAACCGAAAATGTCTCTGAAAATCCGGGAGGAAGTAAGGAAGCAGTTTGACGCCAGCTTCTTGGCTATTGCAAATTACTCCGAGTGGGTCGCTAATATAGTACCGGTCCCCAAGAAGGATGGCAAGGTCCGAATGTGCGTAGACTACAGGGATCTCAACCGAGCCAGCCCGAAAGATGACTTTCCGCTGCCTCACATCGATGTGCTGGTTGATAACACTGCATAATTCTCCTATTTTTCATTCATGGATGGTTTCTCAAGCTATAATCAGATCAAGATGGCCGAAGAAGATAGAGAAAAGACCACCTTCATCACAGCCTGGGGGACCTTCTGTTACAAAGTCATGCCCTTTGGATTGAAAAATGCTGGGGCAACCTATTAGAGGGCCATGGTCACATTATTCCATGACATGATTCACAAGGAGATAGAAGTCTACATGGATGATATGATTGCCAAATCTCGAACAGAGGACGACCATATGACAGATCTGCAAAAGTTGTTTTTGAGGCTCAGAAAATTCAAGCTGCGGTTGAACCCGGCTAAATGCACTTTTGGGGTTAAATCAAGAAAGGCTGTTGGGTTTTATTGTCACGAGAGGGGAATCGAGGTCGACCCTAACAAAGCCCGAGCAATTATAGATATGCCAGCTCCAAAGACTGAAAAAGAGATCCGAGGATTTTTGGGGAGGCTCAACTACATCTCCCGATTTATCTTCCAATTGACAGCTACATGCGAGCCAATCTTTAAGCTGTTGCGAAAGAATCAACCCATGAGTTGGGATGAGGATTGCCAAGAGGCTTTTGAGAAGATCAAATCATATTTACAAAACCCACCGGTCCTAGTACCGCTAGTTCCTGGAAGACCTTTGATCCTGTATCTGATGGTGACAGACCAGTCAATGGGCTGTGTGCTCGGTCAACACGATGAATCTGGGAGAAAGGAGCAGGCTATATATTACCTAAGCAAGAAGTTCACAAGCGGTGAAGCTAGATATTCCCTCTTGGAACGAACTTGCTGTGCTTTGGCATGGGCGGCACACCGCCTAAGACAGTATATGCTGAGTCACACCACGTGGCTAATATCTAGGATGGATCCGATCAAGTACATATTCGAGAAGCCTGCGTTGTCAGGACGAATTGCAAAATGGCAAATGGTGCTTTCGGAATATGATATCCTGTACGTGACGCAGAAATCTGTCAAAGGTAGCGCAATCGCAGAATACTTGGCCCAACAGCCTGTAAAGGACTACCAGGCCATGCAACCAGAATTCTCCGATGAAGATTTGATGACAATCTTTGGTGGAGAAGCGAAGATAGAGGAAGAGTAATGGACGATATTGTTCGACGGTGCGTCCAACATGATGGGCCATGGTATAGGAGCTATACTGATTTCTCCGGAAAGACAGTATATACCTATTACCGCCCGGCTAGCCTTCGATTGCACGAATAATATGGCGGAGTATGAAGCTTGTATCTTAGGGATTCAAGCCGCAATCGAAGCTAAAGTGAAGCACCTACCAGGTCAGAAGAGAGTGGGAAACCAAAGACGCAAAGCTAGTGCCCTACCAGGCCCGCCTCCAGGATCTACTGGAACAATTCGAGGAGGTCACCTTCTCATATATACCGTGGGAAGACAATTAGCTGGCTGATGCCTTAGCCACATTGTCATCCATGTTCAAAATTGGGCAAGAAGAAGATATGCCTCTCATTCGCATTCAGCATCGCTCCAGGTCGGCGTTTTGTCATGCAGTAGAGGTGGAACCAGATGGAAAACCTTGGTATCATGACATCTGGCAGTTCTTGAAGAATAAAGAATATCCCGCCGACGCATCAAAAAATGACAAAAGAACCCTACGGAGACTGGCCGCAGGTTTCTTCCTCAATGGAGAAGTACTATATAAAAGGAACCACGATATGGTTCTGCTCAGATGTGTAGACGCAAAAGAAGCCAACAAGATTCTAAAAGAAGTTCATGAAGGGTCCTTTGGTGCTCACGCCAACGGACACACCATGGCGAGAAAAATTCTCAAGGTCGGGTATTATTGGCTGACTATGGAAGCCGACTGCTACAAACATGTTAAGACCTGCCACAAGTGCCAGGTGTATGCGGATAATATCCATGTGCCATCAACATCGTTGAATGTGCTTTCATCTCCTTGGCCATTTGCTGTGTGGGGGATGGACGTCATCGGCCCAATCGAACCCAAGGCATCTAATGGACACCGTTTCATACTAGTGGCCATTGACTACTTTACCAAATGGGTCGACGCTGCCTCATATGCTAGTGTGACTCGCAATGTGGTAGTCAGATTCGTGAAAAGAGAGCTGATCTGCCGATATGGACTACCTAACGAGCTCATCACGGACAATGGCTCAAACCTCAACAATAAGATGATGTCGGAGTTATGCGGCCAATTCAAGATCCAACATCACAACTCATCCCCATATCGACCGAAGATGAATGGAGCGGTCGAAGCAACCAACAAAAATATCAAAAAGATCATTTAGAAGATGGTTCTCTCACACAGAATGGCACGAAATGCTCCCTTATGCCTTACACGCATATCGGACCTCTGTCCGCACATCTACTGGGGCAATGCCATTCTCACTAGTGTATGGGATGGAAGTCGTACTCCCAATTCAAGTGGAGATCCCTTCGTTGAGAGTCCTGATGGATGTTGATTTGAAAGAGGCCGAATGGGTCCAGGCTCAGATGGACCGTTGAACTTAATCGGAAGAAAAAAGGTTGGCGGCAATATGCCATGGCCAATTATACCAAAGACGAATGAAGAAAGCATTCGATAAAAAGGTCCACCCTCGGGAGTTCCAAGAAGGAGATTTGGTGATTAAAAGGTTGTTGCCTATGTAAAAAACGCTGCAAGGGAAATGGTCTCCAATCTACCATGGACCATATGTAGTTAAAAAGGCCTTCTCCGGAGGCGCCCTAATCCTGGCCGACATGGATGGGAAAGACTTGCCTAACCCCATCAATGCAAATGCCGTTAAAAAGTATTATGCTTAAAAGAAAAGCCCGCTAGGTCGAAAACCCGCAAGGGCGGCCTAGGCAAAAGTTAGGGCAATACAAGAAGCAAAAGCCCGCTAGGTCGAAAACCCGCAAAGGACCTAGGCAAAAGTTAGGGCAATACAAGAAGCAAAACCCCGCTAGGTCAACCATCCTCAAAAGGACCTAGGCAAAAGTTAGGGTAATACGAGGAGGAAAAGCTCGCGACCTAGGCAAAAATTAGGGCAATTCAAGCGAAAAGGCCTCATAAACCGAAAACCTGTAAGGGAGGTTTAAACAAAATCAAGGAAAAAACGGCATCGACAATACGAGTAAAGGGGGAATTGTTCCTTTCGATTAAGAAGGTTAAAAAGGGTGACAGGTAGTCTCCATCTACTGGGGCAAATCCATGGCTAAATCACGATCTGTGTCTTATACTGGGGCAAAAATTGGCAAATATTCACGGTTCTAGCGAAAGGTTCAAGACCGGTCTGGGGCAAGCCAAATAAACTGGGGCAAAATTTTGGCTTTCCAGAAGCTGGGTTGGCAAGACAGGAAGACGTTGCCAAAGTATAATACTAGCACTAATCGTCTCAAAGGCATCCCGCCGACCAAAATCATGTCACCAGACGTCTAGTCACAAAAACACCCTATGTCCTTTGACTATCTTGTTAATTCCCTATCATATGCAACTGTATTTCCTTCTGTCAAAATATATATGCGGAATGTTGTTACCCAAATTTTGAATGACAATTGCTGATTACTAACGCTGTTCTAAAATTAGAGTTACGTTGAAGCTTTCCTAATTGCAAACTCTTCTTGATCAAAAACCTTATCAAAAATGGTGCGCGCAATAGATATGCCTGTAAAAGTAAGAAAGGCGGTAAGCAATTCATAAAGTCTAGCTCACTCTGAAGGGTATGATCAGTGCTAGAAGAAAGCCGGGGAGTCAGAGTCCGCAAACCAAATCGTGAAGTTTTTCTCTATTCAAGCCTACTAGTAGGCCATCTCTTTACATCTCATGCTTTCTCGCCTATGTTGTCAAGCCATTGCATCTTTACATTTCATGCTTTCCAGCCTATGTTGTCAGGCCATTGCATCTTTACATTTCCTGCACTCTCGACCTATGTTGTCAGGCCATTGCATCTTTACATTTCCTGCTTTCTGGCCTATGTTGTCAGGCCATTGCATCTTTACATTTCATGCTTTCTAGCCTATGTTTTCAGGCCATTGCATCTTTACATTTCCTACACTCTCGGCCTATGTTGTTAGGCCATTGCATCTTTACATTTCCTGCTTTCTGGCCTATGTTGTCAAGCCATTGCATCTTTACATTTCCTGCTTTCTGGCTTATGTTGTCAAGCCATTGCATCTTTACATTTCCTACACTCTGGCCTATGTTGTCAGGCCATTGCATCATTACATTTCCTGCACTCTCGGCCTATGTTGTCAGGCCATTACATCTTTATATTCCTGCTTCTGGCCTATGTTGTCATCTTTATATTTCCTGCACTCTCGGCCTATGTTGTTAGGCCATTGCATCTTTACATTTCCTACTTTCTGGCCTATGTTGTCAGGCCATTTCATCTTTACATTTCCTGCACTCTCGGCCTATGTTGTCAGGCCATTGCATCTTTACATTTCCTACTTTCTGGCCTATGCTGTCAGGCCATTGCATCTTTACATTTCCTGCACTCTCGGCCTATGTTGTCAGGCCATTGCATCTTTACATTCCTGCTTCTGGCCTATGTTGTCAGGCCACCCTCTAGTTTAGTTTACTGCTTTCAGGCCTATGTTGTCAGGCCATTGCATCTTTTCATTCCTGCTTCTGGCCTATGTTGTCAGGCCACCATTGCAGTTTAAATTTCATGCTTTCAGGCCTATGTTGTCAGGCCACCCTCTAGTTTAGTTTACTGCTTTCAGGCCTATGTTGTCAAGCCATCCTCTAGTTTAGTTTCATACTTTTAGGCCTATGTTGTCAGGCCACCCTTTTGTTTAGTTTCATGCTTTCAGGCCTATGTTGTCAGGCCACCATTACAGTTTAGATTTCATGCTTTCAAGCCTATGTTGTCAAGCCACCCTCTTGTTTAGTTTTCTGTACCCTCGGCCTATGTTGTCAGGCCATTGCATCTTTAATTCCTACTTCTGGCTTATGTTGTCAGGCCACCATTGCAATTTAAATTTCATGCTTTCAGGCCTATGTTGTCAGGGCCACCATTGCGTTTAGATTTCATGCTTTCAGGCCTATATTGTTAAGCCACCCTCTAGTTTAGTTTTCTGCTTATCGGCCTATGTTGTTAGGCCATTGCCTCTTTAGTTTCCTGTTTCTGGCCTATGTGGTCAGGCCATTACATTTTAATTTCTTACTTTTGGCCTATGTTGCCAGGCCCTCTGCACTTTAATTCCCTACAATTTCAGTATCCCAACATGTGAGGTCGAGTCTCGTATGTCTCTTCTTAATTCAAAAGTTAAAATGTTCCACACATAAAGTTGACAACTCTGTAATCTCGAAGGTGCGGTAACCCAGAGATTATCCCGATACCTACCTCGGACATAATTTGTTTACGTCTTTACTCATTCCTTACTATGATAATATAGAGAATGTCCCTCATATTATCTAATAAGAAAATGAGTAAAGAGGGGCAAACTGTAAACACCCAATTATGTTCGAGGCTCAGTTTAAGTCAATTAGTGGATTAGCCTAAATTAAAAACCCTAAGAAATTCAAAATAAAACATAATTAAACAGTGAAAATGGAGGAGAAGATGAAAATCAAGGTAAACAAAAAAAAGAAAAGAGAAAAATATACAAAGAAAATAAATAAGAAAAATTTGAAATATAAAACAAAATCCGAAAACGATAAAAGTAGAAATTTATAAAAATAATAATAAAAGACTAAGGTAAAAAATAATAAAGAAGATTAAAATAAAAATCAAAACAAAAAACAAACAAAGTTTTTAATTAATTAAAATAAAACCTAAAAATTATAATTCAAAAAAAACTAAAATAAAATAAATAAATAATGATGAAAATAAATAAATAATAAAAATCAGAAAAAGGAAAAATTAAGAAGTTCTGAAAAACTAAAAATTAAATTTGGAAAACTTAAAGGAAATTCTGAAAATAAAATAGACAAAATCAGAATAATAACAAAATTAAATGAATAAAAAAAATAAGAAAATAAAAAAAAAAAATTTTATTAAAGATTAGAAATTTAGAAATAAAAAATTAATTAGTTAGAAATGTGAAGAAAAATAGAAATTAAAACAAATTAAAGTCTTAAAAAAATAAATAATAGAAAACAATTAAAACAAAAAATAAAAACAAAAGGATTAAAAAAAACTAGAAATAAAATGAAAAAAACAGAAAAACATATTTGATAACCCGAAAAAACGAACACAGAAAAAGAAAAAGAAAGTGCTTGAAGGGGAATAAAGAAAGATCAAGGATTTCAAACTTTTCTCCGGATACTCTGGGTTCTCTCTCTCGATTTTCTTTTGGTAGCTTCAAATTCACTCTAAAGTTGAGGATTCCTTTGGGGCTCTTAGTGGATTTTCGTTCTTTCGGATTCTCTCTACTCGGCGAAGGAGATTTCAACTTCTCTTCTTGGTTTTCTGTTAAAAGTTTCTTGGAGTTTCTCTTGATGGTATTGGATCATTATCTCTCTTGATCTTCTTCATCTTCTTCAGATTCCTTTGACTTTTGCGCCTCTTGGAAGCATTGTGAGTTTCCTCTTTGTAACTATCTTCATTGCCATACAAACCACAGGTGTCAATTCCACATCAAACCGGTTCCAATCAGAGAAAGGTTTTGCGTTCCTTGAGTTCAGGTTCTGCTCAGGTTAATGCTCTCATCCTTTTCACTTATCTAATTGCTCGAATCATCATATTTCTTTTCTTCTATCTTGCATTGCTAATCTGGAAATTAAAGAGAATGTTGTCTTATAGTGAAATGAGAGATGGATGCATTCATAGCAGGAAGAAAATTTGGTTGCATGAATGCTTCTAATCACCTGTTTTAAATTTAGATTTGGAATCTTTGGGTAAAATCCATATATAATAGATGTGATTAAGTTTGCGTTTGATAAAAATAGCAAAGGATAGATTTAGACCTATTACTGCACATATTCTCCATTTCTGCATCTGAACCATGGTCTAGAACTTTTCACCAAATGAAAAATAACTTAGGTGAACTTGAAATTAGCTTTGTCACTAATATAAAAATGCGTAGGAAGGCTCCTTTGAACAGTGCAGTCTAGAAGTGAATTCAGAGCCAAAACGTTAAAGAAAATAATGGTGCAAGTCTTGAAGCACATAGAGACCAGTTTCTTTAAAAAGAGCGACTCAACCTATGCCTTCAGTTTTTCTATAATTATAGGCTTAGTGTCTGGTTCAGCAGAGTGATAAACCAGTTTCAAAACTGGTTAAGACCAGGAAAATGCCCATTTGTCATAACAACCTGAATTCATGAGGACTCTAGCATGTGACTCAATAGCTGGTTCTTATCATTTTAGGATCCACATCCGGCAAACTATAGTGGAACTTGATCAAAAGATTAGCCCATGTCCTAAGTCCACCATAACAGTAAAGCCTCATTAAGTCTTGTGTTTTGTTTGCATCTTGGATCAAGTTAATCATGCCTCCAGGAAGCAAAACCTTGCCAATTGTAAATAGGGTTAGCCATAATTAATATCAAGTGGAGTACCATATCAGAAATAGGACTAACCTATGCCCTGTGTTCAAGGTCTTTGGAAGGGGCACCAGTTGACCCTTGTAGGGCCCTGCACAAGAGTCATATATAGCAGATTAGCAACAGGGGCCAAAATGGATCGAGAGGTTGCAATACATATAGATTGGTAATTGAGTATAGCAAGGAATGTAGGTGCAGATTTTGTATCCAAGATCCCTAGATTAAATAGAAGGCATTTCAGTCTGAGAGTGCTTTAGAGGATGAGATGCAAAGCTGCCTTTGTTCAAAGACCAGTTCTGAAAAACTAGATTTGAGTTTCATCTAGAAACTCGTTTCAGGAAATCTGGCTCTTAAACCTGTGGCATCTATCTCCGGTCTCATAGATTTGATCATGTAAGAGACCTTGACTTTCCTTTCACCTGCACAATTCTACAAAGTTTGAGCCAAGGCTAGCCCCCATGTCCACGCAAGAATAACGTTTGATTGATTTGGGCCACCATTGAACTTGATGCAGTTATAGACTCAGCAACGTTTTTTCTTTAACATGATGTTAGACCAAGGGTTAGAAAGTTTAGAAACAGGGAGAGATTCAAGTTAAAACTGCCTGGAATAGTAGATTGGCTAGGGTGTATCAGGCCTATTTCAAATTGCACTTGAAACTTCATTCTCCCACAAGGTGGACGGGATTCCCTTCAGAGTAGGACTGACTCCCATCATGATCCGAATTGTCTTCAATTACCATTGGGAATTCAACAACGAAGATTGCAAGCTCCAAACCAATAATCTTTAAATAACTTAATAACTCAAACATCAGACACTCCGCTCGTGTTAACAGCAAGGGAAGAATTTCATGTAAGTTCATATACAGAGTCTTAACCCATATTCATAAAGATGTCCTTTTCACTTAATTCTAGGGACTAAAAGCATAGCCACAAGTTTGGTCCAGTGGCAAGGGATGCTGTCCAAGACCTACAGGACTTCTAGTTCGAATCCCACGCTCAACTATTTTCCATTTCAGCCTTAGAATAGGAAATTCTGTTAATGCCTAATAGGTCCCTGCAGTAAAATTACCATCCTGTCCTTGCTGAAATTCCAAAATGCCTAATAGGTCCCTGCAGTAAAATTACCATTCTGCCCTTGCTGAAATCCCAAAATGCCCAATAGGTCCCATAGCCTGAAATTACCTTACTGCCCCTAGGGAATTCTGTTAATTTCCAACAAGTCCCATATCTTGAAATTACCATTTCGCCCCCAGAAAATTCATAAAAATTCTAAAAAATCCTAGAAAATTCACAAAAATTTAAAATCTCTATAATTCTTAAATGATTCATAAAAATTTTAAAAAAAATAATCCTAGATGATTTCTAAATAAATCATAAAATTTCTATAATTCCTAGATAAATCATAAAATTTCTATAATTCCAAAATAAATCATAAAAATTCTGTAATTCCTAAATAAACTCATAAGATTTTCAAATAAATTTAGAAAAATCTCATAATTGCTAAATAATTCATAAAATTTCTAAATGTCTAATAATTACAAGATTACACCAAAATCTCATTTCGGCTCTACTTACCTCAAAAATGAAATTCTTCTATTAAATTCAAGTTTTCTTTTTCTCGAGGATCAACAACATTTGAAAATTATTTCTTTCCAAAAATTCTAAAAACCTTTTTCTAAATATTTTGGGATTTTCAAGTCTCACGTAATGGACTCTAAATGGGGAGTTTGCGGTTTACCTGATGTTCAGCATTTAGTAGTTCGTATAGGTCCCCGTGCTGCCTTAGCCGCCTCGGGCCTTGTGCATGAGTGGACTTGAGGTCCTCTTCAAAACTTTAAAAAATCCTTTTTCTAATATTTTGGGATTCTAGGTCTCATGCAATGGGCTCTAAATGGGGAACTGGCAGTTCAGCTGCTGTTCAACGTTTAGTAGTTCGTATAGGTCCCCGTGCTGCCTTAGCTGCCTCGGGCCTTGTGCATAAGTGGGCCAAAGATCCCTCCCAAAAGTATAACTTTCTCAAAAAAATGGAATCTCTAAGATACTTTTTTCTCAAGCATTTTTGAAGGTCAAGCCTTCACAAACCAGAACTACGTAAGCCTTGAGTTTCCCGTTGCACCGGGGAATACGTAGAAGCAGGATCAAGTCCTGTCAGGCTAACCCCCATCAAGTATTTATTTTCACACTAACTAAAGGGATCAAACAATTTTAAAATAATCGCACATCAAGTTTAAGGGTACCGTTCTTCGGAACGGGCGAGGGGGGTGCCTAACACCTTCCCCACTCGTAACCGACTCCCGAACCTAAATCTCATCCTCGAGTTAGGGTTTTTCCAAATCTTTTTCCTTAAACAAAAATTTGGTGGCGACTCCATCATCTAATAAAATTCTATTTTCAAAAATTGTAGCGAGTTCGTCGTCTCGTCAGAATTACGGTTGCGACACCTATGTTGTCAGGCCATTGCATCTTTAATTTCCTGCGCCCTAGGCCTATGTTGTCAGGCCATCGCATCTTTAATTTCCTGCACCTTCGGCCTATGTTGTCAGGCCATCGCATCTTTAATTTCCTGCACCTTCGGCCTATGTTGTTAGGTCGTTGCATGTTTAAATTCCAGCACTCCGGCCTATGTTGTCAGGCCATTGCATGTTCAAAATTCTGCATCTTCGGCCTGTGATGTTAGGCCTTGCATTTTAAATTCCACACTCCGGCCTATGTTGTCAGGCCATTGCATGCTTAAACTTCTGCACCTTCGGCCCATGATGTCAGGCCTCACTCCAATTTACTTTCCTGCATTCCTGGCATCTGTGTCAGGCCGCTGGATTCTCCTCATTGCACTTTGCTCAAACCAGGTCTGCCAAGGTACCCCGCTCAACCTGCGCATCAGTAGCGTCCACAGCCTAGTTAGGCCACGCAAGTAAATCTAGGGCTTCACAAGCCGCCTCGGACATAATGTGTTCACATCTTTACTCATTCCCTATCCTGATAATTAAAGAGAGGCAAACTGTAAACACCCAATTACGTCCGAGGCTCCCGGTCGCTAAGTTTATTAACTAACCCTAATTTAAATGATAAATTGATATTAAATAGAAAACAAAAATATATATATGCAGAAAGGCGGACAAACGGAAGAGAATGTCAAAGCAGGAGGGAATAAATAAGTAAATTAAAATAAAATAAAAATTAGAAAGAAAAAGGGGAAAAGGAAAAAAGAAAAATAAAAATTAAAAATTTGAAAAAAAGAAATAAAAATCAAAATTTGAAAAAATAAACAAAATAAAAATTGAAAAATTGAAAAAATAATAATAAAAATGAAAAAAAAAGAAGAAAAATCTAAAAAAGAAAAACAATCAAAAATCTAAAAAGAAAAATTAAAAGATTTGAAAAGCAATAAAGTTAGAAGTCGAAGTAAAGAAATTTAAAAATTAAAATCTGAAATTAAAAATAAAGAAAAAATTAAAAAATAGAAAAAAAAATTAAAATCTGAAAAAAATTAAAAAATCCGAAAATAAAATAATTAAAAAATCTGAAAAGAAATAAAAGAAAAAATAATTAAAAAATATGAGAAAGAAATTAAGAAATTTAAATTATAAAAATCAAAAAATTTAAATCTGAAAAAGAAATAAAAAAGGAAAATCTGAAAAAAGAAACAAAATAAAAATTAAAGAAATAAACAAATCTAAATAAAACTAAAAACTAAGAAAATTTGAAAATAATTCTAGGAGTTAAGAAAATTGAAAGAAAAATAAAAGAGAAATAATAATAAAGAAAAGAGAAGAAAAAGGGGCGGAAGCATGAAAGCAAAAAAACAAAGGAGAAAGAGAGGCTATAAATAGGTAGTCATAGGCGATTGGAAGGGTGTCACAACCGTAATTCCAGATTCTAGGGTTAAGAGTTTAGAGAACCAGGTACAAACGTTTTAGGGTTCATGGTTCAGGTTACCGGTTTCAAAGTTGACAACTCCAAGTTGCAAGGTTCTAGGATTTGGGGTTTACCGTTTAGGTTTTAGGGTTTAGTGTACACGGTTTATGGTTTAAGGTTCCAGGTTCTAGGTTTCAGGGTTCAGGTTCCACGTTTTAGGGTTTAGTGTTCATGGTTCAAGGTTTAGGTTCAAAGCTCAAGGGTCCATGTTCCAAGGTTCAGGGTTCAGGGTCCATGTTCCAGGTTCTAGGTTTGAGGTTCCACGTTTCAAGGTTCAGGTTCCAGGTTCCAGGCTTAGTGTTCATGGTTCAAAGTTCATGGCTCCATGTTCCAGGGTTCAGAGTTCCGAGAAATGGCTCCAGATTCTTGGGTTAAGTGTTTCGGGCACTAGGTACGTGGGTTCTAGGGTTCATGGTTCAGGTTACCGGTTGCGAAGTTGAGGACTCCAAGTTGCATGGTTCTAGGATTTAGGATTTACCATTTAGGTGTTAGGGTTTAGGGTTCATGGTTCCAGGTTCTATGTTTGAAGTTGCAGGTTTTAATGTTAAGGTTCCAAGTTCTAGGCTTTACTGTTCATGGTTCAAGGTTTAGCTTCAAATTTCAAGGCTCCATGTTCCAGGGTTCATGGTTCAATGTCATGGTTCCAAATTCTAGGGTTAAGAGTTTTGGGCACCAGATGCCAGGTTTCTAGGATTCATGGTTCAGGTTACCGGTTTCGAAGTTGAGGATTGCAACTTGGAAGGTTCTAGGATTTAGAGTTGATAGTTTAGGTTTTAGGGTTTAGGGTTCACGGTTCAGGGTTTAAAGTTCCTGGTTCTTGGTTTGAGGTTCCAGGTTTAAGGGTTCAGGTTCTAGGGTTTAGTGTTCATGGTTCAAGGTTTAGGTTCAAAGTTGAAGGCTCCATGTTCAAGGGTTTAGAGTTCAGAGTCAGGGTTCCAGATTCTTAGGTTAAGCGTTTAGGGCACCATGTACCAGGGTTCTAGGGTTCATGGTTCAGGTTACTGGTTTCGAAGTTGAGCACTCCAAATTGCAAAGTTCTAGGATTTAGGGTTTACCGTTTAGTTTTTAGGGTTTAGGGTTCACGGTTTAGGGTTAAAAGTTCCTTGTTCTACGTTTGAGGTTCCCGGGTTTCGGGGTTCGGGTTCCAGTTCTAGGGTTTAGTGTTCATGGTTCAAGGTTTAGGTTCGAAGTTCAATACTCCATGTTCGAGGGTTCAAGGTTCAAAGCCAGGGCTCCAGATTCTTGGGTTAAGGGTTTAGGGCAGTAGTTACCAGGGTTCGAGGGTTCATGGTTCAGGTTACAAGTTTCGAAGTTGAGGACTCCATGTTGAAAGGTTCCATGATTTAGGGTTAAAAGTTCCAGGTTCTAGGTTTGAGATTCCAGGTTTCAATGTTAACGGTTCTAGGTTCTGTGTTTGAAGTTCCAGGTTTTAGGGTTCAGGTTCTAGGTTCTAGGGTTTAGCGTTCAGGATTCAAGGTTTATTTTCAAAGTTAAAGCTCCATGTTCGAGGGTTCAGGGTTTAGGGTCGGGGTTCAAGATTCTAGGGTTAAGAGTTTAGGGTACCAGGTAGCAGTGTTCTAGGATTCATGGTTCAGGTTACCGGTTGCGAAGTTGAGGACTCCAAGTTGCATGGTTCTAGGATTTAGGATTTACCATTTAGGTGTTAGGGTTTAGGGTTCATGGTTCCAGGTTCTAAGTTTGAAGTTGCAGGTTTTAATGTTAAGGTTCCAAGTTCTAGGGTTTAGTGTTCATGGTTCAAGGTTTAGGTTCAAAGTTCAAGGCTCCATGTTCAAGGGTTTAGAGTTCAGAGTCAGGGTTCCAGATTCTTAGGTTAAGCGTTTAGGGCACCATGTACCAGGGTTCTAGGGTTCATGGTTCAGGTTACTGGTTTCGAAGTTGAGCACTCCAAATTGCAAAGTTCTAGGATTTAGGGTTTACCGTTTAGTTTTTAGGGTTTAGGGTTCACGGTTTAGGGTTAAAAGTTCCTTGTTCTAGGTTTGAGGTCCCAGGTTTCAGGGTT
Source organism: Canavalia ensiformis (assembly GCA_026541065.1). NCBI lineage: Eukaryota > Viridiplantae > Streptophyta > Magnoliopsida > Fabales > Fabaceae > Canavalia > Canavalia ensiformis. The sequence continues at coordinate 152,460 of JAMKYM010000515.1, forward strand.
CAGGTTCCAGGTTCTAGGGTTTAGTGTTCATGGTTCAAGGTTTAGGTTCGAAGTTCAATACTCCATGTTCGAGGGTTCAAGGTTCAAAGCCAGGGTTCCAGATTCTTGGGTTAAGGGTTTAGGGCAGTAGTTACCAGGGTTCGAGGGTTCATGGTTCAGGTTACCAGTTTCGAAGTTGAGGACTCCATGTTGCAAGGTTCCATGATTTAGGGTTAAAAGTTCCAGGTTCTAGGTTTGAGGTTCCAGGTTTCAGTGTTAACGGTTCTAGGTTCTGTGTTTGAAGTTCCAGGTTTTAGGGTTCAGGTTCTAGGTTCTAGGGTTTAGCGTTCAGGATTCAAGGTTTATTTTCAAAGTTCAAGGCTCCATGTTCGAGGGTTCAGGGTTTAGAGTCGGGGTTCAAGATTCTAGGGTTAAGAGTTTAGGGTACCAGGTAGCAGTGTTCTAGGGTTCATGGTTCAGGTTACCGGTTGCGAAGTTGAGGACTCCAAGTTGCATGGTTCTAGGATTTAGGATTTACCATTTAGGTGTTAGGGTTTAGGGTTCATGGTTCCAGGTTCTAAGTTTGAAGTTGCAGGTTTTAATGTTAAGGTTCCAAGTTCTAGGGTTTAGTGTTCATGGTTCAAGGTTTAGGTTCAAAGTTCAAGGCTCCATGTTCAGAGGTTTAGGTTCGAAGTCGGGTTCCAAATTCTTAGGTTAGCGTTTAGGACACCATGTACCGGGGTTCTAGGGTTCATGGTCGGGTTCATGGTTCAAGGTTTCGAAGTTGAGCAACTCCAATTGCAAGGTTCTAGGATTTAGGGTTTTGGTTTAGGGTTTTTAGGGTTTAGGGTTCACGGTTTTAGGGTTAAGGTTCCTTGTTCTAGGTTTGAGGTCCCAGGTTTCAGGGTTCAAGTTCCAGGTTCTAGGGTTTAGTGTTCATGCTTCAAGGTTTAGGTTCGAAGTTCAATACTCCATGTTCGAGGGTTGAAGGTTCAAAGCCAGGGTTCTAGATTCCTTGGTTAAGGGTTTAGGGCAGTAGTTACCAGGGTTCGAGGGTTCATGGTTCAGGTAACCAGTTTCGAAGTTGAGGACTCCATGTTGCAAGGTTCCATGATTTAGGGTTAAAAGTTCCAGGTTCTAGGTTTGAGGTTCCAGGTTTCAGTGTTAACGGTTCTAGGTTCTGTGTTTGAAGTTCCAGGTTTTAGGGTTCAGGTTCTAGGTTCTAGGGTTTAGCGTTCAGGATTCAAGGTTTATTTTCAAAGTTCAAGGCTCCATGTTCGAGGGTTCAGGGTTTAGAGTCGGGGTTCAAGATTCTAGGGTTAAGAGTTTAGGGTACCAGGTAGCAGTGTTCTAGGGTTCATGGTTCAGGTTACCGGTTGCGAAGTTGAGGACTCCAAGTTGCATGGTTCTAGGATTTAGGATTTACCATTTAGATGTTAAGGTTTAGGGTTCATGGTTCCAGGTTCTAAGTTTGAAGTTGCAGGTTTTAATGTTAAGGTTCCAAGTTCTAGGGTTTAGTGTTCATGGTTCAAGGTTTAGGTTCAATGTTCAAGGCTCCATGTTCAAGGGTTTAGGTTTAGAGTCGGGTTCGGATTCTTAGGTTAGCGTTTAGGGCACCATGTACGGGGTTCTAGGGTTCATGGTTCGGGTCCGGTTTTAAGTTGAGCACTCCAAATTGCAAAGTTCTAGGATTTAGGGTTTACCGTTTAGTTTTTAGGGTTTAGGGTTCACGGTTTAGGGTTAAAAGTTCCTTGTTCTAGGTTTGAGGTCCCAGGTTTCAGGGTTCAAGTTCCAGGTTCTAGGGTTTAGTGTTCATGGTTCAAGGTTTAAGTTCGAAGTTCAATACTCCATGTTCGAGGGTTCAAGGTTCAAAGCCAGGGTTCCAGATTCTTGGGTTAAGGGTTTAGGGCAGTAGTTACCAGGGTTCGAGGGTTCATGTTTCAGGTTACCAGTTTCGAAGTTGAGGACTCCATGTTGCAAGGTTCCATGATTTAGGGTTAAAAGTTCCAGGTTCTAGGTTTGAGGTTCCAGGTTTCAGTGTTAACGGTTCTAGGTTCTGTGTTTGAAGTTCCAGGTTTTAGGGTTCAGGTTCTAGGTTCTAGGGTTTAGCGTTCAGGATTCAAGGTTTATTTTCAAAGTTCAAGGCTCCATGTTCGAGGGTTCAGGGTTTAGAGTCGGGGTTCAAGATTCTAGGGTTAAGAGTTTAGGGCACCAGGGTACGGTGTTCTAGGGTTCATGGTTGGGTTAGGTTTCGAAGTTGAGGACTCCAAGTTGCATGGTTCTAGGATTTAGGATTTACCATTTAGATTTAGGTTTAGGGTTCATGGTTTAGGGTTTAAGGTTTGAAGTTCGAGTTTTAATGTTTAAGGTTCAAGTTCTAGGGTTTAGTGTTCATGGTTCAAGGTTTAGGTTCAAAGTTCAAGGCTCCATGTTCCGGGGTTTACGGAGTTCCTAAGTTCGGGTTCCAAATTCTTAGGTTAAGAGTTTAGGGCACCATGTACCAGGGTTTCTAGGGTTCATGGTTCAGGTTACCGGTTTCGAAGTTGAGGACTCCAAGTTGCAAGTTCTAGGATTTAGGGTTTTAGTTTAGTTTTAGGGTTTTAGGGTTCACGGTTTAGGGTTAAAAGGTTCCTTGTTCTAGGTTTGAGGTCCCGGGTTTCGGGGGAGTTCCGAGGTTCTAGGGTTTAGTGTTCATGGTTCAAGGTTTAGGTTCAAAAATCAAGGATCCATGTTCAAGGGTTCAAGGTTCAAAGTCAGGGTTCTAGATTCTAGGGTTAAGAGTTTAGGACACCAGGTACCAGGGTTCTAGGGTTCATTGTTCAGGTTACCGGTTTCGAAGTTGAGGACTCCAAGTTGCAAGGTTCTAGGATTTAGGGTTTAAAGTTTAGGTTTTAGGGTTTACGGTTCCGGTTTGGTGTTAACGGTTTGGGTTCGTGTTTGAAGTTCCGGGTTTTAGGTTTAGGGTTTAGGTTCTTGGGTTTAGCGTTCGGGTTTCAAGGTTTATTTTCAAAGTTCAAGGCTCCATGTTCGAGCGTTCAAGGTTCATAGTCAGGGTTCAAGATTCTAGGGTTAAGATTTGAGGGCACCAGGTACCAGTGTTCTAGGGCTCACGGTATATGTTACCGGTTTCGAAGTTGAGGACTCCAAGTTGCAAGGTTCTAGGATTTAGGGTTTACAATTTAGGTTTTAGGGTTTAGGGGGTTTAGGGTTTAAGGTTCCAGGTTCTACGTTTGAGGTTCCATGTTTCAGGGTTCAGGTTCGAGGTTCTAGGGTTTAGTGTTCATGGTTCAAGGTTTAGGTTCAATGTTCAAGGCTCCATGTTCCAGGGTTCACGGTTCAGAGTCAGGGTTCAGATTTAGGTTAAAGTTTAGGGCACCACGTACCAGGGTTCTAGGGTTCATGGTTCAGGTTATCGGTTTCAAAGTTGAGGACTCCAAGTTGCAAGGTTCTAGGATTTAGGGTTTACAGTTTAGGTTTTAGGGTTTAGGGTTCACGGTTTAGGGTTTAAGGTTCCAGGTTCTAGGTTTGAGGTTCCAGGTTTCAGGGTTCAAGTTCCAGGTTCTAGGGTTTAGTGTTCATGGTTCAAGGTTTAGGTTCAAAGTTCAAGGCTCCATGTTCCAAGGTTCATGGTTCAAAGTAGGGTTCAGTTTTGGGTTAAGGGTTTAGGGCACAGTACCCCGGGTTTTAGGGTTCATGTTCGGGTTCTGGTTTCAAAGTTGAGGACTCCAGTTGCAAGGGTTCGAAAGATTGGATTTAGGGTTTAGTTCCGGTTTTAGGGTTTGGGTTCACGGGTTTAGGGTTTAAGGTTCCAGGTTCTAGGTTTGAGGTTCCAGGTTTAGGGTTTAGGTTCGAGGTTCTAGGGTTTAGTGTTCATGGTTCAAGGTTTAGGTTCAAAGTTCAAGCTCCATGTTCTAGGGTTCAGGGTTCAGAGTCAGCGTTCCAGATTCTAGGGTTAAGAGTTTAGGGCACCAGGTACCAGGGTTCTAGGGTTCACGGTTCAGGTTACCGGTTTCGAAGTTGAGGACTCCAAGTTGCAAGGTTCTAGGATTTAGGGTTTACAATTTAGGTTTTAGGGTTTAGGGTTCATGGTTTAGGGTTTAAGGTTCCAGGTTCTACGTTTGAGGTTCCGTGTTTCAGGGTTCAGGTTCGAGGTTCTAGGGTTTAGTGTTCATGGTTCAAGGTTTAGGTTCAAAGTTCAAAGCTCCGTGTTCCAGGGTTCGGGATTCAGAGTCAGCGTTCCAGATTCTAGGGTTAAGAGTTTAGGGCACCAGGTACCAGGGTTCTAGGGTTCATGGTTCAGGTTACCGGTTTCGAAGTTGAGGACTCCAAGTTGCAAATTGTTCTAGGATTTAGGGTTTATAGTTTAGGTTTTAGGGTTTAGGGTTCACGGTTTAGGGTTTAAGGTTCCAGGTTCTACGTTTGAGGTTCCAGGTTTCAGGGTTCAGGTTCGAGGTTCTAGGGTTTAGTGTTCATGGTTCAAGGTTTGGGTTCAAAGTTCAAGGCTCCATGTTCCAGGGTTCAAGGTTCAGAGTTAGGGTTCCAGATTCTAGGGTTAAGATTTAGGGCACCAATTACCAGGGTTCTAGGGTTCATGGTTGGTTAAGGTTTTGGTTTCGAAGTTGAGGACTCAAGTTTAAAGGTTCCAGGATTTGGGGTTTAGGTTTTAGGGTTTAGGGTTCACGGTTTAGGGTTTAAGGTTCAGGTTCTACGTTTGAGGTTCCAGGTTTTAGGGTTCAGGTTCGAGGTTCTAGGGTTTAGTGTTCATGGTTCAAGATTTAGGTTGAAAGTTCAAGGCTCCATGTTCCAGGGTTCAAGGTTCAGAGTTAGGGTTGCAGATTGTAGGGCACCAGGTACCAGGGTTCTAGGGTTCATTGTTCAGGTTACCGGTTTCGAAGTTGAGGACTCAAAGTTGCAAGGTTCTAGGATTTAGGGTTTACAATTTAGGTTTAGGGTTTAGGGTTCATGGTTTAGGGTTTAAGGTTCCAGGTTCTACGTTTGAGGTTCCAGGTTTCAGGGTTCAGGTTCGAGGTTCTAGGGTTTAGTGTTCATGGTTCAAGGTTTAGGTTCAAAGTTCAAAGCTCCGTGTTCCAGGGTTCAGGGTTCAGAGTTAGTGTTCCAGATTCTAGGGTTAAAAGTTTAGGGCACCATGTACCAGGGTTCTAGGGTTCATGGTTCAGGTTACCGGTTTCGAAGTTGAGGACTCCAAGTTGCAAGGTTCTAGGATTTAGGGTTTATAGTTTAGGTTTTAGGGTTTAGGGTTCACGGTTTAGGGTTTAAGGTTCCAAGTTCTACGTTTGAGGTTCCAGGTTTCAGGGTTCAGGTTCGAGGTTCTAGGGTTTAGTGTTCATGGTTCAAGGTTTAGGTTCAAAGTTCAAAGCTCCATGTTCCAGGGTTCAGGGTTCAGAGTTAGGGTTCCATATTCTAGGGTTAAGAGTTTAGGGCACCAAGGTTCAGGGTTCTAGGGTTCATGGTTCAGGTTATCGGTTTCGAAGTTGAGGACTCAAAGTTGCAAGGTTCTAGGATTTAGGGTTTACAGTTTAGGTTTTAGGGTTTAGGTTCATGGTTTAGGGTTTAAGGTTCCAGGTTCTAGGTTTGAGGTTCCAGGTTTCAGGGTTTAGGTTCGAGGTTCTAGGGTTTAGTGTTCATGGTTTACGGTTTAGGTTCAAAGTTCAAGGCTCCATGTTCCAGGGTTCACGGTTCAGAGTCAGGGTTCAATATTCTAGGGTTAAGAGTTTAGGGCACCGGTTAGGGTTCTAGGGTTCATGGTTCAGGTTCTCGGTTTCGAAGTTGAGGACTCCAAGTTGCATGGTTCTAGGATTTAGGGTTTACAGTTTAGGTTTTAGGGTTTAGGGTTCACGGTTTAGGGTTTAAGGTTTGAGGTTTCAGGGTTTAGGTTCCAGGTTCTAGGGTTTAGTGTTCATGGTTCAAGGTTTAGGTTCAAAGTTCAAGGCTCCATGTTCCAGGGTTCAGGGTTCAGAGTTAGGGTTCCAGATTCTAGGGTTAAGAGTTTAGGGCACCAGGTACCAGGGTTCTAGGGTTCATGGTTCAGGTTACCGGTTTCGAAGTTGAGGACTCAAAGTTGCAAGGTTCTAGGATTTAGGGTTTACAGTTTAGGTTTTAGGGTTTAGGGTTCACGGTTTAGGGTTTAAGGTTCCAGGTTCTAGGTTTGAGGTTCCAGGTTTTAGGGTTCAGGTTCGAGGTTCTAGGGTTTAGTGTTCATGGTTCAAGGTTTAGGTTCAAAGTTCAAGGCTCCATGTTCCAGGGTTCAAGGTTCAAAGTTAGGGTTCCGGATTCTAGGGTTAAGAGTTTAGGGCACTAGGTAAGAGGGTTTTATGGATCATGGTTCAGGTTACCGGTTTCGAAGTTGAGGACTCCAAGTTGCAAGGTTCTAAGATTTAGGGTTTACAGTTTAGGTTTTAGGGTTTAAGGTTCACGGTTTAGGGTTAAGGTTCTAGGTTCTAGGTTTGAGGTTCCAGGTTTCAGGGTTTCAGGTTCTAGGTTCTAGGGTTTAGTGTTCATGGTTCAAGGTTTAGGTTCAAAGTTCAAGGCTCCATGTTCCAGGGTTCAGGGTTCAAAGTCAGGTTCCAGATTCTAGGGTTAAGAGTTTAGGGCACCAGGTACCAGGGTTCTAGGGTTCACGGTTCAGGTTACCGGTTTCGAAGTTGAGGACTCCAAGTTTCAAGGTTCTAGGATTTAGGATTTACAGTTTAGGTTTTAGGGTTTAGGGTTCAAGGTTCCAGGTTCTACGTTTGAGGTTCAGGTTTCGGGTTTAGGTTCGAGTTCTAGGGTTTAGTGTTCATGGTTCAAGGTTTAGGTTCAAAGTTCAAGGCTCCATGTTCCAGGGTTCAGGGTTCAGAGTCAGGGTTCCAGATTCTAGGGTTAAGAGTTTAGGGCACCATGTACCAGGGTTCTAGGGTTCATGGTTCGAGTTCGGGTTTGAAGTTGAGGACTCCAAAGTTGCAAGGTTCTAGGATTTAGGGTTTCGATTTAGTTTTTTAGGGTTTAGGGTTCACGGTTTAGGGTTTAAGGTTCAGGTTCTAGGTTTGAGGACCAAGTTTCGGGGTTTAGGGTTTAGAGGTTCTAGGGTTTAGTGTTCATGGTTCAAGGTTTAGGTTCAAAGTTCAAAGCTCCATGTTCCGAGGTTCAAGGTTCAAAGTCGGCGTTCAGATTCTAGGGTTAAGGGTTTAGGGGCACCAGTTACCAGGGGTTCTAGGGTTCATGGTTCAGGTTACGGTTTCGAAGTTGAGGACTCAAGTTGCAAGGTTCTGATTTAGGGTTAAAGTTTAGGTTTTAGGGTTTAGGTTTGAGGTTTAGGGTTTAACGGTTCTAGGTTCTGTGTTTGAAGTTCCAGGTTTTAGGGTTCAGGTTCTAGGTTCTAGGGTTTAGCGTTCAGGATTCAAGGTTTATTTTCAAAGTTCAAGGCTCCATGTTCGAGGGTTCAGGGTTTAGAGTCGGGGTTCAAGATTCTAGGGTTAGGAGTTTAGGGTACCAGGTAGCAGTGTTCTAGGGTTCATGGTTCACGTTACCGGTTTCGAAGTTGAGGACTCCAAGTTGCAAGGTTCTAGGATTTAGGGTTTACCTTTTAGGTTTTAGGGTTTAGGGTTCACGGTTTAGGGTTTAAAGTTCTAGGGTTTAGTGTTCATGATTCAAGGTTTAGGTTCAAATTTCAAAGCTCCGTGTTCCAGGGTTTAGAGTTTAGAGTCAGGGTTCCAGATTCTAGGGTTAAGAGTTTAGGGCACCAGGTACCAGGGTTCTAGGGTTCATGGTTCAGGTTACCGGTTTCGAAGTTGAGGACTCCAAGTTGCAAGGTTCTAGGATTTAGGGTTTACAGTTTAGGTTTTAGGGTTTAGGGTTCACGGTTTAGGGTTTAAAGTTCCTGGTTCTAGGTTTGAGGTTCCAGGTTTCAGGGTTCAGGTTCGAGGTTCTAGGGTTTAGTGTTCATGGTTCAAGGTTTAGGTTCAAAGTTCAAGGCTCCATGTTCCAGGGTTCAAGGTTCAGAGTTAGGGTTCCTGATTCTAGGGTTAAGAGTTTAGGGCACCAGGTACCAGGGTTCTAGGGTTCATGGTTCAGGTTAACGGTTTCGAAGTTGAGGACTCCATGTTGCAAGGTTCTAGGATTTAGGGTTTACAGTTTAGGTTTTAGGGTTTAGGGTTGAAGGTTACGAGGGTTTTAAGGTTCCAGGTTCTAGGTTTGAGGTTCCAGGTTTTAGGGTTTAGGTTCTAGGTTCTAGGGTTTAGTGTTCATGGTTCAAGGTTTAGGTTCAAAGTTCAAGGCTCCATGTTCCAGGGTTCACGGTTCAGAGTCAGGGTTCTAGGGTTAAGAGTTTAGGGCACCAAGTACCAGGGTTCTAGGGTTCATGGTTCAGGTTACCGGTTTCGAAGTTGAGGACTCCAAGTTGCAAGGTTCTAGGATTTAGGGTTTACAGTTTAGGTTTTAGGGTTTAGGGTTCATGGAGGTTCCAGGTTCTAGTTTGGAGGTTCCAGGTTTCAGTGTTCAGGTTCAAGTTCTAGGGTTTAGTGTTCATGGTTCAAGGTTTAGGTTCAAAGTTCAAGGCTCCATGTTCAAGGGTTTAGTTGAGTCGTGGTTCGATTCTTAGGTTAAGAGTTTAGGGCACCATGTACCAGGGTTCTAGGGTTCATGGTTCAGGTTACTGGTTTCGAAGTTGAGGACTCCAAGTTGCAAGGTTCTAGGATTTAGGGTTTATAGTTTAGGTTTTAGGGTTTAGGGTTCACGGTTTAGGGTTTAAGGTTCCAGGTTCTAGGTTTGAGGTTCCAGGTTTCAGGGTTCAAGTTCGAGGTTCTAGGGTTTAGTGTTCATGGTTCAAGGTTTAGGTTCAAAGTTCAAGGCTCCATGTTCCAGGGTTCAAGGTTCAGAGTTAGGGTTCCAGATTCTAGGGTTAAGAGTTTAGGGCACCAGGTACCAGGGTTCTAGGGTTCATTGTTCAGGTGACCGGTTTCGAAGTTGAGGACTCAAAGTAGCAAGGTTCAAAGATTTAGGGTTTAAAGTTTAGGTTTTAGGGTTTAAGGTTCACGGTTTAGGGTTTAAGGTTCAGGGTTCTGGTTCGAGGTTCTAGGGTTTAGTTTTCATGGTCAAGGTTTAGTTTCAAAGTTCAAGGCTCCATGTTCAGGGTTGGGGTTTAGAGTCAAGGTTCAAGATTCCGGGTTAGGAGTTTAGGGCACACGGTTCAAGTTAGGGGTTTAGGGTTCATGGTTCGGGTTTCGGTTTCAAGTCAAGAGGACTCAAGTTGCAAGGTTCTAGGATTTAGGGTTTCTTTTAGGTTTTAGGGTTTAGGGTTCACGGTTTAGGGTTTAAGGTTCAGGTTCTAGGTTTGAGGTTCCAGGTTTAGGGTTGAGGTTTCATGTTCTAGGGTTTAGTGTTCATGGTTCAAGGTTTAGGTTCAAAGTTCAAGGCTCCAAGTTCCAGGGTTCAGGGTTGAGAGTCAGGGTTCCAAATTCTAGGGTTAAGAGTTTAGGGCACCAGGTACCAGGGTTCTAGGGTTCATGGTTCAGGTTACCGGTTTCGAAGTTGAGGACTGCAAGTGGGAAGGTTCTAGGATTTAGGGTTTACTGTTTAGGTTTTAGGGTTTAGGGTTCACGGTTTAGGGTTTAAAGTTCCTGGTTCTAGGTTTGAGGTTCCAGGTATAAGGGTTCAGGTTCCAGGTTTTAGGGTTTAGTGTTTATGGTTCAAGGTTTAGGTTCAAAGTTCAAGGCTCCATGTTCAAGAGTTTAGTGTTCAGAGTCAAGGTTCCAGATTCTTGGGTTAAGCGTTTAGGGCACCATGTACCAGGGTTCTAGGGTTCATGGTTCAGGTTACCGGTTTCTAAGTTGACGTCTCCAAGTTGCAAGGTTTTAGGATTTATGGTGTACCTTTTAGGTTTTAGGCTTTAGGCTTCACGGTTTAGGGTTTAAAGTTCCTGGTTCTAGGTTTGAGGTTCAAGGTTTCAGGGTTGAGGTTCCAGGTTCTAGGGTTTTGTGTTCAGGATTGATGGTTTATGTTCAAAGTTCAAGGCTCCATGTTCCAGGGTTCAGTGTTTAGAGTCAGGGTTCCAGATTCTAGAGTTAAGAGTTTAGGGAACCAGGTACAAGGGTTTAAGGGTTCATTCTTGAGGTTACCGGTTTCGAAGTTGACAACTCCAAGTTGCAAGGTTCTAGGATTTAGGGTTTACCGTTCAGGTTTTAGGATGTAGGGTTCACGGTTCTAGGTTTCAGGTTTCTGGTTCCAGGTTTAAGGGTTCAGGTTCCACATTCTAGGGTTTAGTGTTCAGGATTCAATGTTTATGTTCAAAGTTCAAGGCTCCATGTTCGATGGTTCAGGGTTTGGAGTCATGGTTACAAATTCTAGGGTTAAGAGTTTAGGGAACCAGGTACCAGGGTTTTAGGGTTCATGGTTTAGGTTACTGGTGTCGAAGTTAACGACTCCAAGTTGCAAGGTTCTAGGATTTAGGGTTTACTGTTTAGGTTTTAGGGTTTAGGGTTCACGGTTTAGGGTTTAATGTTCCAGGTTCTACGTTTCAGGTTTCAGGTTTCAGGGTTCAGGTTCCACCTTCTAGGGTTTAGTGTTCGTGGTTCAAAGTTTAGGTTCAAAGTTCAAGGCTCCATGTTCCAGGGTTGAGGGTTCAGAGTCATGCTTCCAGATTCTAGGATTAAGAGTTTAGGGCACCAGGTATCAGGGTTCTAGGGTTCATGGTTCAAGTTACAGGTTTCGAAGTTGAGGACTCCATGTTGCAAGGTTCTAGGATTTAGGTTTTACCGTTTAGGTTTTAGGGTTTAGGGTTCACCGTTTAGGGTTTAAAGTTCCTCGTTCTTGGTTTGAGGTTCCAGGTTTAAGGTGTTTTGTTCCAATTTCTAAGACTCAAAGTGCTCGCTAAAATTTTGAAAATGAATTTTATTGAGATTTGGGATCATGACCAAGGGTTTTTATTTAAGGGAAAAGATTTGGGAAAACCCCCGACTCGAGAAAGGATTTATGGTTCGGGGTTTCGGTTACTAGGTAGGAAGGTTTAGCACCCCACTCGTTTAGGTTCAAAGAAGGTACCCTTGAACTGAGTGTGTGACTTTTGAAAATTGTTTGATCCCTTAATTGATGTGAAAATAAATTGATTGATGGTGGTTCACGGTTCAAAGTCGGGGGTTCCGTATTCTAGGGTTGCAATGGGAAACTCAAGACTAACGTATTCTAGGGTTTGTTTGTGAAGGCTTGACCTTGAGGGGTATTCAAAGTTTCAAATGATATTTGAGAAGATTTTCATTTTTTGAAAGGTTTTAGTCCACTTGCACAAGGCCAGAGGCGTTTAAGATTTGGGGTTTAGTGTTGAACGTTTCATAGGTGTTTAAAGCCCCCATTTAGAGCCCATTGCGTGATACCAAGGATCCCAAAATATTTGAAAAAAGTGTTTTTGTTTAAGGTTAAGGAGTTTAGTCCACTCATGCACAGTACCAAGGCGGTTATGGTAGCACGGGGGTTATCGTTAAGTACTAAATGTTAGACAACAGGTGAACTGCCAGCCCCCCATTTAGAGCCCATTGCGTGAGACCAAGGATCCCAAAATATTTGAAAAATTTTACTTTTGAATATAATAAAGATAAGAAAAGGAATGACTTGATATGAAAAAGGAATTTGTTTTGAAGTGAATTTAATTTTGAGTTTTTCAACCTTGACTTGATCAAGGATGAGTTTTTGGTTGACTTGATAATTTTGAGGAAAAGCATTTGAAGTTGATTTGAAGATTTGAGAGGGGGAGGATTAAACTCAAAGTTTGATTTAATTTTATTTGAAGAAAAGAGTCAAAAAGGGGAATTTATTTTGAATGTCGGGCTTGAATTGGACTTGATTTAACATAAACTTGACTAGATTTGAAGTTAAGGAAAATAATTGCGAACATGCTTCAGTAATCAAGCGATAGAAATTTCATTTAAAATCCAAATTAGACAAATAATATCATTACAGAAACTAGAGAGAAAGACAAAGAGAACACAACAAAAATCACCAAAATCAGAGATCATTTGACCAACTAAAAATGAAAATGAAAAACAGAGACAAAGATCAACCTCAAGAACACACAAGATTTTGCCGCCCAAATTTGAATTCAAATCTCAAAATTTTTGAAAAATATTTTTTGGTAGATCTGAAAAATCAAAACTGATCAATTGAAATATATGGATTATAAGAATCAAACAAAACAAGTTTTACATAAATCCAACCAGAAATGAGCAAGTTATGCACAAATCAAACAAGCTAGGTTAATTTGTGCATCATGATGAACACGCTTCGGTAATCAGGCGATTAAAATTTCATTTCAGATCCAAATTGGAAAAATAATATCATTCCAGAAACTAGAGAGAAATACGAAGAAAACGAAACAAAAATAATCAAAATCAGAAATCATTTGACCGATCAAAAATGAAAACAAAAACCAGAGACGAAAATGAGCTCGAAAATCCGTTTAAGTTTTAGGGTTTAGGAATAAAAGGACCAGGATTTAACTCGATTGGAAGGTGATGAAGTTTTGGTTTGAAGGCAGAGGTGGAGAGTCTCCTAGATCCTCCCTTCAAAAATTCTCAAAATATCCCCTCCTCAAGTTCCTCCTTTCGGCGTTGGTTGAGGTTAATTTCTTCCCAAACAATGTCATGGTTTGGGTTCAAGGAGTTGGCTCCATGTTTAAGACAGGAAAGCATGCAAGAACTAAAATGTAAGATATGTACAAGGTTGCCTAATAGCATAGGTCGAGGTATCTATCTAAGTTGAAGGCTACGACATCATAGGCCGAGGTTTGTGAAAAAAATGAGGTTGGTGAGGTTCCGACATCGTTTAGGTTCATGCTCTGAGATTTGGGTTTAAGGCTTGAGGAGGTTCGACAACAAAGGCCAAGATGCGGTTAAAAGTAAAATGCAAGGCCGACAACATAGGGGAGTGTTGGAATTTAAACATGCAAGGCCTCGACATCATAGGCCTAATACCGAAAGTTAAAATGCAAGGCCCGACAATTTTAGGGTTTAGGAGTCTTGGAATTTAAACATGCAAGGTTCGACATCATAGGTTCCAGGTTTTAGGAAATTTAAAATGCAAGGCTTCTGACATGGTTTTAGGTTCTACGGGACTTTAAACGTTACGGGCTTGACATCATAACTCCAAGTTGTAGGTGCGAAAGTAAACGTTGATGATTCTAGGGTTTTACAACGTAGGCCAAGATACGAGAAAAGTAAACTGGAGGAGGTTCTAGGGTTTAGGTTCATGTGCGGAAAAGTTAAGTTCAGGAGGGAGTGTTCCATGAATAGGGTTTAAACTTGATGAGGCGTTCAGATTCTAGGTTAAGTGTTTCGGCAGTAAACTTGAGGAGGGATCGGGGTTTAGGCCAAGGTGCGGAAAAGTAAACTTGAGTTGCGACAACATAGGCCAAGGTGCGAAGGTTCAAAGATTGAGGAGTTTATAGACTGGTTTTAGGGTTGGTTCCCGGGTTTAGTGTTCTAAGTTCTGGTTCCGAGGTTCGTGGTTTAGTGTTCATGGTTCAAAGTTCAAGGCTCCATGTTCCAGGGTTCAGGCTTCCGAGTCAGGGTTCTATATTCTAGGGTTAAGAGTTTAGGGCACCAGGTACCAGGGTTCTAGGGTTCATGGTTCAGGTTACCGGTTTCGAAGTTGAGGAGACCAAGTTGAATGGTTCTAGGATATAGGGTTTACCATTTAGGTTTTTGGGTTTAGGGTTCACGGTTCCGGGTTTAGGGTTCTAAGTTTGAGGTTCTAGGTTTCAAGGTTCAGGTTCCAAGTTCTAAGGTTTAGTGTTCATGGTTCAAGGTTTAGGTTCACTGTTCAAGGCTCCATGTTCCAAGGTTAGGGGTTGAGTCAGTCGGCGTTCCAAATTCTAGGGTTAGAGTGTTTCAAGGCCCAGGTACCAGGGTTCTAGGGTTCATGGTTCAGGTTATCGGTTTCGAAGTTGAGGACTCCAAGTTGCAAGGTTCTAGGATTGAGGGTTTACCGTTTAGGTTTTAGGGTTTAGGGTTCACGGTTTAGGGTTTAACGTTCGAGGTTTCAGGGTTTAGGTTTCAGGTTCTAGGGTTTAGTGTTCATTGGTCAAGGTTTAGGTTCAAAGTTCAAGGCTCCATGTTTCAGGGTTCAGGCTTCAGAGTCAGGGTTCCATCTTCTAGGGGTAAGAGTTTAGGGCACCAGGTACAAGGGTTCTAGGGTTTAGTGTTCATGGTTCAAGGTTTAGGTTCAATGTTGAAGGCTTCATGTTCCAGGGTTCAGGGTTCAGAGTCAAGGTTCCATATTCTTAAGTTAATATTTGAGGGCACCAGGTACCAGGGTACTAGGGTTCATGGTTCAGGTTACCGGTTTCGAAGTTGGGGAGTCCAAGTTTCAAGGTTCTACGATTTCGGGTTTACCGTTTAGGTTATAGGGTTTAGGGTTCAAGGTTTAGGGTTTAACGTTCCAAGTTCTCGGTTTGAGGTTTAGAGGTTTCAGGGTTCAGGTTCCAGGTTCTAGGGTTTAGTGTTCATTGGTCAAGGTTTAGGTTCAAAGTTCAAGGCTCCATGTTTCAGGGTTCAGGCTTCAGAGTCAGGGTTCCATCTTCTAGGGGTAAGAGTTTAGGGCACCAGGTACCAGGGTTCTAGGGTTCATGGTTCAGGTTACCGGTTTCGAAGTTGAGGACTCCAAGTTGCAAGGTTCTAGGATATAGGCTTTACCGTTTAGGTTTAATAGGTTTAGGGTTCACGTTTTCGCTTTTAGGGTTCTAAGTTTGAGGTTCTAGGTTTGAGGGTTCAGGTTTCAGTTTCTAAGGTATAGTGTTCATGCTTCAAGGTTTAGGTTCAAAGTTCAAGGCTCCATGTTCAAGGGTTCAGGGTTCAGAGTCAGGGTTCCAGATTCTTGGGTTAAGAGTTCAGGGGACCAGGTACCAACGTTCTAGGGATCATGGTTCAGGTTACCGGTTTCGAAGTTGAAGACTCCAAGTTACAAGGTTCTAGGATATAGGCTTTAGCGTTTAGCTTTTAGGGTTTAGGTTTCACGGTTTAGGGTTTAGGGTTCTATGTTTGAGGTTCTGGGTTTCAGGGTTCAGGATCCACGTTTTAGGGTTTAGCGTTCATGGTTCAAGGTTTTGGTTCAAAGTTCAAGGCCCCATCTTCTAGGGTTCAGGCTTCAGAGTTAGCGTTCCATATTCTAAGGGTTAAGAGTGTAGGGCACCAGGTACCAGGGTTCTAGGATTCATGGTTTAGGTTACTGGTATCAAAGTTTAGGACTCCATGTTGCAAGGTTGTAGAATATAGGCTTTACCGTTTAGGTTTTAGGGTTTAGGGTTCATGGTCTAGGGTTTCGAGTTCTATGTTTGAGGTTCTAGGTTTCAGGGTTCAGGTTCCAGGTTCTAGGGTTTAGCGTTCATGGTTCGCGGTTTAGGTTCCAAGTTCAAGGCTCTATGTTCCAGGGTCCAGGGTTCAGAGTCAGGGTTCTATATTCTAGGGTTAGGAGTTTAGGGCACCAGGTACCAGGGTTCTAGGGTTCATGGTTCAGGTTACCGGTTTCGAAGTTGAGGAGACCAAGTTGAATGGTTCTAGGATATAGGTTTTACCGTTTATGTTTTAGGGTTTAGGGTTCATGGTTCTGGGTTTAGGGTTCTAAGTTTGAGGTTCTAGGTTTTAGGGTTCAGGTTCCAAGTTCTAAGGTTTAGTGTTCATGGTTCAAGGTTTAGGTTCAAAGTTCAAGGCTCCATGTTCCAGGGTTAAGGGTTCAGAGTCAGGGTTCCAGATTCTTGGATTAAGAGTTCAGGGCACCAGGTACCAGGGTTCTAAGGTTCATGGTTCAGGTTACCGGTTTCGAAGTTGAGGACTCCAAGTTCCAAGGTTCTAGGATTTAGGGTTTACCGTTTAGGTTTTAGGGTTTAGGGATCACGGTTCCGGGTTTTATGTTCCAGGTTCTAGGTTTGAGGTTCGAGGCATTAGGGTTCAGGTTCCAGGTTCTAGGGTTTAGTGTTCATGGTTCAAAGTTGAAGGCTCCAGGTTCTAGGGTTCAGGCTTCAGAGGGAGGGTTCCATATTCTAGGGTTAAGAAGTTAGGGCACCAGGTACCAGGGTTCTAGGGTTCATGGTTCACGTTAGCGGTTTCGAAGTTGAGCACTCCAAGTTGCAAGGTTCTAGGATATAGGCTTTACCGTTTAGGTTTTAGGGTTTAGTGTTCATGGTTTAGGGTTTAGGATTCTAAGTTTCAGGGGTCAGGTTCCAGGTTCTAAGGATTAGTGTTCATGGTTCAACGTTTAGGTTCAATGTTCAAGGCTCCATGTTCCAGGGTTCAGGGTTCAGAGTTAGGATTCCAAATTCTTGGATTAAGAGTTCAGGGCACCAGGTACCAGGGTTCTAGTGTTCATGGCTCAGGTTACCGGTTTCGAAGTTGAGGACTCCAAGTTTCAAGGTTCTAGGATTTCGGGTTTACCGTTTAGGTTTTAGGGTTTAGGGTTCACGGTTTAGGGTTTAACGTCCGAGGTTCTAGGTTTGACGTTCGAGGTTTCAGGGTTTAAGTTCCAAGTTCAAGGCTCAATGTTCTAGGGTTCAGGCTTCAGAGTCAGGGTTCCATATTTTAGGATTAAGAGTTTAGGGCATCAGGTACCAAGGTTCTAGGGTTCATTGTTCAGGTTACCGCTTTCGAAGTTGAGGACTCCAAGTTGCAAGGTTGTAGGATATAGGCTTTACCGTTTAGGTTCTATGGTTTAGGGTTCACGGTTTAGGGTTTATGGTTCTATGCTTAAGGTTCTAGGTTCCAAGGTTCAGGTTCCAGGTTTTAGGCTTCAGCGTTCATGGTTCAAGGTTTAGGTTCAAATTTCAATACTCCATATTCCCGGGTTCAGGGTTCAGAGTGAGGGTTCCAGATTCTTGGGTTTAGAGTTCAGGGCACCCGGTACCAGGGTTCTAGGGTTCATGGTTCAGGTTACCGGTTTCGAAGTTGAGGACTCCAAGTTTGAAGGTTCTAGGATTTCAGGTTTATCGTTTAGGTTTTAGGTTTTAGGGTTCACGGTTTAGGGTTTAACGTTGCAGGTTCTAGGTTTGAGGTTCCAGGTTTCAGGGTTCAACTTCCAGGTTCTAGGGTTTAGTGTTCATGGTTCAACGTTTATTTTCAACGTTAAAGGCTCCATCTTCCAGGGTTCAGGGTTCAGAGCCAGGGTTCCAGATGCTAGGGTGAAGAGTTTAGGGCACCAGGTATCAGGGTTCTAGGGTTCAGGGTTCAAGTTATCGGTTTCAAAGTTGAGGCTCCAAGTTGCAAGGTTCTAGGATTTAGGGTTTACTGTTTAGGTTTTAGGGTTTAGGGTTTAACGTTCCAGGTTCTAGGTTTGAGGTTTGAGGCTTTAGGGTTCATGTTCCAAGTTCTAGGGTTTAGTGTTCATGGTTCAAAGTTCAAGGCTCCATGTTCCAGGGTTCTAGGGTTCATGGTTCAGGTTACCGGTTTCGAAGTTGAGGTGACCAAGTTGAATGGTTCTAGGATATAGGCTTTACCGTTTAGGTTTTAGGGTTTAGGGTGCACGGTTCCGGGTTTAGGGTTCTAAGTTTGAGGTTCTAGGTTTCAGGGTTCAGGTTCTAAGTTCTAAGGTTTAGTGTTCATGGTTCAAAGTTTAGGTTCAATGTTCAATGCTCCATGTTCCAGGGTTAGGGGTTCAGAGTCAAGGTTCCAGATTCTTGGGTTAAGAATTCAAGGCACCAGGTACCAGGGATCTAGGTTTCATGGTTCAGGTTACCGGTTTCGAAGTTGAGGACTCCAAGTTTCAAGGTTCTAGGATTTCGGGTTTACCGTTTAGGTTTTAGGGTTTAGGGCTCACGGTTTAGGGTTTAACATTCGAGGTTCTCGGTTTGACGTTCGAGGTTTCAGGGTTTAGGATTCATGTTCTAGGGTTTAGTGTTCATGGTTCAAGGTTTAGGTTCAAAGTTCAAGGCTCAATATTCCACGGTTCAGGCTTCAGAGTCAGGGTTCCATATTCTAGGGTTAAGATTTAGGGCACCAGGTACCAAGGTTCTAGGGTTCATGGTTCAGGTTACCGCTTTCGAAGTTGAGGACTCCAGGTTGCAAGGTTCTAGGATATAGGCTTTACCGTTTAGGTTCTTTGGTTTAGGGTTCACGGTTTAGTGTTTAGGGTTCTATGTTTAAGGTTCTAGGTTTCAAGGTTCAGGTTCCAGGTTTTAGGGTTCAGCATTCATGGTTCAAGGTTTAGGTTCAAATTTCAATGCTCTATATTCCAGGGTTCAGGGTTCAGAGTGAGGGTTCTAGATTCTTGGGTTTAGAGTTCAGGGCACCCGGTCCCAGGGTTCTAGGGTTCATGGTTCAGGTTATCGGTTTCGAAGTTGAGGACTCCAAGTTTGAAGGTTCTAGGATTTCAGGTTTACCGTTTAGGTTTTAGGGTTTAGGGTTCACGGTTTAGGGTTTAACGTTCCAGGTTCTAGGTTTGAGTTTCCAGGTTTTTAGGGTTCAACTTCCAGGTTCTAGGGTTTAGTGTTCATGCTTCAATGTTTATTTTCAACGTTACAGGCTCCATCTTCCACGGTTCAGGGTTCAGAGCCAGGGTTCCAGATTCTAGGGTTAAGAGTTTTGGGCACCAGGTATCAGGGTTTTAGGGTTAAGGGTTCAAGTTATCAGTTTCAAAGTTGAGGACTCCAAGTTGCTAGGTTCAAGGATTTAGGGTTTATGTTCAAAGTTTAAGGCTCCATGTTCTAGGGTTCAAGGTTCAGAGTCTGGGTTCCATATTCTAGGGTTAAGAGTTGAGGGCAACAGTTACTAGGGTTTTAGGGTACATGGTTCAGGTTACCGGTTTCGAAGTTAAGGACTCCAAGTTGCAGGCTTCTAGGATTTGGGGTTTACCATTTCGGTTTTAGGGTTTAGGGTTTATGGTTCCAGGTTCTAGGCTTGAAGTTCTAGGTTTCGGGGTTCAGGTTTCAGGTTCTAGGGTTCATGGTTCAGGTTACCGGTTTCAAAGTTTAGGACTCCAAGTTACAAGGTTCTAGGATTTAGGGTTTACCATTTCGGTTTTAGGGTTTAGGGTTCACGATTTAGGGTTTAAAGTTCCTGGTTCCAGGTTTCAGGGTTCAGGTTCCAGGTTCTAGGGTTTAGTGTTCATGGTTCAAGATTTAGGTTTAAAGTTCAAGGCTACATGTTCTAGGGTTCAAGGTTCAGAGTCAGGGTTCCATTTTCTAGGGTTCAGAGTTTAGGGCACCAGGTACCAGGGTTTTAGGGTTCATGGTTCAGGTTAGCGGTTTCGAAGTTGACGACTCTGAGTTGGAAGGTTCTAGGATTTAGGGTTTACCGTTCAGGTTTTAGGGTTTAGGGCTCACGGTTTAGGGTTTAAAGTTCCAGGTTCAAGGTTTAAGGTTCCATGTTTCAGGGTTCAGGTTCCACGTTCTAGGGTTTAGTGTTCATGGTTCAAGGTTTAGGTTCAAAATTCAAGGGCCCATGTTCCAGTGTTCAAGGTTCACAGTCAGGGTTCTAGATTCTAGGGTTAAGAGTTTAGAGCACAAGGTACCTGGGTTCTAGGGTGCATGGTTCAAGTTACCGGTTTCGAAGTTGAGGACTCCTAGTGGCAAGGTTCTTGGTTTAGGGTTTTACCGATTAGGTTTTAGGGTTTAGGGTTCATGGTTTAGGGTTTAAGGTTCCAGGTTCTATGTTTGAGGTTCCAGGTTTCAGGGTTTAGGGTTTACTGTTCATGGTTCAAGGTTGAGGTTCAAAGTTCAAGGCTCCATGTTCCAAGGCGCAGGGTTCAAGATTTTTGGGTTAAGAGTTAAGGGCACCAGGTACTAGGTTTCTTGGGTTCATAGTTCAGGTTACTGGTTTAGAAGTTGAGGACTCCAAGTTGCAAGGTTCTAGGATTTAGGGTTTACCATTTCGGTTTTGGGGTTTAGGGTTCACGGTTTTGGGTTTAAAGTTTCTGGTTGTAGGTTTTAGGTTCCAGGTTTCGGGGATCAGGATCCAGGTTTTAGGGTTTAGTGTTCATGGTTAATGTTTTATGTTCAATGTTCAAGGCTCCATGTTCGAGGGTTCGCGGTTCCAAGTCAGGGTTCCAGATTCTAGGGGTAAGAGTTAGGGCACTAGGTACAAGGATTCTAGGGTTCATGGTTCAGGTTACCGGTTTCGAAGTTGAGGACTCCAAGTTGCAAGGTTCTTGGATTTAGGGTTTACCGTTTCGATTTTAGGGTTTAGGGTTTAAAGTTCCTGGTTCTAGGGTTTAGGGTTCATGGTTCAAGGTTTATGTTTAAAGTTCAGGGCTACATGTTCGAGGTTTCAGGGTTCAGAGTCAGGGTTCCAGTTTATAGGGTTAAGAGTTTAGGGAACCAGGTACCATGGTTTTAAGGTTCATGGTTCAGGTTAGCGGTTTCGAAGTTGACGACGCCAAGTTGCATTGTTCAAGGATTTAGGGTTTACCGTTCAGGTTTTAGGATTTAGAGCTCACGGATTACGGTTTAAAGTTCCAGGTTCAAGGTTTGAGGTTCCAGGTTTCAGGGTTTAGGTTGCACGTTGTAAACACCCAATTATGTTCAAGGCCGCTTCCTCGTCAGATTAAAATTTATCAACGAATATTTAAGTAAATTAATGAAGGAAAAAACAATAAAAATAAATATATAGTAAAACTAAAATCAAATTAGTAAAAGTAAAAAAAAAAAAAAAAAGTAGGGAAAACTTAGAAAATCCAAATTAATAACCAAAAGTAAATAAAAAATACATAGTTCAAAAAATGGAAAAAGAAAGAAAATTTTGAAATTAAAAAATGGATAAAGAAGAAAGAAAAATATGAAATAAAAATGGAAAAAGAAGAAAGAAAAATCTGAAAACAAAAAATAAAAATAAAAAGGATTAAAAATAAATAAATGAAAAAATAAAAAAAAATAGAAAAAATTTTGTAATAAAATCTAGAAATAAAATATCAATAAAATAAATAATGAACAAAATAAAATTAAAAAAAAATAAAAGTAAAATATATGATAAATAAGTCTGAAAAACAGAAACATGAAAATAAAAAGGGGAGAAGAAATATATAAAAAGAAAAGGATAGGATTAAAGAAAGGAGGAAAAAGAAAAAAGGCAGGGAATTCTGAAGAAAAGGGAGAGTATAAAGGAAGAAAGCTTTACATCAAGGGGAGGAGCACTTGAGGGAGGGAATTTTTTTAGAATTTTTGAAGGAAGGATCTAGGAGATTCTCTACCTCTACCTTCAAACCATTTCTTCATCACCTTCCAATCGAGGTTCGATACAACTTTTATTTTGCTTAAGTTTCTTGCTTCTTCTCGGATTTCCGAGCTCATTTTCATCTCTGTTTTTCGTTTTGGTTTTTGATCAGTCAAATGATTTCCGATTTCAATAATTTTTGTTGCATTCTCTTCTCCTTTCTCTCTATCTTCTGGAATAATATTATTTGATTTCAATGAGATTTCCATCGCCTGATTACCGAAGCATGTTCTCCTTGGGGTGCAAATGAACCTAGCTTGTTTTATTTGTGCATAACTTGCTCATTTATGGTTGGATTTATGTAAAACATGTTTTTTTTTATTCCTATGATCCACATATTTCAACTGATTGGTTTCTATTTTTCAGATCTACCAAAAAATATTTTCTAAAAATTCTGAGATTTGAATTCAAATTTTGGCGCCAAAAACTTGTGTGTTCTTGAGGTTGATCTTCAGCTCTATTTTTGGTTCTTGTTTTTAATCGGCCAAATGATCTCCGATTTCCAAGATTTTTGTTGAGTTTTCTTTGCATTTCTCTCTAGTTTCTGGAATGATATTATTTGTCCAATTTGAATCTTAAATGAAATTTTAATAGCCTGATTACTGAAGCATGTCCATCTTGGTGTGCAAATTAACCTAGCTTGTTTGATTTGTGCATAACTTGCTCATTTTTGGTTGTATTTATGTCAAAATTGTTTTGTTTGATTCCTATGATCCATATCTTTCAATTTATTGGTTTTAATTTTTCAGATCTACCAAAAAATAGTTTCTGAAAATTCTGAGATTTGAATTCAAATTTTGGCGCCAAAAACTCTTGTGTACTTGAGGTTGATCTTCGTCTCTGTTTTTCATTTTCGTCTTTAATTGGTCAAATGATCTCTGATTTTGGCAACTTATGTTGTGTTCTCTTTGTCTTTCTCTCTAGTTTCTGGAATGATATTATTTGTCTAATTTGAATTTGAAATGAAATTTCTATCGCTTGATTACTGAAGCATGTTCTCAATTCTTTTCCTTAGTTTCAAATCAAGTCAAGTTTATGTTAAATCAAGCCCAAAATTCAAAACAAATTCTTTTTCTTCAAATAACGTCAATTTTAACTCTTTTCTTCGAATAAAATCAAATCAAATTCAATTTTAATTTTTTCCTCTCAAGTTTCCAAAATAAATTCAATGTCTTTCCTCCAATCAAATTTAGTTAAAAAATTCTCGAGTTCAAATCAAGTTCCATTTAAATCAAGTTTCCTTTTTCTTCTCAGGTTTTGGATCAAATTCATTTCTTATTTCAAGTCAAGCCCAATTCTTTTCTTGACCTTATTCTTTTTAAACTAATTCTTTTTGGGATCAACAATCTCATGCAACGGGCTCTAAACGGGGAACTGGCGGTGCACTTGCTATTCGACGTTTAGTAGCTCGTATGGGCCCCCGTGCTGCCTTAGCCGCCTCGGACCTTATGCATGAGTGGACTAAAGGTTCTTTCAAAAATAAAGTTCTTTTTCAAATGTTTTGGGATCAACAGTCTCACGCAGCAGGCTCTAAACGGGGAACTGGCGGTCCACCTGTTGTTCGACGTTTAGTAGCTCATACGGGCCCCTGTGCTGCCTTAGCCGCCTCAGACCTTGTGCTTGAGTGGACTAAGGGTCCTTTTCAAAAATAAAGTTCTTTTTCAAATGTTTTTGGATCTTTGGTCTCACGCAACGGACTCTAAACGGGGAACTGGCGGTCCACCTGCTGTTCGACATTTAGTAGTTCGTATGGACCCCCGTGTTGCCTTAGCCGCCTCGGACCTTGTGCATGAGTGGACTAAAGGTCCTTTCAAAAATAAAGTTCTTTTTCAAATGTGTTTGGATCTTCGGTCTCACGCAATGGGCTCTAAATGGGGAACTGGCGGTCTACCTGCTGTTCGACGTTTAGTAGTTCATATGGGCCCCCGTGCTGCCTTAGCTGCCTCGGACCTTGTGCATGAGTGGACTAAGGGTCCTTTTCAAAAATAAAAGTTCTTTTTCAAATGTTTTGGGATCTTCGGTGTCACGCAACAGACTCTTAATGGGGAACTGGCAGTCCACCTGCTGTTCGACGTTTAGTAGTTCGTATGGCCCCCATGCTGCCTTAGCCGCCTCGGACCTTGTGCATGAGTGGACTGAAGGTTCCTCCAAAAAATGAAAATCTTTTCAAAATATCATATTCCCCTTAAACACCTTTGAAGGTCAAGCTTTCACAAACTAGAACTACGTAAGCCTTGAGTTTCCCATTGCACCGGGGAATACGTAGGAGCAGGATCAAGTCCTCTCAGGCTAACCTCCATCAAGTTATTTATTTCCATGCTAATTAAGGGATCAAACTATTTTCAAAAATCACACACTCAGTTTAAGGGTATCGTTCTTCGGAACGGGCGAGTGGGGTTCCTAACACCTTCACCACTCGTAACTGACTCCCGAACCTAAATCTCTTCCTCGAGTCAGGGTTTTTTCCAAGTATTTTCCCTTAGATAAAAATTTGGTGGCGACTCCACACCTAATCAAAATAAATTCTATTTTCAAAAATTTTAGCAAGTTCGTCGTCTCGTCGGAATTACGGTTACGACAGATGGCGACTCCACTGGGAACTTTAGAGAGTCAAGCCCAGTGTAATTGAGTGTGCATTATATTGATCCCTTTCCATTTATTTACACGACTTACTTGTTTATTTGTCTATCTGTTTATTTATCTGTTTGTCTATTTCTTGTACAACCCTAGGATAGATGAATAATAAATTGTTATATATATCTGTGCAATTTCCCCAATTGCAGGTATCCCAAATATTTGTGTGCCCTCGTACATTGCATATACATTTATCATGAGTGGAGTCCTGTACCCGGGTCTGAGTGAAGCCTAGGACTAGAGGGATCTAGTGGTGTCATTTTGGGGCTTACGTCCTGTTTGACTATCATGAAAATCCCAGCTAGAGTGCGTCTATTTGCGTGCCTACACCCTTGGTAGCTTTTATTTGTTGTGGCAAGCATTCTGTTGGAACTTGCTCTAGTAACCTCTTATACCTCGGGATTACAAGCCACCTTTGGGAGGTTCATATAAAAGGCCATAGATCCTTAGGACAGGTAACCCACGTAAGAAGCAAGAAAGGCACACACACCCCTTTCAAGATACAAGTTTTACCGCTCACAGGCACTTCTTTGAACCAAACCATCCCGAAGTAGCAAAAGGGAGTTGAAAGCTAAAATTGGGGGATACAAAAATAACAAAATCAAGAATCAAATCAAGAAAAATCAAATAGAAGGAGACTAAGTCCTAGGAAAAACTAGAAAAATAAATTTTGAAAATACTGAAAATATAAAATGAAAGAAAATGAAAATTTGAAAACATAAAAACGTTTTCAGAAAATTTGTTGGTAAAACTAAAAAGATTTTCAAACAAAAACAAAGGGTTTTTCTAACACAATAAATATACCAAAATTCATAAAAAAACACAATTTTTAAGAAATCAAAGGCAAATAAATTAAATTCTTTTCAAAATGTTCAAATATTCAGTTATTTATGCATAGCATGCATGCATTCATTCATTCATCCATAAATTTATCATCAAAGAAAAAGATCCCAAAAAAATCATTCCACACTTTTTTCATTACATCAGCATCTGTATCATTCACGATTTTCACATCCAAACTGTTTCTCAAAAATTAATTTTTAACTTTAACAGAAAGATTGGAGAAAGACAACTTCGTCGACATCCTTATAGAACCAGATCACAATCAGGAGTCATGGATGAGCTGGAAAGACAAAATAAGGAGTTGAAAAATGAGGTCAAGGCCCTGAAGGAGCAGATGGCCAAGCTAATGGAGGCCATCCAACAATCTAAACAAAGGGAGGCAAGGGAACCCCTTCCAAGAGAACCAACTGACCCGTCATATCCTCCTGGGTTCACTCCACAAAACCCTTCACCTTCAACCATGCCTTCACGGGTCGAAGGGGTTCATTATGGGTTTCCTCATGGGCATACATCCCTATTCATCCAAACACAAACCCAAACACATAACCTACCTCCAAACACCATCTCACAAGCTTACCAAGCCACCTTTGGGGGAACGCACCCTATGTTCACCCAAGGGCCTCACCCTATGTATATACCATCTTCTCAACCTCACCATATGCCTGAGGAATACCCAAGCAATCCTTTCGAGGAGGATACGCAAAAATGGAAGATCCTAGAGGAAAGGATCAAGGCAATCGAGGGAAGTGCTTATGAAGCTAAAGATGCAGTCGATCTGTGCTTGGTTCTGGACGTAGTCATCCCTCCTAAATTCAAGGTTCCTGAATTCGAGAAGTATCAAGGAACTAGCTGCCCGAAGAAACACCTGGCCATGTACTGCAGGAAGATGTCTCCCTGCATGCACGATGATAAGCTGCTTGTCCACTTCTTTCAAGACAGCTTAACTGAGGCGGCTGCTAACTGGTACACTCAGCTAGAGCGGACACACGTCCGTTCATGGAGAGACCTAGCTGAAGCCTTTATGAAGCAATACCAGTACAACATAGAGATGGCCCCCGATCATACTCAATTTCAAAATATGGCCAAGAAGGAAGACGAGACCTTCAAGCAGTATGCTCAACGATGGAGGGAGTTAGTTGCTCAGGTACAACCTCCACTATCCGAAAAAGAGATGGTCAGCACGTTCGTCGACACACTCCAAAATCCTTTCTATGACAAGATGATTGGCAGTGTAACTTCCAGCTTCTCCGATGTCATCATCATTGGAGAAAGGATTAAAGGTGGCATGCGCTATGGAAAGATCGTGCAAAAGCCTACAGGCGTAGTCAATGCTTCCAATGGATTTGGGAAGAAGAAGACAGGAGAGACCTGCAGCGTGGCTTCTGGTCAAGGCCAAAACACTCCACAGATGGCACATTATGGTCTAGTTGGTTACCAACCACCACCATACACACCCTACATACCATATCCTCACATCGCGGCCACCTACCAAACACCATACCCTCCTACTTACAACTACCCAGCATAAATCCGACCACCAACACCATGTACGACCCAACACAAACCACGAGCCAAAATACCAACCGTCGCCAGAAAAAGGAAAAAAGGCCTGTCCAGTTTGATCCTATTCCGATTTCTTATACAGAGCTGCTACCTTGCCTAATCCAAAACTCGCTGATTGCTCTTTCCCCTTTGAAGCCTTAGGAGCCACCATATCCTAATTGATACAATCCAAATGCTAGATGTGACTAACATGCAGGATTCATTGGTCATTCTAGCGAGGATTGTGTAGCACTGAAGCGTAAGGTGCAAAGCTTAATCGATGCGAAATGGCTGGATTTTGGGACGTTTTCTCCTAACACAAAACAATCCATTGCCAAATTATGGGAATCCAGCAGCTAGCTGAAACAAATCAAAGCAGTAGAATAGGATGCCCTGTATTAAGGAAATCATCCAAGATTTGTCATACTTTTCAAAGTCAATCTTTCGTAAATAAATCTCAATAAATACAAAATCTACATTTTTCATACTTCTTGAGCATGTGTTTTACCTTATTGACTTGTCTTCTTAAAATACCATTCTTTCTATCATTCAACCTGTTTCTTATCCTTACCCAAAAATAAATACCTGTTGGTGAAGATGCCATTACCGTAATAAACAATTTTAAGCATCTTATTGATCAGACTCAAAGAGAAAATTAAATGAGGAAGTAGAATAAACGAAATCTAATCAGGGATTCTGAAACACCCTGCATTTTAATCCCCAAGGAACACTTCGGTCTAACAAAAAAGCAATAAATATCCCGCTGGACTAAAGTTCGAATCTAGGAAAAATTTAGGGATACAAAACAGATCTGCTGAATTGAAAATCAAAGCAGTCCAAGCAAGGCTCAATGAAAGATCAAGTCCAAAATTCAAGAAAAAAGAAAAGGAACCCGCTGGATTAAAAATCAAAGATGATCCAAGCAAAATCGGGGTCAAAAAAAAGTTTTCTAATAAAAAGAGAAAGGAAAAGACCTGTTGGATTACAATCAAAATAATCCAAGCAAAAGTAAGGTAAAAATTCAAAATAATGATCGACAAAGTCATGATCCAGAAAAGGTCTTGCTAGGTTGAATTACGGAAACAATTCAGGAAAAATTAGGATCAAAACAAAAAAGAGCCCGCCAGGTCGAAAACCTCAAAGGTGACCTAGGCAAAGTTAGGGCACACAAACAAAAGCCCGCTAGGTCAAAACCTCCAAGGTGACCTAGGCAAAAGTTAGGGCACACAAACAAAATCCCGCTAGGTCAAAATCCTCAAAGACGACCTAGGAAAAAGTTAGGGCATACAAACAGAAGCCCACTAGGTCAAAAACCTCGAAGGTGACCTAGGCAAAAGTTAGGGCACTGAATGAAGAGCTCGCTAGGTTGAAAACCCATAAGGGCAGTCTAGGAAAAATCAGGCCAAACAGAAGGCCTGCTGGGTTGAAGACGCCAAAACTATTAAAGGTCAATCAAGAATCTGAGCACAATTCAAATGCTTCTGCTCCTCACAACTCCTAAAACTGGGGCAAAAATTTTGCCATTTCTCAAGTTTGTTTAATTTGGCAATCGAGATTATGAAAAGCAGCATTGGCATGCTTCACCAAAGGTGCCATTTAGGCAATCAGATCTACTTCTCCATCCTTCTAAAACTAGGGCAAAATTTTTCCATTTGTTTGAATTAACATTTTCCATCAAAAAATGCCATTAGGGCAATCAAACCAACATTCTTCGCCCTTTCAAATATACTACCTTCTCCCATTAAACCATTCAAAAACACTTTTGCATACCTCAAAGGTACACATGCTAAAAGAGATGTGAAAACTGTAAAAGATAAAAAGATTAATTTTTAAAAGTCATGGCCAGTCGAGATGACTCTGACCCTACTTGACGGGGCATGATCGCTCCAGCCAAAGTCATCCTCCTGCAAATCACGATGCCACTCAAGAAAGGAAGAGTGTGTCTCAGGCAATGATGCTGACCAGTGTTGGGTCTCAAGGACCTAGAAAGGAAATTCAAAATTGGTCCAAAAGTCAAAAGACAGGGTCAATCTAGCTCATCTTGAATCTTGATTTTCCTTATATCAACTATAAGGTTGTTGGGGAAGGGGAAGAAGTCGAATCAAAAACAAAATTTTTCCAATGATCTCATGGCATCCATTCCATTAAAATTTCAATTCCAAGCATCATTCAAAT
This sequence comes from Canavalia ensiformis, assembly GCA_026541065.1. Taxonomy (NCBI): domain Eukaryota; kingdom Viridiplantae; phylum Streptophyta; class Magnoliopsida; order Fabales; family Fabaceae; genus Canavalia; species Canavalia ensiformis. Next base: position 180,806 of record JAMKYM010000515.1, read on the forward strand.
ATTGCATTCTTTTGCATTCATTTAAGCATTGTACATATCATTTCGAATCTTCTTTGAAAAGTGGGTGTTAATCACCCAAACCCATCATAATTTAATCCCTAAACTAGGGCAAACGCTTGCCCAAAAATTCTAAATTGAGATAACTCTTTCTTCTAGAAAAAGCAAATCAAAATCAAACTGGGGCAAATGCTTGCCCAGAAAATTCAAGTTGAGGCAATCCTTAAGTTGAGAAAACTGGGGCGAATGCTTGCCCAGAAAATTCAAGTTGAGGTAATCCTCAAGTTAAGAAAACTGGGGCAAACACCTGCCCAAAAAATTCAAACTGAGGGCAATTCTCGATTGCCAGAAAATGATCCAAACTGGGGCAAACATTTTCCCATAAAATTCAAATTGAGGGCAATTCTCAATTGCCAGAAAAAGATGAAATCAAGAATCAGACTGGCGCAAATGTTTGCCCAGAAAAGACAATTTGGGGCAATCTTGATTTCTAAAAATTCAAATATTAGAACTGAGGTCCAATGCCTGTCACGAATGCTCAGAATGGGACAACCCAATTCAAAATTGAAACTGGGGAAAGGATCTTTACCCAGAACCCCCTTCAAATCGAGGCATTCCTCGATGGCCAAAAGTCACTCAAACTGGGGCCCATATTCCTTCAAGAGTAAGAAATCATTAAAAACTAAGAGAACCCTAATGTTCAAGGAAGAATTAGCAAGCTATTCAAGTTTATTCGAGATAAACAATCGTCGAGTAATGTTGTTCAAAACAACTAATTACTCTCTCGCCTGCCTTAACAGGTAGCTTTCATTTTCCTTCACCTGCATTAACAGGTCATCGCAGCTTTGCTTGTCTTCACCGGTCGTTATCAAGTTAGCTTAGATAACACTCACCTGTCCTAACAGGTCACTTTCATCTTACCTGCCTCAATAGGTTTCTTTTCAGTTCAAAGGGTGTACCAGTCTTCACAGGTCCTTCCAGTCAATAATAGGACCAAATCCCATTTACCTTCTACCTATCTCAACAGGTCATTCCCCCTTTATCGATCTTCACAACCCATAGCTTCAATTTAATATTTTTCACCTCTCCTGTCTTAAACAGACTCGCATTGTTCCTGTCAAGCAGGATTTCATGTTAAAATTTCTGCACTCATCCTGTCAAGCAAGATTCCATCTGCATTTATCCTGTTAAACAGGATCCCATGTTTAAATTTCTGCACTCATCCTGTCAAGCAGTATTTCATTTGCATTCATCCTATCAAGCAAGATTTCATGTTTAAATTCCTGCATACATCCTGTCAAGCAGGATTTCGTTTGCATTTATCCTGTCAAGCAAGATTTCATTTGCATTCATCTTGTCAAGCAGGATTTCATGTTTAAATTTCTGCATACATCCTGTCAAGCAGGATTTCGTTTGCATATATCCTGTCAAGCAGGATTTCATGTTTAGATTTATGCATTCATCCTTTCAAGCAGGATTCCATGTTTAAATTCCTGCACTCATCCTATCAAGCAGGATTTCATTTGCATTCATCCTGTCAAGCAAGATTTTATGTTTAAATTTCTGCACTCATCCTGTCAAGCAGGATTTCATTAGCATTTATCCTGTCAAGGAGGATTTCATGTTTAAATTTTCCGCACCCATCCTGTCAAGCAGGATTTCATTTGCATTCATCCTTTCACGCAGGATTCCATTTGCATTCTTCCCAGCAACAGCGGGACCCCCCTCTTTCTATTTTCCTCCTGTCAACAACAGGATATCTATCGAGTTTACTTTTATGCATTTTGGCCTATGATGCCAGGCCTCCTTCAAGCTTTCCTTTCTGCATTTTGGCCTATGTTGTCAGGCCACTTTGTACATATCTTACATTTTAGCTCTTGCATGCTTTCCTATCTTAAAAAGGTCATTTTCACTCTATTGAGCCCATCATTACGGGTCCCTTCTGCTTTGACTATTTTAATAGGCCATCTTCACTACAGTTTTGTCTGCCCTAACAAATCATCCCATTGCATTCCACGTCTGTCCTAACAAGCTTCTATTCATTTCACTCAGCCTACTTAGCCCATGCCATCAAGCCATGCATATCTAAACCCCCTCGGCACATGAAGCCAATTATATCATTCAATCGCCATCCTCCAGGAATCCAAGAGGCGCACTTTAAGCTCAAGGTTTCTAGTGCTCCTCAGACTTCTGCAAAAGGCCTGCCTCGGACATAAGATGTTCACGTCTTTACTCGTTTCCTATCACAATAATTTAGAGAATCATTTGTCATATTATCTTATAGGAAACAAGTAAAGAGGGAAAACTGTAAACACCCAATTATGTCTGAGGCCCATTCCCCGTCAGTTTAAAATTTATCAACGAATATTTAAATAAATTAATGAAGGAAAAAATAATAAAAAGAAATATATAGTAAAACTAAAATCAAATTAGTAAAAGTAAAACCAAAAGATTAAAAAAAAAGTAGGAAAAACTTAGAAAATCCAAATTAATAACTGTAAACACTCAAATATGTCTGAGGCCCCCAATTGTTAAAATTAACCAAAAATTAAGTTAATTAAAAATTTGAAAAGACATCAAACAGAAATCAGAAAGAACAGAAAGCAGAAAATACAGAAAACAGAAAGCAAAAAAGGAAAAAATATAAAGAAAATAATAATAAAAAAAGGGAAATTAAAGAATAAGTAAAAATGATAAATAAATAGAAAAAATAAAAAGAGAAAACGAAAAAGGTGAAAAACGAAAATTGGAAAAAAAAAGCTGAAAAATCAAAAATAGGGGATTTTCACAATTTTTGAAGGGAGGACCTAGGAGACTCTCTACCTATGCCTTTAAACCAGTTCTTCATCACCTTCCAATCGAGGTTAGATCCTACTTTTATTCTGCTTAAGTTTCTTGCTTCTACTCGGATTTCCGAGCTCATTTTCGTCTCTAGTTTTTGTTTTATTTTTTGATCGGTCAAATGATCTCCGATTTTGATGATTTTTGTTGCGTTCTCTTCATAATTCTCTCTAGTTTCTGGAATGATATTATTTGTCAAATTTGGATTGGAAATAAAATTTTAATCTCCTGATTACCGAAGTATGTTCATCCTGGTGCACAAATTAACCTAGCTGTTTTGATTTGTTCATAACTTGCTCATTTCTAATTGGATTTATGTTAAACTTGTTTTGTTTGATTCCTATAATCCATATCTTTCAATTTATCGGTTTTTATTTTTCAGATCTACCAAAAAATATTTTTAAATATTCTGAGATTTGAATTCAAATTTTGGCGCCAAAATCTTGTGTGTTCTTGAGGTTGATCTTCGTCTCTGTTTTTCGTTTTCGTTCTTAATTGGTCAAATGTTCTCTGATTTTGGTCATTTCTTTTTCTTCGTATTTCTCTCTAGCTTTTCGAATGATATTATTTGTCCAATTAGGATCTGAAAGGAAATTGCTATCGCTTGATTACTGAAGCATGTTCGCAATTCTTTTCCTTAACTTCAAATGAAGTCAAGTTTATGTTAAATCAAGTCCAATTCAAGCCCGACATTCAAAATAAATTCCCCTTTTTAACTCTTTTCTTCAAATAAAATTAAATCAAAATTTGAGTTTAATCCTCCCCCTCTCAAATTTCCAAATCAACTTCAGATGCTTTTCCTCAAAATTATCAGGTCCGAGTCAAGCTCATCCTTGATGAAGTCAAGGTTCAAAAACTCAAAATTAAATTTACTTCAAAACAAATTCCCTTTTCATATCAAGTCATTCCTTTTATTATCTTTATTATATTCAAAAATAAAGTTCTTTTCAAATGTTTTGGGATCTTTGGTCTCACGCGACGGGCTCTAAACGAGGAACTAGCGGTTCACCTGCTGTTCAACGTTTAACAGTTTGTATAGGCCCCTCTGCTGTCGTAGCCGCCTCAGGTTTTGTGCATGAGTGGACTAAAGGTCCTTTCAAAAATAAAAAGTGCCTTTTCAAGTGTTTTGGGATTCTTGGTCTCACGCGACAGGCTCTAAATGGGGGACTGGCGGTTCACTTGCTGTCCAACGTTTAGTAGTTTGTATAGGCCCCCATGCTGACGTAGCCGCCTCTGCTCTTGTGCATGAGTGGGCTAAAGGTCCTTCCAAAAATAAAAGCTCCTTTTAAAAGTTTCAAGATTCTTGGTCTCATGCGACAGGCTCCAAATGGGGGACTGGCGGTTCACCTGCTGTCCAACATTTAGTAGTCTTTATAGGCCCCTGTGCTGCCGTAGCCGCCTCGGATCTTGTGCATGAGTGGGCTAAAGGTCATTCCAAAAACGAAAATCTCTTCAAAATGTCATTTTTCCTTTAAACACCTCTGAAGGTTAAGCCTTCACGAAGCATAACTACGTAAGCCTTGAATTTTCCATTGCACCGAGGAATACGTAGGAGCAGGATCAAGTCCTGTCAGGCTAACCTCCATCAAGTATTTATTTTCACTCTAGTTAAAGGGATCAAACTATTTTCGATCAATCAGACACAGTTTAAGGGTACCGTTCTTCGGAACGGGCGAGTAGGGTGCCTAACACCTTCCCCACTCGTAACCGACTCCCGAACCTAAATCTCATCCTCGAGTTAGGGTTTTTCCAAATCTTTTTCCCTTAAATAAAAATTTGGTGGCGACTCCACACATAATCAATAAAATTCATTTTCAAAATTTTAGCGAGTTCGTCGTCGCGTCGGAATTACGGTTGCGACAGATGGCGACTCCACTAGGGACCATTAGAGAGTCAAGCCCGATCAATTGAGTGTGCATTATATTTGATCCCTTCCCTTTTTATTTGCATGTTTTATTGATTGCATGATTCATTTACTTGTTTATGTATCTGTTTGTTTATTCTCTGTACAACCTTAGGGTAGACGAACAATATTGCTATATATACTTACTACGATTTCTCCAATTGCAAGTATCCCAATAATTTGTGTGCCCTCCACACATCATGCATATATTCATTTCATGAGTGGGGCCCTATACCCGGGTCTAAGTGCTGCCTAGGATAGAGGGATCTAGTGGTGTCACGTTGGGGCCCTACGTCTGTGTGGCTATCATGAAAATCCCAGTTAGAGTGCGTCCTACTCATAATGCCCCACAACTAGTGGCTACTTCTATTGTTGTGGCAAGCATTATGGACTGGAACTTGACTCTAGTGACCTCTACACCCCAAGATTACTAACCACCTTTGAGAGGTTCACGCATTAAAGGCCGTAGACCCTTAGGACAGGTAACCCACATAAGAGGCAAGGAGGGCACACACCCCTTTTTATGATACATGGCTTATATGCTAGTCACGTGCTCAAGTAAACCGAATCACTCAAGGTGACAGAGAAGAGGGGAGATGAAATCTGAAATTAGGGGAAATACAGAAAATAAAAAAAAATCAAGCAAAAAGAAATATAAACAAATAAAAATCAAGAAAAATCAAAATCAAGGAGAATAGAAACTTCTAGGAAACACTAGAAAAATACTTTTGAAAATATCGAAAATATAAAAAGATTCAAAAGAGAACCTAAAAATGTTTTAGAAATAGAAAAATTATAAAAATATTTTTGAAAATATTGAAAATATGAAAAGATGTAAAAAGAGAGAAATTGAAATTCAAAAGAAAATCTATAGAAAAGATTTGTTAGGAAAATTTTAGCAAGGTTGTTTTCCAAATAAAACCAAAAGTCTTTTAGCAAAATAAAAATACAAAATTCATAAAATCAAAGGCAAATAATTCTTCTTAAAATATTCAAATCTTCATTTATTTGTGCATAACATACATGCATTCACTCATCCATTCATAAATTTATCACCGAAAGAAGATTTTGAAAATCATCCATGCATTCTTATGACATCAACATCTATCATTCATGATTTTTCGCATTCAAACTATTTCTAAAAAATTAATTTTTAACTTTAACAGAAAATTAGAGAAAAACAACTTCGTCGACATCCTTACAGGACTCGATCGCAGTCAGGAGTCATGAATGAGCTAGAGAGACAAAATGAGGAGTTGAGAAATGAGGTCAAGACTTTGAAAGAGCAGATGACCAAGCTGATGGAGGCCATCCAATTATGGGAACCCCTTCCGGGAGAACCAATTGACCCGTTATACCCTCCTGGCTTCAATCCACAAAACCCTTCACCATTAACCATGCCTCCACCAACCAAAGGGGTTCACTATGGGTTTCCCCATGGGCATGCACAAACACAAACCCAAACACAAGCCCAAACACTAACCCAAACACATAACCTACCTTCAAACACCATAGGCATCCCTTATGTTGTTCCAAACACCATCTCACAAGCTTACCAAACAGGCCGTTGGGGGAACGAATCCTATGTTCAATCAAGGGTCGCACCCTATGTACATACCATCTTCTCACCCTCACAACATGCCCGAGGAATGCCCAAACGATCCTTTTAAGGAGGATACTTAAAAGTGGAGAATCCTAGAGGAAAGAATCAAGGCAATCGAGGGGAGCGCTTAGGAAGCCAGAGAGCATCTGATCTATGCCTAGTCACCGATGTGGTCATCCCTCCCAAGTTCAAGGTCCCTGAATTTGAGAAATATCAAGGAACTAGTTGTCCAAGGAGCCACTTAGCCATGTACTGCAGGAAGTTGTCTCCCTGCATGCACGATGATAAACTGCTTGTCCATTTCTTTCAAGACAGCTTAACTGGGGTAGCTGCAACTTGGTACACTCAGCTAGAGCGGACCCACGTTCGTTCATGGAGGGACCTAGCTGATGCCTTCCTCAAACAATACCAGTACAATGTGGAGATGGCTCCAGACCGAACCCAACTCCAGAACATGGCGAAGAAGGAAGACGATACCTTCAAGCAGTATGCTCAACGATGGAGGGAGTTAGCTGCTCAAGTACAACCTCTACTATCTGAAAAAGAGATGGTCAGCATGCTCATCGATACACTCCAAAATCCTTTCTATGATAAGATGATTGGCAGTGTAACTTCTAGCTTCTCCGATGTTGTCATCATTGGAGAAAGGATCGAGGGTGGCATGCGTCGTGGGAAGATTGCGCACAAACCTACAGGCACAGTCAACGCTTCCACCGGATCTAAGAAGAAAACAGGCGAGACCAACAATATAGCTTTTGGTCAAAGCCAATATACTCCTCAAGGGGAACTTTATGGTCCAGTTAGTTACCAACCACCACTATACACACCCTACATACCATATCCTTACATTGCCGCAACATACCAAACATCATACCCTCCAACTTACAACTATCCAACACAAGTCCGGCCACCTACACCATATACGACCCAAACACAAGCCATGAGCCAAAATTCTAACCAAGGCCAGATAAAGGAGAAGAAGCCCGTCCAAATTGACCCAATTCCAATCTCCTACACGGAGTTGCTACCTCGGTTGATCCAAAACTCGCTGGTTGAACCTTGTCCTCTGAAACCGCAAGAACCACCATATCCTAAATGGTATGATGCAAACACCAGATGTGATTACCATGCAGGATTCATTGGCCATTCCACGGAGGATTGCCTAGCACTGAAGCGTAAAATACAAAACTTGATTGATGCAAAATGGCTGGATTTTGGGAGGCTTGCCCCTAACACGAAACAATCCGCTGCCGAATCACGAGAGCCTATCAACCAGCTGAAAGAGACGGGAGTACCACAACGGGTTGCCTCGTGCAAGACTGAGGATATTCATCCAAAAATTTTCGTACTTTTCAAAGTCAATCTTTTGTAAATAAATAAATACAAAATTATATCTTTCATGTTTCTTAAGCATGTGCCTTACATTGTTGGCTTTACTTTTAAAATTTACCATCTCGTTTCTTCACTCAACCCATCACTTTATCCTTGCTAAACAAATAAATACCTGTTGGTGACAATGCCAGTGCTGTAATGAATAATCTTGAACGTTTGATTAGTCAAACTCAGAGAAACACCCAATGAGGAAGCAGAATAAGCAACCAGGGATTCTAGATCACCATAATTCTTCTCAAGGAATGTCTGGTCCAATAAAATATCCCGTTGGAACAAAGTTTAAATCCAGGAAAAATCAGGGATGCGAGATAATATCCACTGAATTAGAAGCCAAAATGACCCCAGCAAGAGCCGTATTTGACTACATAAAATTCAAGAAAAAAAAGAAAACCCGTTGGATTAAAATCAAGAATAATCCAGGCAAAATCAGGGTCAAAATTCAAAAATTCAAGAAGAAGTGTAACCCGCTGGATTAAAACCTATAAGTAATCCAAGCAAAAGCAAGGTTCAAGTTCAAAAGATTAAATCAACAAAGGCATGATCAGAAAAAGTCTTGCTGGATTCCAAAAACAACTCAGGCAAAATCAGGATCAAAATAGAAGCCAGCTAGGTCGAAAACCCTCAAAGGAGACCTAGGAAAAAGTTAGGGCACACAAATAGAAGCATGCTAGGTCGAAACCCTCAAAAGTGGCCTAGGCAAAAGTTAGGGCACACAAACAGAAGCCCGCTAGGTCGAAAACCTCAAAGGTGACCTAGGAAAAAGTTAGGGCACACAAACAAAAGCCCGCTAGGTCGAAAACTTCAAAGGTGACCTAGGAAAAAGTTAGGGCACACAAACAAAAGCCCGCTAGGTCAGAAACGTCAAAGGTGACCTAGGAAAAAGTTAGGGCACACAAAAAAGCGGAAGCCCGCTAGGTCGGAAACCTCAAAGGTGACCTAGGCAAAAGTTAGGGCACACAAACAGAAGCCCGTTAGGTCAAAATCCTCAAAGGCGACCTAGGAAAAAGTTAGGGCACTGAATCAAGAGCTCGCTAGGTTGAAAACCCGTAAGGGTGGTCTAGGAAAAATCAGGGCAAATAAAAGGCCTGCTGGGTTGAAAAACCAAAACTACCCAGGCAAAATTTAAGGTCAATCAAGAATCCGAGCACAATTCAAATGCTTCTGCTCGTCCCAACTCCTAAAACTGGGGAAAATATTTTGCCGTTTCTCAAGTTTGATTAATTTGACAATCAAGATTGTGAACAGCAACATTGGCATGCTTTACCAAAGGTGCCATTTGGGCAATCAGATCTACTTATCCATCCTTCTAAAACTGGGGCAAAATTTTGCCATTTGTTTGAATTAACATTTTCCATAAAAAAATGCCATTAGGGCAATCAAACCAACATTCTTCGCCTTTTCAAATATACTACCTTCTCCCATTAAACCATTCAAAAACACTTTTGCATACCTCAAAAGTACACATGCTAAAAGAGACGTGAAAATTGTAAAAGATAAAAGGATTAATTTTGAAAAGTCATGACGAGTGGGATGATTGCTCAACCTTTGCAACAGGGCATGATTGCTCTCATAAAGTCATCCTCCTGCAAATCACGATGCCATTCAAGAAAGGAAGAGTGTGTCTTACTCAATGATACTGACCACTGTTGGGTCTCAAAGATCCGGACAAAAGAAAATCTTTTGATGGACCAAAACACCGAACTTAAGTCAATCTAGCTCATTTTGAATCTTGATTTTCCTTATATCAACTATGAGGTTGTCGAGGAAAGGACATGTCAAAATAATCAATCAAAAATCAAGAGAAACAAAGTTTTTACACCATCTCATGGTCTATATTCATTCATAGCATCCATCTCATCAAATAATTATTTCAAGCATAAAAAAGTAATCGATAAATTAAAACATTGCATCCTCTTTATTCAAAGCAACACAAACATTGCATCCTCTTTGTTCAAATCATCACAAACATCGCATCCCTTTTCATTCATTCAAGTATCACAATAAGCTTTCATTCATTCAAGCATTTCATAACTCATTTTTCAAAAATAATTAAGACCTGGGTAAAATTGCCCGAATCAATCATAATTAAAAGACTTCCAAACTAGGGCAAATGCCTGCCCACACAAAAATCCAATTTGAGGTCATCCTAAAATTACAGTCCAAGCTCAGCTGGGGCAAACATTTGCCTAAAAGTCAATTTGAGGTCACCCTCGGAATTCTAAGTCAAGCTTCAGGGCAAATGCTCGCCCACAAGAATTCAATTTGAGGTCACCCTTAAATTGAGTCAAGCTAAACAAGTAAAAGGACTGCAAGCCAGAAATTTAATTTGAGGTCACCTGAGTCTGAGTCAGCTCAGCCCAGGGCAAACGTTCACCCACAAAAATTCAATTTGAGGGTCACCCTCGATTCTGAGTCAAACTGTTGGGAAACGTTTGCCATGCGTCCAATTTGAAGGTCGCCTAAATTCCAGAATCAACTCAAACTAGGGCAAATGCTAGCCCATAAAAAGAAATTGATTGAGGTCACCCTCAAGTTACAGTCAACTCATTTGGAACAGCGTTTTCCCAAGAAGATTTAAATTCAAAAAATCAAAATCAAACAGGGGCAAATGGTTGCCAAAATCTCAGTTAAGGCATCTCATTTGCCAAAAGATCTTCCCAAGCCAGGGCAAACACTTGCCCAAAGTTCCTTCCAAATCAAGACATCCCTCAATTATCAAGAATTTTCTAAACTAGAATAAAATGGTTGCCCAAGTTTCTTCAGAGAATAATTATGAAGTGCTTAAAAACCTTCAAGTTCAGGTAGAATAAGCAATTTATTTTAATTCAAGAAAAACAAATTTCAAAATAGCTTGTCCAAGGCGGTGGTGACGAAGTCCATGTTCCCCCTCCCAGACACATCACACCCCGCCTTGACAGCACATTTACCTGTCTTAAGGTCATTTTGTCATTTTCCTTTGCTTGTCTTAACAGGTTTTCACCTTTGCCTATCTAGAAGGCTTGCATTTCTCTGTTAACAACGAGTCCATCTACATTATTCTGTCTTAACTGGATAGTTTTCGTCATTTACTTTTCCCTTTAACAAAACTTGCTTCTTTCTGTCTTCACGAGTCCTTTTCATTCGCTTTGCTGTCTTAACGAGGTTTTCACCACGTATAGCTGTGCTGTCTTGCGGGCATTTTTGCCCTCATACTTTCAACAACAAGAATTTTACATTTTTGCCTGTCTTAACATGTCATTTTCACTTTCCTTTGCCTCTCTAGCAGGCTTGCATCTTTCCTGTCATCAACAGGACTTTTTCTACATTTCACCAGTCTTAACAGGTCATTTTTCATTTATCCTATCAAGTAGGATTTCATGTTTTAAATTTCGCACATCTGTCTGTGATTTCATTGCATTTGCCTTGTCAACGGGATTTCATATTTAAATTTACGCACATCGTCACGTGAAAGGATTTTCATTTGCATTTTATCTGTCAGGATTTGTGTTTGTTTTTTTGCATATCCTATTAAGCGTTTCCATTTTGCATTTATCTATCAACGGAGATTTCATTTTAAATTTCTGCACACATCTTGTCATGGGATTTCATTTGCATTTATCTGTCAAGCAGGATTTCCTTTAAATTTCTGCACATCTGTCAAGCGAGGATTTCATTTGCATTTATCTGTCAAACGAGGATTTCATGTTCAAATTTACGCACACATCTGTCAAACAATTTCATTTGCATTTATCATCGAAGGATTTCATGTTTAAATTTTTGCACATCGTGTCATAAACAAGATTTCATTTCGTCATCTGTGTGACAGTTCATGTTTAAATTTCTGCACACATCTCCAGCGAAGTTTCATTTGCATTTATCTATCAAGCGGATTTCATGTCTAAATTTTTTCATTCTGTCTTGTCCAACGAGGATCCACGTTGCATGTTTAAACTCAGCGAGGACATCAAGCATGTTTAATTCTGTACTGTTAAGTAGGTTTGCATTTATCTTTGCAGCAGCGAGTTTCATTTTCATCCTTCCCTTGACGGGACCTCGTTACATTCTCTTGTCAGAAACGGGACCTCGAGCATGTTTAATTCTTTTTCACTGTGACGAGTTTGCATTCATCAGCAACGAAACGGGATCTCATTTGCATCTTCCCGTCAATAATGGGATTACCATCAAGTTCACATTTCTGCACCCTTGGCCTATGTTGTCAGGCCTCCTCAAGTTTACTTTCCTGCACCTTGGCCTATGTTGTCAGGCCTCATCAAGTTTACTTTTCTGCATTCATGGCCTATGTTGTCAGACCTCCTCAATTTACTTTTACGCACCTTAGCCTATGTTAGGGCCTCTCAAGTTACTTTTCCGCACCTTGGCCTATGTTGTTAGCCTCCTCAGGATTCGTTTAAGCAACCTATGTTGTCAGGCCTCCTCAAGTTTACTTTTCTGCATCTTGGCCTATGTTGCCAAGCCTTATCAAGTTTACTTTTTTCCACCTCGGCCTATGTTGTCAGGCCTCCTTAAGTTAACTTTTTTGCACCTTGGCCTATGTTGTCAAGCCTCATCAAGTTAATATTTCCGCACCTTGGCCTATGTTGTCAAGCCTCCTCAAGTTTACTTTTCTCCACCTTGGCCTATGTTGTCAGGCCTCATCAAGTTTATGTTGTCAGGCCTCTTTTAATTTAATTTTTAGCACCTTGGCGTATGTTGTCAGGCCTCATGAAGTTTACTTTTTTGCATCTCGGCCTATGTTGTCAGGCCTCATCAAGTTTACTTTTTTTCACCTAGGCCTATGTTGTCAGACCACATTTAGTTTACTTTTCTGCACCTTGGCCTATGTTGTCAGGCCTCATTTAGCTTACTTTTCTACACCTTGGCCTATGTTGTCAGGCCTCATCAAGTTTACTTTTCTACACCTTGGCCTATGTTGTCAGGCCTCATTTAGTTTAATTTTCAGCACCTTGACCTATGTTGTCAGGCCTCATCAAATTTACTTTTCTACACCTTGGCATATGTTGTCAGGCCTCAAAAAGTTTACTTTTCTCCACCTCTGCCTATGTTGTCAGGCCTCATTTAGTTTACTTTTCTCCACCTTGGCCTATGTTGTCGAGGCCTGCATTTGAGTTGCTTTCTACACCTTGGCCTATGTTGTCGAGGCCTCGGGGTTTACTATTACGCACCTTGGCCTATGTTGTCGGGCCTCGAGTTACAGAATTTTCAGCCTCGGCATCGTTGTCGGGCCTTATTTCAGTTTACTTTTCTACACCTTGGCACATGTGTTGTCGGCGTATCAAGTTTGCTCCCTCTCGCCTGTGTTCAGGCCTCATTTAGTTTACTTTTCTGCACCTCAGCCTATGTTGCCAGGCCTCATTTAGTTTACTTTTCATCACCTTGGCCTATGTTCTCAGGCCTCATTTAGTTTACTTTTCCGCACCTTGCGTATGTTGTCAGGCCTCATTTAGTTTAATTTTCAGCACCTTGGCCTATGTTGTCAGGCCTCATCAAGTTTACTTTTGTACACATTGGCGTATGTTGTCAGGCCTCAGGAAGTTTACTTTTGTCCACCTTGGCGTATGTTGCCAGGCCTCATTTAGTTTACATTTCAGCACGTTGGCCTATGTTGTTAGACCTCATCAAGTTTACTTTTCTACACCTTGGCCTATGTTCTCAGGACTAACACTTTTATGCAACTTGGCCTATGTTGTCAGACCACATTTAGTTTACTTTTCTACACCTTGGCCTACGTTCTCAGGCCTTATGAAGTTTACTTTTCTGCACTACGGCCTGTGTTGTCAGGCCTCATTTGAACACTTTTTACGCACCTATCTTTGTCGTCGGCCTAATCAAGTTACTGCTCTCTACGACCTATGTTGTCAGGGCTCATTTAGTTTACTTTTCTGCACCTTGCCCTATTTGTTAGGCCTCATCAAGTTTACTTTTCTACACCTTGGTATATGTTGTCAAGCCTCATATGGTTTACTTTTCTGCACAATGCCCTATGTTCTCAGGCCACATTTAGTTTACTTTTCTACACCTTGGCCTATGTTGTGAGGCCTCATCAAGTTTACTTCTCTGCACTCCGGTCTATGTTGTCAGGTGTCATTTAGTTTACTTTTCTGCACTTTGGCCTATGTTGTCAGGCCTCATCAAGTTTACTTTTCTGCACTCCGGCCTATGTTGTGAGGCCTCATTTAGTTTAATTTTTACCGCAATATTGTTGTTGTCGGGCCTTTTAGTTTCCTTTTACGCGCGTTGGCCTATGATTTGGAGCCTCATCAAGTTTACTTTTCTGCACTCTACCCTATGGTATCAGGCCTCATTTACTATACTTTTCTGCACATTGGCCTATGTTGTCAAGCCTCATTTAGTTTACTTTTCTGCACCTTTCCCTATGTTGTGAGCTCGTTCAAGTTTACTTTTCTGGCATGGAGCCTTTACAAGGCCTCATTTCGTTTACTTTTAGCACCTTGGCCTATGTTGTCGGGGCCCCATCATGTTGACATTTCTCCACCGTGGCCTATGTGGTTAGGCCTCTTATAGTATATTTTTCAGCACCTTGGGCTATGTTGTGACTCCTCATCAACTTTACTTTTGTGCACCTCGGCCTATGTTGTCAGGCCTCACCATGTTTACTTTTCTCCACTCCGGCCTATGTTGTTAGGCCTCATTTAGTTTACTTTTCTGCACTCTGGCCTATGTTGTCAGGCCTCATTTAGTTTACTTTTCTGCACCTTGGCCTATGTTGTGAGGCCTCATCAAGTTTACTTTTCTTCACCTCTGCCTATATTGTCAGGCCTCATTTAGTTTAATTTTCAGCACTCCGGCATACGTTGTCAGGCCTCATTTAGTTTACTTTTCTACTACTTGGCCTATGTTGTCAAGCCTTATCAAGTTTACTTTTAAGCACTCACTTTGTGTTTAGACCTCATCAAGTTTACTTTTACCTTGCCTATGTATGGCCTTTAATCAGTTTACTTTTACGCACGTGCCTATGGTGTCAGGCCTCATTTAGTTTAGTTTTTTGCACATTGGCCTTTTTTGTGAGGCCTCATTTAGTTTACTTTTCTGTACCTTGGCCTATGGTGTCAAGCCTCAATAAGTTACTTTAACTCAGAGCCTATGTTGTGGCCTCGTTTGTTTTCTTAGCCTATGTTGTCAGGCATAATATAGTTTACTTTTCTGTACCTTTGCCTAAGTTGTCAGGCCTCATCAAGTTTACTTTTCTTCACTCCGATCTATGTTGTCAGGCCTTATTTTGTTTACTTTTCTTCACATTGGCCTAGGTTGTTAGGCGTCATTTAGTTTACTTTTTTGCACCTTGGCGTATGTTGTGAGGCCTCATCAAGTTTACTTTTCTGCTCTCCGGCCTATGTTGTCATGCCTCATTTTGTTTACTTTTGTGCACCTAGCTGTGTTGTGAGACCTTATCAGGATTTGACTTTTCTCATTTCCTACGTTTTGGGCCTCATTTAATTTACTTTGCCCGTGCCCTATGTTTGTCAGGCCTCAGGAAGTTTCTTTTTGCTGTCTTTATGTTGTGAGGCCTCGGGAGGTTTACTTTTCTAGACCTTGGCCTATGTTGTCATGCCTCATTTTTTTTACTTTTGTGCACCCCTGCCTATGTTGTCAAGCCTTATCACGTTTACTTTTTGGCACCGTGTCTATGTTGTCAGGCCTCTTTTAGTTTAATTTTTGCACCTTAGCGTATATTGTAGGCCTCATCAAGTTTACTTTTACTTCACGTCGGCATGTTTGTCGAGGCCTGGTAGTTACTTTTACGCATCTTGGCCTATGTATTTGTGGACCATGTTAGTTTTACCTTTTCTACCTTGGCCTATGTTGTCGAGGCCTCATCAAGTTTAATTTTCAGCACCTTGATCATTTGTTGTCCAGCGCCTCATCAAGTTTACTTTCCACACCATGGCGTATGTTGTATAAGGCCTCAGTTTACTTTTTCTCCACTCCCTATGTTGTCGAACCTCGTTTATTTACTTTTTACTCCACCTTGGCCTATTTTGTCGGGCCTCATTTAGTTTACTTTTAAGCACTCTTGGCCTATGTTGACCTCATTTGGTTAATTTTCTACACCTTGGCCTATGTTGTCGTTATGCCTTATCAAGTTCACTTTCTACACCTTGGCCTATGTTGTCGGGATTTCATTTAGGTTAATTATCACGCACCTTGGCCTATGTTGTTAGGCCTCATCGGGTTCACTTTCACACCTTGGCTTATGTTGTCATGCCTCATCAACTTTACTTTTCTGCACCTTGGCTTTTTATCGTAGAACCATTTAGTTTACTTTTTGGCACCTTGGCCTATCTTGTCAGGCCTCATCAAGTTTACTTTTCTCCACTCCGGCCTATGATGTCATGCCTTATTTTGTTTACTTTTCTGCACATTGGTCTATCTTTGTTAGGCCTCATTTAGTTTACTTTTCTGCACCTTGGCCTATGTTGTCGGGCTTTCAAGTCAAGTTCTTTTCTGCACTCCGGCCTGTTGTCGAGGCCTTGTTGGTTACTTTTTACTTTGCACCTTGGCCCATGTTGTCAAGCATCTTCTAGTTTACTTTTCTACACCTTGGCCTATGTTGTCAGGCCTATTTTAGTTTAATTTTTAGCACCTTGGCGTATGTTATCAGGCCTCATGAAGTTTACTTTTCATCATCTTAGCCTACGTTGCCGAACCTCATCTTTTCTTTTACCTTTGCACCTTGGCTATGTTGTCGAGACCACATTTAGTTTACTTTTTACGCACCTTGGCCTATGTTGTCGGGCCTCGTTTCAATGTTACTTTTAACACCTTGGCCTATGTTGTCGGGCCTCATTTAGTTTTCCTTTTCTGCACCTTGGCCTATGTTGTGCCTCATAGGAGCTTATTTAGTTTAATTTTCAGCACCTTGACCTTTGTTGTCAGGCCTCATCAAGTTTACTTTTCTCCACCTTGGCCTATGTTGTCAGGCCTTATCAAGTTTATTTTTAGCACCTTGGCCTATGTTGTCACGCCTGATATAGTTGACTTTTCTCTACCATGGCCTATGTTTTCAGGCCTCATCAAGTTTAGTTAATTATGTTGTCAGTCTCATTGGTTTTTTCATGGCACCTTGGCCTATGTTGTCAGGCCTCATCAAGTTTTCTTTTCTTCACTGCGGCCTAGGTTGTCAAGCCTTATTTAGTTTACTTTTATGCACGTTGGCATATGTTCTCAGGCCATATTTAGTTTACTTTTCTGCACCTTGGCCTATGTTGTCAGGCCTCATCAAGTTTATTTCTGTTACTCGTTGGCGGGTCTCATTTGTTACTTTGCACCTTGGCCTATGTTGTCATGCCTCAACAAGTTTACCTTTCTACGCCTAGGCCTATGTTGTCAGGCCTCTTATAGTATAATGTTCAGCACCCTTGGCTATGTTGTTAGTCCTCATCATGTTTACCTTTCTTCACCTTGGCCTACGTTGTCAGGCCTTATCAAGTTTACTTTTCTGCACTCCGGCCTATGTTGTCAGGTCTCATCAAGTTTACTTTTCTACACGAAGGCGTATGTTGTCAAGCCTCATTTAGTTTGATTGTCAACACCTTGACCTTTGTTGTCAGGCCTCATCAAGTTTACTTTTCAACACCTTGGCGTTTGTTGTCAGGCCTCAAAAAGTTTACTTTTCTCCACCTTGGCCTATGTTGTCAGGCCTCTTTTATTTTACTTTTCTCCACCTTGGCCTACGTTGTCAGGCCTCATGAAGTTTACTTTTCTGCGCCTTGGCCTATGTTGTTAGGCCTCATCCAGTTTACATTTCTGCACGTTGGCCTATGTTGTCAGGCCTCATTTAGGTTAATTTTTAGTACTCTGGCATACGTTGTCAGGCCTCATTTAGTTTACTTTTCTACACCTTGGCCTATGT
The DNA here is from genome assembly GCA_026541065.1 of Canavalia ensiformis. Lineage (NCBI taxonomy): Eukaryota > Viridiplantae > Streptophyta > Magnoliopsida > Fabales > Fabaceae > Canavalia > Canavalia ensiformis. The sequence goes on from JAMKYM010000515.1 coordinate 198,413, forward strand.
TGTGAGGCCTTATAAAGTTTACTTTTCTGCACTCCGGCCTGTGTTGTCAGGCCTCATTTAGATTACTGTTCTGCACCTCGACCTATGATGTCAGGCCTCATGTAGTTTACTTTTCTACACCTTGGCCTATGTTGTCAGACCTCATTTAGTTTACTTTTCTGCACCTTCGCCTATGTTGTCAGGCCTCATCAAGTTTACTTCTCTGCACTCCGGCCTATGTTGTCAGGTTTCATTGAGTTTACTTTTCTGCACCTCGACCTATAATGTCAGGCCTCATTTAGTTTACTATTCTGCACCTTGGCGTATGTTATCAGGCCTCATTTAGCTTACTTTTCCGCACCTTGGCGTATGTTGTCAGGCCTCATCAAGTTTACTTTTCTACATATTGGCGTATGTTGTCAGGCCTCACGAAGTTTACTTTTCGCCATCTTGGCGTATGTTGCTAGGCCTCATTTTGTTTACTTTTCTGCACCTTGGCCTATATTGTTATGCCTCAACAAGTTTACCTTTCTGCGCCTAGGCCTATGTTGTCAGGCCTCTTATAGTATAATGTTCAGCACCCTTGCCTATGTTTTTAGTCCTCATCATGTTTACCTTTCTGCACCTTGGCCTAGGTTGTCAGGCCTCATTTAGTATGATTGTCAACACCTTGACCTTTGTTGTCAGGCCTCATCAAGTTTACTTTTCAACACCTTGGGCGTATGTTGTCAGGCCTGAAAAGTTTACTTTTCTCCACCTTGGCCTATGTTGTCAGGCCTCATTTATTTTACTTTTCTCCACCTTGGCCTACGTTGTCATGCCTCATGAAGTTTACTTTTCTACACCTAGCCCTATGTTGTCAGGCCTCAAGAAGTTTACTTTTCTGCACCTTGGCCTTTGTTGTTAGGCCTCATCAAGTTTACTTTTCTACACCTTGACCTATGTTCTCAGGCCTCATGAAGTTTACTTTTCTGCACCTTGGCCTATGTTGTCAGACCACATTTAGTTTACTTTTCTGCACCTTGGCCTATGTTGTCTGGCCTCATTTAGTTTACTTTTCTACGCCTTGGCCTATGTTGTCAGGACCTATCAAGTTTACTTTTCTGCACTCCGGCCTTTTTTCTCAGGCCTCATTTAGTTTACTACACGTTGGCCTATGTTGTCTCATTTGTCTACTTTTTTGGCCTAGGTCGGGCTATCATTTACTTTTCTCTACCCTGGCCTATGTTTCGGGCCTCATCATGTCTACTTCCGCCTGGCCTATGTTGTCGGGTCTCATTTGTCGCACCATGGCCTATGTTGTCAGGCCTCATCAAGTTTACTTTTCTTCACTCCAGCCTAGGTTGCCAAGCCTTATTTAGTTTACTTCTATGCACGTTGGCCTATATTCTCAGGAAAAATTTAGTTTACTTTTCTGCACCTTGGCTTATGTTGTCAGGCCTCATCAAGTTTACTTCTCTGCACTCCGGCCTATGTTGTCAGGTCTCATTTAGTTTACTTTTCTGCACCATGGCCTATGTTGTCATGCCTCAACAAGTTTACCTTTCTGCGCCTTGGCCTACGTTTTCAAGCCTCTTATAGTATAATGTTCAGCACCCTTGCCTATGTTATTTGTCCTCATCAAGTTTACCTTTCTTCACCTTGGCCTATGTTGTCAGGCCTCATCAGGTTTATTTTTCTGCACTCCGGCCTATGTTGTCAGGCCTTATTTAGTTTACTTTTTGGCACCTTGGCCTATGTTGTCAAGCCTCATCAAGTTTACTTTTCTGCACCTAACCCTATGTTGTCAGGTCTCATTTAGTTTACTTTTCTGCACCTTGGCCTATGTCGTCAGGCCTCATCAAGTATACCTTTCTCCCCCTTGGCCGATGTTGCCAGGCCTCTTATAGTATAATTTGCAGCACCTTGGTCTATGTTGTTAGGCCTCATCAAGTTTACTTTTCTGCACCTCGGCCTACATTGTCAGAACTCACCATGTTTACTTTTCTGCACTATGGCCTATGTTGTCAGGCCTCATCAAGTTTACTTTTCTGCACCTTGGCCTATGTTGTCATGCCTCATCAAGTTTAATTTTCAGCACCTTGGCCTATGTTGTCAGGCCTCAGTTAGTTTACTTTCCTACACATTGGCCTATGTTGTCAAGCCTAATTTAGTTTACTTTCTGCACCTCGGCCTATGTTGTCAGGCCTCATCAAGTTTACTTTTCTTCACTCCGGCCTATGTTGTCAAGCCTTATGTAGTTTACTTTTATGCACATTGGCCTATGTTGTCAGGCCACATTTAGTTTACTTTTCTGCACCTTGGCCTATGTTGTCAGGCCTCATCAAGTTTACTTCTCTGGCAAACGGCCTATGTTCCCATGTTTCATTTAGTTTACTTTGCTACACCTTGGCCTATGTTGTCAGGCCTTATCAAGTTTACTTTTCTCCTCCTTCGCCTATGTTGTCACGCCTCTTATAGTATAATTTTCAGGCCCTTGGTCTATGTTGTTAGGCCTCATCAAGTTTACTTTTTTGCACCTCGGCCTATGTTGTCAGGCCTCACCAAGTTTACTTTTCTGCATCTTGGCCTATGTTGTCAGGCCTCATCAAGTTTACTTTTCTGCACCTTGGCCTATGTTGTCATGCCTCATCAAGTTTAATTTTCAGCACATTCGCCTATGTTGTCAGGACTAATCAAGTTTACTTTTCTCCACTCCGGCATATGTTGGCAGGCCTCATTTATTTTACTTTTCTGTACATTGGCCTATGTTGTCAGGACTCATTTAGTTTACCTTTTTGCACCTTGGCCTATGTTGTCAGGTCTCATCAAGTTTATTTTATCCACTCCGGCCTATGTTGTGAGGCCTAATTTAGTTTAATTTTCAGCACTCCGGCATACATTGTCAGGCCTCATTTAGTTTACTTTTCTACACCTTGGCCTATGTTGTCAGGCCTCATTTAGTTTACTTTTCGGCACCTTCGCCTATGTTGTCAGGCCTCATCAAGTTTACTTCTCTGCACTCCGGCCTATGTTGTCAGGTTTCATTGAGTTTACTTTTCTGCACCTTGGCCTATGTTGTCAGGCCTCATCAAGTTTACTTTTCTGCGCCTTGCCCTATGTTTTCAGGCCTCTTTTAGTATAATTTTCTACACCTTGGCCTATGTTGTAGGGCCTCACCAAGTTTACTTTTCTGCACCTTGGCCTATGTTGTAGGGCCTCACCAAGTTTACTTTTCTGCACCTTGGCCTATGTATTCAAGCCTCATCAAGTTTACTTTTCTGCACATTGGCCTATGTTGTCAGGCCTCATTTAGTTTACTTTTCTGCAACTTGGCCAATGTTGTCAGGCCTCATCAAGTTTACTTCTCTGCAATCCGGCCTATGTTGTCAGGTTTCATTTAGTTTACATTTCTACACCTTGGCCTATGTTGTCAGGCCTTATCAAGTTAATTTTCTCCGGCTTCGCCTATGTTGTCACGCCTCTTATAGTATAATTTTTAGGACCTTGGTCTATGTTGTTAGGCCTCATCAAGTTTACTTTTCTGCACCTCGGCCTATGTTGTCAGGCCTCACCAAGTTTACTTTTCTCTACTCCGGCCTATGTTGGCAGGCCTCGTTTAGTTTACTTTTCTGTACATTGGCCTCTGTTGTCAGGCCTCATTTAGTTTACCTTTCTGCACCTCGGCCTCTATTGTCAGGCCTCATCAAGTTTACTTTTCTCCACTCCGGCCTATGTTGTGAGGCCAAATTTCGTTTAATTTTCAGCACTGCGGCATACGTTGTCAGGCCTCATTTAGTTTACTTTTCTACACCTTGGCCTATGTTGTTAGGCCTTATGAAGTTTACTTTTCTGCAATCCGGCCTGTGTTGTCAGGCGTTATTTAATTTACTTTTCTGCACCTTGGCCTATGTTGTCAGGCCTCATTTAGTTTACTTTACTGCACGTTGGCCTATGTTGTCAGGCCTCATCAAGTTTACTTCTCTGCACTCCGGCCTATGTTGTCAGGTCTCATTTAGTTTACTTTTCTGCACCTTGGCCTATGTTGTCAGGCCTCATCAAGTTTACTTTTCTGCGCGTTGGCCTAAGTTGTCAGGCCTCATTTAGTTTTATTTTCTACACCTTTGCCTATGTTGTCAGGCCTCATCAAGTTTACTTTTCTGCACATTGGCCTATGTTGTCAAGCCTCATTTAGTTTACTTTTCTGCACCTTGGCCTATGTTGTCAGCCTCATCAAGTTTACTTTTCTTCACTCCGGCCTATGTTGTCAAGCCTTATGTAGTTTACTTTTGTGGACGTTGGCCTATGTTCGAAGGCCACATTTAGTTTACTTTTCTGCACCTTGGCCTATCTTGTCATGCCTCATCAAGTTTACTTCGCTTCACTCCGGCCTATGTTGTCAGGTTTCATTTAGTTTACTTTTCTGCACCTTGGCCTATGTTGTCAGGCCTCATCAAGTTTACTTTTCTGCACATTGGCCTATGTTGTCAGGCCTCTTATAGTATAATTTTCAGCACCTTGGTCTGTGTTGTTAAGCCTCATCAAGTTTACTTTTCTGCACCTCGGCCTATGTTGTCACGCCTCACCAAGTTTACTTTTCTGCACCTTGGCCTATGTTGTCAGGCCTCATCAAGTTTACTTTTCTGCACCTTGGCCTATGTTGTCATGCCTCATCAAACTTAATTTTTTCCACCTTGGCCTATGTTGTCAAGCCTCATCAAGTTTACTTTTCTCCACTCCGGCCTATGTTGTCAGGCCTCATTTAGTTTACTTTTCTGCACATTGGCCTATATTGTCAGGCCTCATTTAGTTTACTTTTCTGCACCTCGGCCTATGTTGAAAGGCCTCATCAAGTTTTCTTTTCTCCGGCTCGCCCTATGTTGTCGGGCCTTATTTATTTAATTTTCAAGATCTGACATCGTTGTCGGGGCCTCATTTAGTTTACTTTTCTACACCTTGGCCTATGTTGTTAGGCCTTATGAAGTTTATTTTTCTACACTCCGGCCTGTGTGGTCAGGCCTCATTTAGTTAACTTTTCTGCACCTTGGCCTATGTTGTCAGGCCTCATCTTAGTTTACTTTTCTGCACCTTTGCCTATGTTGTCTGGCCTCAACAAGTTTACTTCTCTACACTCCGGCCTATGTTGTCACATCTCATTTAGTTTGCTTTTCTGCACCTTGGCCTATGTTGTCAGGCCTCATCAAGTTTACTTTTATGCGCCTTCGCCTATGTTGTCAGGCCTCTTATAGTATCCTTTTCAGCACCCTTGCCTATGTTGTTCATCAAGTTTACTTTTCTGCACCTTGGCCTATGTTGTCAGGCCTCATCAAGTTTATTTCTCTGCACTCCGGCCTATGTTGGCAGGCCTCATTTAGTTTACTTATCTGAACATTGGCCTATGTTATCAGGCCTCGTTTAGTTTACTTTCTGCACCCCGGCTCATCAAGTTTACTTTTCTCCACTCCGGCCTATGTTGTGAGGCATAATTTGGTTTAATTTTCAGCACACCGGCATACGTTGTCAGGGCTCATTTAGTTTACTTTTCTACACCTTGGCCTATGTTGTTAGGCCTTATGAAGTTGAGTTTTCTATAATCCGGCCTGTGTTGTCAGGCGTTATTTACATTACTTTTCTGCACCTTGGCCTATGTTGTCAGGCCTCATTTAGTTTACTTTATTGCACCTTGGCCTATGTTGTCAGGCCTCATCAAGTTTACTTCTCTGCACTCTAGCCTATGTTGTCAGGTCTCATTTAGTTTACTTTTCTGCACCTTGGCCTATGTTGTCAGGCCTCATCAAGTTTACTTTTCTTCGCCTTGGCCTATGTTATCAGGCCTCATTTAGTTTAATATTCTACACCTTGGCCTATGTTGTCAGGCCTCATCAAGTTTACTTTTCTGCACATTGGTCTATGTTGTCAGGCCTCATTTAGTTTACTTTTCTGTACCTTGGCCTCTGTTGTCAGCCTCATCAAGTTTACTTTTCTTCACTCCGGCCTATGTTATCAAGCCTTATGTAGTTTACTTTTATGCACGTTGGCCTATGTTCTCAGGCCACATTTAGTTTACTTTTCTGCACCTTCGCCTATGTTGTCACACCTCATCAAGTTTACTTCTCTGCACTCCGGCCTATGTTGTCAGGTTTCATTTAGTTTACTTTTGTACACCTTGGCCTATGTTGTCAGGCCTCATCAAGTTTACTTTTCTCCGCCTTGGCCTATGTTGTCAGGCCTCTTATAGTATAATTTTCAGCACCTTGGTCTATGTTGTTAGGCCTCATCAAGTTTACTTTTCTGCACCTCGGCCTATGTTGTCACGCCTCACCAAGTTCACTTTTTTGCACCTTGACCTATGTTGTCAGGCCTCATCAAGTTTACTTTTCTGCACCTTGGGCTGTGTTGTCATGCCTCATCAAGTGTAATTTTTTCCACCTTGGCCTATGCTGTCAGGCCTTATCAAGTTTACTTTTCTCCACTACGGCCTACGTTGTCAAGCCTCATTTAGTTTACTTTTCTGCACATTGGCCTATGTTGTCCGGCCTCATTTAGTTTACTTTTCTGCACCTCGACCTATGTTGTCAGGCCTCATCAAGTTTACTTTTCTCCACTCCGGCCTATGTTGTCAGGCCTAATTTAGTTTAATTTTCAGCACTCCGACACACGTTGTCAGGCCTCATTTAGTTTACTTTTCTACACCTTGGCCTATGTTGTTAGGCCTTATGAAGTTTACTTTTTTGCACTCCGGCCTGTGTGGTCAGGCCTCATTTAGTTTACTTTTCTGCAACTTGGCCTATGTTGTCAGGCCTCATCTTAGTTGACTTTTATGCACGTTGGCCTATGTTGTCAGGCCTCAACAAGTTTACTTCTCTACACTCCGGCCTATGTTGTCATGTCTCATTTAGTTTACTTTTCTCCACCTTGGCCTATGTTGTCGGCCTCCGTCAAGTTTACTTTTATGCGCCTTGGCCTATGTTGTCAGGCCTCTTGTAGTATCCTTTTCAGCACCCTTGCCTATGTTGTTCATCAAGTTTACTTTTCTGCACCTTGGCCTATGTTGTCAAGCCTCATCAAGTTTACTTCTCTGCACTCCGGCCTATGTTGGGAAGCCTCATTTAGTTTACTTTTCTGCACATTGGCCTATGTTCTCAGGCCTCATTTAGTTTACTTTTTTGCACCCCGGCCTATGTTGTCAAGCCTCATCAAGTTTACTTTTCTCCACTCCGGCCTATGTTGTGAGGCCTAATTTAGTTAAATTTTCAACACTCCGGCAGACGTTGTCAGGCCTCATTTAGTTTACTTTTCTACACCTTGGCCTGTGTTGTTAGGCCTTATGAAGTTTACTTTTCTGCACTCCGGCCTGTGTTGTCAGGCCTTATTTAGTTTACTTTTCTGCACCTTGGCCAATGTTGTCAAGCCTCATTTAGTTTACTTTTCTGCACCTTGGCCTATATTGTCAAGCCTCATCAAGTTTACTTCTCTGCACTCCGGCCTATGTTGGCAGGTCGCATTTAGTTTACTTTTCTAAACCTTGGCCTATGTTGTCAGGCCTCATCAAGTTTACTTTTCTGCACCTTGGCCTATGTTGTCAGGCCTCATTTAGTTTACTTTTCTGCACATTGGCCTATGTTGTCAGCCTCATCAAGTTTACTTTTCTTCACTCCAGCCTATGTTGGCAAGCCTTATGTAGTTTACTTTTTACACCACGTTGGCTTAGTAGTTTGTGCCACATTTAGTTTACTTTTCCGCCTTGGCCTGTGTTGTCGAGCTCATCACTGTTTTACTTTCTCAGGCCTATGTTGTCAGGTTTCTTTTTGTTTACTTTTCTACACCTTGGCCTATGTTGTCAGGCCTCATCAAGTTTACTTTTCTCTGCCTTGGCCTATGTTGTCAGGCCTCTTATAGTATAATTTTCAGTACCTTGGTCTATGTTGTTAGGCCTCATCAAGTTTACTTTTCTGCACCTCGGCCTAAGTTGTCACGCCTCACCAAGTGTACTTTTTTGCACCTTGGCCTATGTTGTCAAGCCTCATCAAGTTTACTTTTCTGCACTTTGGCCTATGTTGTCATGCTTCATCAAGTTTAATTTTCTGCACCTTGGCCTATGTTGTCAGGCCTCATCAAGTTTACTTTTCTCCACTCCGGCCTATGTTGTCAGGCCTCATTTAGTTTACTTTTCTGTACATTGGCCTATGTTGTGAGGCCTCATTTAGTTTACTTTTCTGCTCCTCGGCCTATGTTATCAAGTTTAATTTTCAGCACATTGGCATATGTTGTCAGGCCTCATCAAGTTTACTTTTCTCCACTCCGGCCTATGTTGTCAGGCCTCATGTAGTTTACTTTTCTGTACATTGGCCCATGTTGTCAGGCCTCATTTAGTTTACTTTTCTGCACTCCGGCCTATGTTGTCAGGCCTAATTTAGTTTAATTTTCAGCACTCTGACATACGTTGTCACGCCTCATTTAGTTTACTTTTCTACACCTTGGCCTATGTTGTTGGCCTTGGCGAGTTTTTTTTTTCGCTCTCCTACCAGAGTGGTCGCCTCATTTAGTTTACTTCTTTCCTCGCACCTTTGGCCTATGTTGTCAGGCCTCATCTTAGTTTACTTTTCTGCACCTTGGCCTATGTTGTCAGGCCTCATCAAGTTTACATCTCTACACTCCGGCCTATGTTATCAGGTCTCATTTAGTTTACTTTTCTGCACCTTGGCCTATGTTGTCAGGCCTCATGAAACTTACTTTTCTACGCCTTGGCCTATGTTGTCAGGCCACTTATAGTATCATTTTCAGCACCCTTGCCTATGTTGTTCATCAGGTTATTTTACTTTGACCTTTGGTATGTTGTCGTGCCTCATCTTATTTACTTTTTCACCTTGGCTCTTTGTTGTGAGGCCTCATCTGTTTTACTTCTCTGTTTCCGACCTTATTTTGTCAGGTCTCATTTAGTTTACTTTTCTGCACCTTGGCCTATGTTGTCAGGCCTCATGAAGCTTACTTTTCTGCGCCTTGGCCTATGTTGTCAGGCCTCTTATAGTATCATTTTCAGCACCCTTGCCTATGTTGTTGATCAAGTTTACTTTTCTGCACCTTGGCCTATGTTGTCAGGTCTCATTTAGTTTACTTTTCTACACCGTTGCCTATGTTGTCAAGCCTCATCAGGTTTACTTTTCTGCGCCTTGGCCTATGTTGTCAAGCCTCTATAGTATAATTTTCAGCACCTTGGCCTATGTTGTAAGGCCTCATTTAGTTTAATTTTCTACACCTTGGCCTATGTTGTTAGGCTTGATCAAGTTTACTTTTCTGCACCTTCGCCTATGTTGTCAGGCCTCATCAAGTTTACTTTTCTCCACTCTGACCTATGTTGTCAGGCATCATTTAGTTTACTTTTCTGCCCATTGGCCTATGTTGTCACTCCTCATTTAGTTTACTTTTCTGCACCTTGGCCTATGTTGTCAGGTCTCATTTAGTTTACTTTTCTGCACCTTGGCGTATGTTGTCAGCCTTCATCAAGTTTACTTTTCTGCGCCTTGGCCTATGTTGTCAGGCCTCTTATAGTATAATTTTCAGCACCTTGGCCTATGTTGTCAAGCCTGACCAAGTTTACTTTTCTGCACCTTGGCCTATGTTGTCAGGCCTCATTTAGTTTAATTTTCTACACCTTGGCCTATGTTGTCAAGCCTCATCAAGTTTACTTTTTTGCACCTTCGCCTATTGTGTCAGTCCTCATCAAGTTTACTTTTCTCCACTCCGGCCTATGTTGTTAGGCCTCATTTAGTTTACTTTTCTGCACATTGGCCTATGTTGTCATCCCTCATTTAGTTTACTTTTCTGCACCTTGGGCTATGTTTACAGGCCTCATCAAGTTTACTTTTCTCCACTCCAGCCTATGTTGTCAGGCCCAATTTAGTTTAATTTTCAACACTCAGGGCTATGTTGTCAGGCCTCATTTAGTTTAGTTTTCTGGATCTTGGCCTATGTTGTCAGGCTTGATTTAGTTTACTTTTCATCACCTTGGCGTATGTTGTCAGGCCTCACCAAGTCTACTTTTTTGCACTCTACCCTATACCATGAGGGCTCATTTAGTTTACTTTTCTGCACATTGGCCTATGTTGTCAAGCCTCATTTAGTTTACTTTTCCCCACCTTGCTCTATGTTGTCAGGCCTCATCAAGTTTACTTTTCTGCACTCCGAACATTGTTGTCAGGCCTCATTTCGTTTATTTTTCAGCACCCTGGCCTATGTTGTCAGGCCTCTTATAGTATCATTTTCAGCACCTTGGGCTATGTTGTCACGCCTCATCAAGTTTACATTTCTGCACCTCGGCCTATGTTGTCAGGCCTCACCAAGTTTACTTTTCTGCACCTTGGCCTATGTTGTCAGACCTCATCAAGTTTACTTTTCTCCACTCCAGCACATGTTGTCAGGCCTCATTTAGTTTACTTTTCTGCACATTGGCCTATGTTGTCAGGCCATATTTAGTTTACTTTTCTGCACCATGGCCTATGTTGTGAGGCCTTATCAAGTTTACTTTTCTGCACTTCGGCCTATGTTGTCAGGGCTAATTTAGTTTAATTTTCAGCACATTGGCATACGTTGTGAGGCCTCATTTAGTTTACTTTTCTGCACCTTATCCTATGTCGTCGGACCTCATCAAGTTTACTTTTCTCCACTCCGGCATATGTTGTCAGGCCTCATTTTATTTATTTTTGTACACATTGGCCTATGTTGTCAGGCCTCATTTAGTTTACTTTTCTGCACCTTGGCCTATGTTGTGAGGCCTCATCAAGTTTACTTTTCTGCACTCCGGCCTAAGTTGTCAGGCCTCATCATGTTTACTTTTCGGCACCGTGCCTATGTTGTCAGGCCTCCTTTAGTTTAATTTTTAGCACCTTGGCGTATGTTGGCAGGCCTCATGAAGTTTACTTTTCTGCTCCTCGGCCTATTTTGTCAGGCCTCATCAAGTTTATTTTCTTTTCGGCTTTATGTGGTCCGACCACGATTAGTTTACTGCGCACCTTAGCCCTTGTTGTCGTGGCCTCCAAGTTACTTTTCTGCATCTTGGCCTATATTGTCAGGCGTCATTTAGTTTAATTTTCAACACTCCGGCATACGTTGTAAGGCCTCATTTAGTTTACTTTTCCACTACATGGCCTATGTTATCAAGCCTTATCAAGTTTACTTTTCTGCACTTCGGCCTGTATTGTCAGGCCTCATTTAGTTGACTTTTCTGCACCTTGGCCTATGATGTCAGGCCTCATCAAGTTTACTTTTCTGCACACTGACCTATTTTCTCAGGCCTCATTTAGTTTAGTTTTATGCACATTGGCCTATGTTGTCAGGCCACATCAAGTTTACTTTTCTGCGCCTTGGCCTATGTTGTTAGGCCTATTATAGTATCATTTTCTGCACCTTGGCCTATGTTTTCAGGCCTCATTTAGTTTAATTTTCTACCTTGGCCCTATGTTATCGGGGGCTAAATCAAAGTTTACTTTTCTCACCTTCCTTGGTGTTGTGGGGCCTCATCTAGTTTACTTTTCTGCACATTGGCCTATGTTGTCAGCCCATTTAGTTTACTTTTCTGCACCTTGGCCTATGTTGTCAGGCCTCATCAAGTTTACTTTTCTCCACTCCGGCCTATGTTGTCAGGCCTCATCAAGTTTACTTTTCTCCACTCCGGCATACGTTGTCAGGCCTCATTTAGTTTGCTTTTCTACACATTGGCTTATGTTGTCAGCCTTATCAAGTCTACTTTTCTGCACTCTACCCTATGGTATCAAGCCTCATTTAGTGTACTTTTCTGCACATGGGCCTATGTTGTCAAGCCTCATTTAGTTTACTTTTCTGCACATTGACCTATGTTGTCAGGCCTCATCAAGTTTACTTTTCTGCACCTTGCTCTATGTTGTCAGCCCTTATAAAGTTTACTTTGTTGCACTCCGACCATTGTTGTCAAGCCTCATTTCGTTTACTTCTCTACACCTTGGTGTATGTTGTCAGGCCTCATCAAAATTACATTTCTCCACCTTGGCCTATGTTGTCACGCCTCTTATAGTATAATTTTCAGCACCTTGGGCTATGTTGTCACTCCTCATCAAGTTTACTTTTCTGCACCTCGGCCGTTGTTGTGACGCCTCACAAAGTTTACTTTTCTGCACCTTGGCCTATGTTGTCTGACCTCATCAAGTTTACTTTTATCCACTCCGGCATATGTTGTTAGGCCTCACTTAGTTTACTTTTCTACATACTGGCCTATGTTGTCCGGCCTCATTTAGTTTAGTTTTCTGCACCTTGGCCTATGTTGTGAGGCCTCATCAAGTTTACTTTTCTGCATTCCGGCCTATGTTGTCATGCCTTATTTTGTTTACTTTTATGCACCTTGGCTTATGTTGTCAGGCTTCATCATGTTTACTTTTCGGCACCGTGCCTATGTTGATAGGCCTCTTTTAGTTTAATTTTTAGCACCTTGGCGTATGTTGGCAGGCCTCATGAAGTTTACTTTTTTGCACCTCGGCCTATTTTGTCAGGCCTCACCAAGTTTACTTTTCTGCACCCTGGCCTATGTTGTCAGACCACAGTTACTTTACTTTTCTGCACCTTGGCCTATCTTGTCAGGCCTCATCGAGTTTACTTTTCTCCACACCGGCCGATGTTGTCAGGCCTAATTTAGTTTAATTTTCAGCACTCTGGCATACGTTGTCAGGCCTCATTTAGTTTACTTTTCTACACCATTGCCTATGTTGTCAGGCCTTACCAAGTTTACTTTTCTGCACTACAGCCTGTGTTGTCAAGCCTCATTTAGTTTAGTTTTCTTCATCTTGGCCTATGTTGTCAGGCCTCATTTAGTTTACTTTTCATCACCTTGGCCTATGTTGTCAGGCCTCATGAAGTGTACTTTTCGGCACTCTACCCTATGGTGTCAAGCGTTACTTAGGTTACTCTTCTGCCCATTGGCCTATGTTGTCAGGCCTCATTTAGTTTACTTTTCTGCACCTTGGGCTATGTTGTCAGACCTCATCAAGTTTACTTTTCTCCAGTCTGGCATATGTTGTCAGGCCTTATTTAGTTTACTTTTCTACACACTGGCCTATGTTGTCATGCCTCATTTAGTTTACTTTTCCGCACCTTGGCCTATGTTGTGAGGCCTCATGAAGTTTACTTTTCTGCATTCCGGCCTATGTTGTCATGCCTTATTTTGTTTACTTTTATGCACCTTGGCCTATGTTGTCAGGCCTCATCATGTTTACTTTTCGGCACCGTGCCTATGTTGTCAGGCCTCTTTTAGTTAATTTTTAGCACCTTGGCGTACGTTGGCAGGCCTCATGAAGTTTACTTTTTTGCACCTCTGTCTATTTTGACAGGCCTCATTCAATTTACTTTTCTGCACCCTGGCCTATGTTGTCAGACCACAGTTAGTTTACTTTTCTGCACCTTGGCCTATGTTGTCAGGCCTCATCAAGTTTGCTTTTCTCCACTCCGGCGAATGTTGTCAGGCCTAATTCAGTTTAATTTTCAGCACTCCGGCATACGTTGTCAGCCCTCATTTACTTTGCTTTTCTACACCTTGGCCTATGTTGTCAGGCCTTATCAAGTTTACTTTTCTGCACTCCGGCCTGTGTTGTCAAGCCTCATTTAGTTTAGTTTTCTTCATCTTGGCCTATGTTGTCGGGCCTCATTTAGTTTACTTTGCATCACCTTGGCCTATGTTGTCAGGCCTCATCAAGTCTACTTTTCTGCACTCTACCCTAGGGTATCAAGCCTCATTTAGTTTACTTTTCTGCATATTAGTCTATGTTGTCAGGCCTCAATTAGTTTACTTTTCTGCACCTTGCTCTTTGTTGTCAGCCCTTATCAAGTTTACTTTTCTGCACTCCGACTATTGTCGTCAGGCCTCATTTCGTTTACTTCTCTACACCTTGGCGTATGTTGTCAGGCCTCATCAAAATTACATTTCTCCACCTTGGCCTATGTTGTCACGCCTCTTATAGTATTATTTTCAGCACCATGGGCTATGTTGTCACGCCTCATCAAGTTTATTTTTCTGCACCTCGGCCGATGTTGTCAGGCCTCACCAAGTTTACTTTTCTGCACCTTGGCCTATGTTGTCAGACCAAATCTAGTTTACTTTTCTCCACTCCGGCATATGTTGTCAGGCCTCACTTAGTTTACTTTTCTACACACTGGCCTATGTTGTCAGGCCTCATTTAGTTTACTTTTCTGCACCTTGGCCTATGTTGTGAGGCCTCATCAAGTTTACTTTTCTGCATTCCGGCCTATGTTGTCATGCCTTATTTTGTTTACTTTTATGCACCTTGGCCTATATGTTGTCGAAGTATATCATCATGTTACTTTTTCTACTTCGTGCCTATCGTCATTGAACCCCTCTTTTAGTTTAATTTTCAGCACTCTGGCATACGTTGTCAGGCCTCATTTAGTTAGCTTTTCTACACCCTTGCCTATGTTGTCAGGCCTTATCAAGTTTACTTTTCTGCACTACAGCCTATGTTGTCAGGCCTCATTTAGTTTACTTTTCATCACCTTGGCCTATGTCGTCAGGCCTCATCAAGTCTACTTTGCCGCACTCTACCCTATGGTATCAAGCGTTATTTAGTTTACTTTTCTGCACATTGGCCTATGTTGTCAGGCCTCATTTAGTTTACTTTTCTGCACCTTGGGCTATGTTGTCAGACCTCATCAAGTTTACTTTTCTCCACTCCGGCATATGTTGTCAGGCCTAATTTAGTTTACTTTTCTACACACTGGCCTATGTTGTCAGGCCTCATTTAATTTACTTTTCTGCACCTTGGCCTATGTTGTGAGGGCTCATCAAGTTTACTTTCTGCATTCCGGCCTATGTTGTCAGGCCTTATCAAGTTTACTTTTCTGCACTCCGGCCTGTGTTGTCAAGCCTCATTTAGTTTAGTTTTCTTCATCTTGGCCTATGTTGTTAGGCCTCATTTAGTTTACGTTTCATCACCTTGGCCTATGTTGTCAGGCCTCATCAAGTTTACTTTTCTGCACACCAACCTATGTTGTCAGGCCTCATTTAGTTTACTTTTCTGCACATTGGCCTATGTTCTCAGGCCTCATTTAGTTTACTTTTCTGCACATTGGCCTACGTTCTCAGGCCTCATTTAGTTTACTTTTCATCATCACCTTAGCCTATGTTGTCAGGCCTCATCAAGTCTACATTTCTGCACTCTACCCTACGGCACCAAGCCTCATTTAGTTTACTTTTCTACACATTGACCTATGTTGTCAGGCCTCATCAAGTTTACTTTTCTGCACGTTGCTCTATGTTGTCAGGCCTTATCAAGTTTACTTTTCTGCACTCCGACCATTGTTGTCAGGCCTCATTTCGTTTACTTTTCTGCACCTTGGCCTATGTTGTCAGGCCTCATCAAAATTACATTTCTCCACCTTGGCCTATATTGTCGGGCCTCTTATAGTATCATTTTCAGCACCTTGGGCTATGTTGTCACGCCTCATCAAGTTTACATGTCTGCACCTCGGCCTCGTTGTCAGGCCTCAACATGTTTACTTTTCTGCACCATGGCCTTTGTTGTCAGACCTTATCAAGTTTACTTTTCTCCACTCCGGCATATGTTGTCAGGCCTCATTTAGTTTACTTTTCTGAACATTGGCCTATGTTGTCAGGCCATATTTTAGTTTACTTTTCTGCACCTCGGCCTATGTTGTCAGGCCTCATCAAGTTTATTTTTCTGCACTCCGACCTATGTTGTCAGGCCTAATTTAGTTTAATTTTCATCAGTCTGGCATACGTTGTGAGGCCTCATTTAGTTTACTATTCTACACCTTGGCCTATGTTGTCAGGCCTTATCAAGTTTACTTTTCTGAACTCCGGCCTGTGTTGTTAGGCCTCATTTAGTTTAGTTTTCTGCACCTTGGCCAATGTTGTCAGGCCCTATTTAGTTTACTTTTCTACACCTTGGCCTATATTGTCAGGCCTTATCAAGTTTACTTTTCTGCACTCTACCCTGGGGTATCAGGCCTCATTTAGTTTTCTTTTCTGCACATAGGCCTATGTTGTCAGGCCTCATTTAGTTTAGTTTTCTACACCTTGCCCTATGTTGTCAGGCCTCATCAAGTTTACTTTTCTGCACTCCGACCTTTGTTGTCAGGCCTCATTTCATTTACTTTTCTGCACCTTGGCCTACGTTGCCAGCCCTCATCAAAATTACATTTCTCCACCTAGGCCTATGTTGTCAGGCATCTTATAGTATAATTGTCAGCACCTTGGGCTATGTTGTCACGCCTCATCAAGTTTACTTTTCTGCACCTTGGCCTATGTTGTCAGACCTCATCAAGTTTACTTTTCTCCACTCCGACATATGTTGTCAGGCCTCATTTAGTTTACTTTTCTACACATAGGCCTATGTTGTCAGGCCTCATTTAGTTTACTTTTCTGCACCTTGGCCTATGTTGTGAGGCCTCATTAAGTTGACTTTTCTGCACTCCGGCCTATGTCATGCCTCATTTTGTTTACTTTTATGCACATTGGTCTACGTTGTCAGGCCTCATCACGTTTACTTTTCGGCACCGTGCCTATGTTGTCAGGCCTCTTTTAGTTTCATTTTTGCACCTTGGCATATGTTGTCATGCCTCATGAAGTTTATTTTTCTGCACCTCGGCCTATGTTGTCAGGCCTCATCAAGTTTACTTTTCTGCACCTTGGCCTATTTTGTCGATCGCATTTGGATTTTTGTACCTTTGTCTTTTGTTCATTGTGCCTCATCAAGTTTACTTTTCTGCACCATGGCCTATATTGTCAGGCCTCATTTAGTTTAATTTTCAGCACTCCGGCATACGTTGTCAAGCCTCATTTAGTTTACTTTTCTACTACTTGGCCTATTTTGTCAGGCCTTATCAAGTTTAATTTTCTGCACTCCGTCCTGTGTTGTCAGGCCTCATTTAGTTGACTTTTCTGCACCTTGACCTATGTTGTGAGGCCTCATCAAGTTTACTTTTCCGCACACCAGCCTATGTTGTCAGGCCTCTTTTAGTTTACTTTTCTGCACATTTGCCTATGTTGTCAGACCTCATTTAGTTTACTTTTTTGCACCTTGGCCTACGTTTTCAGGCCTCAATAGGTTTACTTTTCTGCACTCCGACCTATGTTGTCAGGCCTCATCAAGTTTACCTTTCCACTCAGCCTATGGTGTCCCAGCCTCATCAAGTTTACTTTTCTTCACCTTGGCCTATGTTTCAAATTTCCTCATTTACTTTAATTTTCAGCACCTTGGTATGTTGTCGTGCCTCGTTTACTTTTCAACACCTTCGGGCCTTTGTTCTCGCCTCATGAAGTTTACTTTCTCCACCTTGGCCTATGTTGTCGGGCCTCATTTGGTTGCTTTTTCTGCACCTTGGCCTATGTTGTTGCAGGCCTCGTTTAGTTTAATTTTTAGCACTTGGGCTATGTTGTCGTGCACTTACTAAGGTTTACTTTTTCTCCACCTTGGCCTATGTTGTCGGCCTCATTTTAGTTTACTTTTCACTGCCTTGGCCTATGTTGTCGTGCCTCATTTAGTTTAATTTAGCACTCAATATACTGTCGAGCCTCATCAAGTTTACTTTTTCTACACCTTCGCCTATGTTGTCAAGCCTCATCAAGTTTTACTTTTATGCACTTGGCCTATGTTGTCAGGCCTCATCAAGTTTACTTTTCTCCACCTTGGCCTATGTTGTCAGGCCTCATTTACTTTAATTTTTAGCGATGTAAGATATGTTGTCGACTCATTTTTAGTTTACTTTTGCGACCAGGGCCTACGTTGGGAGAAGCTTTAATCATGCATTTTCATTTGCAACTCTCTGACCGATGTTGTCGCACTCATTTAGTTACCTTTTTGCACCTTGGCCTATGTTGTGTGCCTCATCAAGTTTACTTTTCCGCACCTTGGCCTAAGTCATTAATCCTCAGATAGTTTTTACATTTTCGCACCTTCTATCTTTGTCGAGACCTCGTTAAGTTTGCATTTTTCGCACCTTGGCCTATGTTGTGAGGCCTCATCAAGTTTTGCATTTCTTCAAGACACAGCCTATGTTGTCAGGCCTCATTTAGTTTCTTTCAAAGCATGTGGCCTATGTTGTGGAACCTGCATTTAGTTACTTTTTTAATCCCGTTTTCAGGTCTCGATAAGTTTACTTCCTCCGACCGACCTATATCGGGCCCTCATCAAGTTTACTTTTCTCCACTCCGACCTATGTTGTCAGTCCTCATTTAGTTTACTTTTCTGCATATTGGCCTATGTTGTTAGGCCTCATTTAGTTTACTTTTCTGCACCTTGGCCTGTATTGTTAAAGCCTAAATCAAGTTTACCTTTCTCAGACTGTGAACATATGTTATCAGGCCTTATTTTGTTTTCTTTTCTGAACCTTGGCCTATCTTGTCAAGCATGTTTTAGTTTACTTTTCTGCACCTTAGCCTATATGGTCAGGCCTTACAAGTTTACTTTTCTCCACCTGGGCCTATGTTGTCAGGCCTCTTTTAGTTTAATTTTTAGCTCCTTGGCGTATGTTGTCAAGCCTCATGAAGTTTACTTTTCTCCACCTCGACCTATGTTGTGAGGCCGCATTTAGTTTAATTTTTAGCACCTTGGGCTATGTTGTCAGGCCTCATCAAGTTTACTTTTCTACACCTTCACCTATGTTGTCAAGCCTCATCAAGTTTACTTTTATACCGTGGCCTATGTTTGTGTGCCTCATCGTTTTACTTTTCTCCACTCCCACCAATGTTGTCGAGCCTCATTTAGTTTACTTTTTCGCATATTGGCCTATGTTGTTGTGCCTCATTTGGTTTGCTGCGCACCTTGGCCTATGTTTGTTTGTGCCTCATCAAGTTTACTTCTTTCTCGCACCTTGATTGTTAATGCCTTATTAAGTTTATTTTTTCAACCTTGGCCTATGTTCTCTACATCTTTTAGTTTACTTTTCGCACCTTAGCCTATATGGTCAAGCCTCATAAGTTTACTTTCTTTCAGACCTTGGCCTATGTTGTCGAACTCTTTAGTTTAATTTTTAGCTCCTTGGCGTATGTTGTCAAGCCTCAATAAGTTTACTTTTCTCCACTCCTACTTTGTCACAACATAAATCAAGTTTTACTTTTCTTCACCTTGGCCTATGTTCTCACCTCATTTTTTAATTTTCAAAGACCTTGGCCTATGTTGTCGTGCCTCATCAAGTTTTACTTTTCAACACCTTCGCCTATGTTGTGTGCCTCCATAGTTTACTTTTCTCCACCTTGGCCTATGTTGTCGTGCCCTATCATTGGTTATTTTTTCAGCACCTTGGCCTATGTTGTCGTGCCTCATTTAGTTTAATTTTTAGCACCTTGTAGGCTATGTTGTGAGCCCTCATCAAGTTTACTTTTCTACACCTTCACCTATGTTTGCCTCATCAAGTTTTACTTTTATGCACCTTTGCCTATGTTGTCGTGCCTCATCAAGTTTCTTTCTCCTCCCGACCAATGTTGTCAAGCCTCATTTAGTTTACTTTCGCATATTGGCCAGCTGTCATTAGGCCTCATTTAGTTTACTTTTTCGCACCTTGGCTATGTTGTTAGGCCTCATCAAGTTTACTTTTCAGACTATTAAAGATATGTTATCAAAGCCTTATTAAGTTTACTTTTCAACCTTTTGGCCTATGTTTGTCAAGCATCTTTTAGTTTACTTTTCTCGCACCTTAGCCTATATGGTCAGGCCTTACAAGTTTACTTTTCTGCACCTTGGCCTATGTTGTCAGGCCTCTTTTAGTTTACTTTTTAGCTCCTTGGCGTATGTTGTCAAGCCTCAAAAAGTTTACTTTTCTCCACCTTAGCCTATGCTGTCAGGCCTCATCAAGTTTACTTTTCTTCACCTTGGCCTATGTTCTCAGCCTCATTTACTTTAATTTTCAGCACCTTGGCCTACGTTGTCAGGCCTCATCAAGTTTACTTTTCAACACCTTCGCCTATGTTGTCAGGCCTCATGAAGTTTACTTTTCTCCACCTTGGCCTATGTTGTCAGGCCAAATTTAATTTAATTTTTAGCACCTTGGGCTATGTTGTCAGGCCTCATGAAGTTTACTTTTCTCCACCTTGGGCTATGTTGCCAGACCTCATTTAGTTTACTTTTCTGCACCTTGGCCTATGTTGTCAGGCCTCTTTTAGTTTAATTTTTAGCTCCTTGGCGTATGTTGTCAAGCCTCAATAAGTTTACTTTTCTCCACCTCGGCCTATGCTGTCAGGCCTCATCAAGTTTACTTTTCTTCACCTTGGCCTATGTTCTCAAATTTCATTTACTTTAATTTTCAAAGATCTTCCTATGTTGTGTGCCTCATCAAGTTTACTTTTCAACACCTTCGCCTATGTTGTCAGGCCTCATGAAGTTTACTTTTCTCCACCTTGGCCTATGTTGTCAGGCCTCATTTAGTTTACTTTTCTGCACCTTGGCCTATGTTGTCAAGCCTAATTTAGTTTAATTTTTAGCACCTTGGGCTATGTTGTCAGGCCTCATGAAGTTTACTTTTCTCCACCTTGGGCTATGTTGCCAGGCCTCATTTAGTTTACTTTTCTGCACCTTGGTCTATGTTGTCAGGCCTCATTTAGTTTAATTTTTAGCACCTTGGGCTATGTTGTCAGGCCTCATCAAGTTTACTTTTCTACACCTTCGCGTATGTTGTCAAGCCTCATCAAGTTTACTTTTATGCACCTTGGCCTATGTTGTCAGGCCTCATCAAGTTTACTTTTCTCCACCTTGGCCTATGTTGTCAGGCCTCATTTACTTTAATATTCAGCAGTCCGGCATATGTTGTCAGACCTCATTTAGTTTACTTTTCTGCACCAGGGCCTATGTTGTTCAGGCTTAATCATGTTTTCATTTCTGCTTTACGACCTATGTTGTCAGCAGTCATTTAGTTTACTTTTTTGCACCTTGGCCTATGTTGTCAGGCCTCATCAAGTTTACTTTGCTGGACCTTGGCCTAAGTTGTCAGTCCTCATATAGTTCACATTTATGCACCTTGGCCTATGTTGTCAGACCTTATTTTATTTACTTTTCTGCACCTTGACCTATGTTCCCTGGCCTTATCAAGTTTACCTTTCTCCACCATGGCCTATGTTGTTAGGCCTCATTTAGTTTACTTTTCTGCACCTTGGCCTATGTTGTCAGGCCTCATCAAGTAGACTTTTCTGCACACCAGCCTACGGTGTCAGGCCTCGTTTAGTTTACTTTTCTGCACAGTGGCCATTGTTGTCAGGCCTCATTTCATTTACTTTTCTGCACCTTGGCCAATGTTGTCAAACATCATATAGTTTACTTTTCTGTACCTTGGCCTATGTTGTCAGGCCTTATTTAGTTTACTTTTCTCCAACTTGGTCTATATTGTCAAGCCTCATCAAGTTTACTTTTCTGCACCTTGGCCTACGTTGCCAGCCCTCATTTAGTTTAACTTTCAGCACCTAGGCCTATGTTGTCAATCCTAATCAAGTGTACTTTTCTGCACCTTGGCCTATGTTGTCAGGCCTCATTTACTTTAATTTTCAGCACCTTGGCCTATGTTGTCAGGCCTCATCAAGTTTACTTTTCAACACCTTCACCTATGTTGTGAGGCCTTATGAAGTTTACTTTTCTCCACCATGGCCTATGTTGTCAGACCTCATTTAGTTTACTTTTCTGCACCTTGGCCTATGTTGTCAGGCCTCATTTAGTTTAATTTTTAGCACCTTAGGCTATGTTGTCAAGCCTCATTTAGTTTACTTTTCTGCATATTGGCCTATGTTGTTAGGCCTCATTTAGTTTACTTTTCTGCACCTTGGCCTATGTTGTTAGGCCTCATCAAGTTTACTTTTCTGCACTACAGCATATGTTATCAGGCCTTATTAAGTTTACTTTTCTGAACCTTGGCCTATGTTGTCAAGCATCTTTTAGTTTACTTTTCTGCACCTTAGCCTATATGGTCAGGCCTTACAAGTTTACTTTTCTGCACCTTGGCCTATGTTGTCAGGCCTCTTTTAGTTTAATTTTTAGCTCCTTGGCGTATGTTGTCAAGCCTCAATAAGTTTACTTTTCTCCACCTCGGCCTATGCTGTCAGGCCTCATCAAGTTTACTTTTCTTCACCTTGGCCTATGTTCTCAGCCTCATTTACTTTAATTTTCAGCACCTTGGCCTATGTTGTCAGGCCTCATCAAGTTTACTTTTCAACACCTTCGCCTATGTTGTCAGGCCTCATGAAGTTTACTTTTCTCCACCTTGGCCTATGTTGTCAGGCCTCATTTAGTTTACTTTTCTGCACCTTGGCCTATGTTGTCAGGCCTCATTTAGTTTAATTTTTAGCACCTTGGGCTATGTTGTCAGGCCTCATCAAGTTTACTTTTCTACACCTTCACCTATGTTGTCAAGCCTCATCAAGTTTACTTTTATGCACCTTGGCCTATGTTGTCAGGCCTCATCAAGTTTACTTTTCTCCACTCCGACCAATGTTGTCAAGCCTCATTTAGTTTACTTTTCTGCATATTGGGCTATGTTGTTAGGCCTCATTTAGTTTACTTTTCTGCACCTTGGCCTATGTTGTTAGGCCTCATCAAGTTTACTTTTCTGCACTACAGCATATGTTATCAGGCCTTATTAAGTTTACTTTTCTGAACCTTGGCCTATGTTGTCAAGCATCTTTTAGTTTACTTTTCTGCACCTTAGCCTATATGGTCAGGCCTTACAAGTTTACTTTTCTGCACCTTGGCCTATGTTGTCAGGCCTCTTTTAGTTTAATTTTTAGCTCCTTGGCGTATGTTGTCAAGCCTCAATAAGTTTACTTTTCTCCACCTCGAGCCTAGATGTCAGGCCTCATCAAGTTTACTTTTCTTCACCTTGGCCTATGTTCTCAGCCTCATTTACTTTAATTTTCAACATCTGGCCTACGTTGTCGGCCTCATCAAGTTTACTTTTCAACACCTTTGTCTGGCCTATGTTATCAGCCTCATGAAGTTTACTTTTTCTCCACCTTGGCCTATGTTGTCGTGCCAAATTTGATTTAATTGTAAAGACTCAGGGCTATGTTGTCGAACCTCATGAAGTTTTACTTTTCTCCACCTTGGGCTATGTTGCCGAGACCTCATTTAGTTTACTTTTCTGCACCTTGGCCTATGTTGTCAGGCCTCTTTTAGTTTAATTTTTAGCTCCTTGGCGTATGTTGTCAAGCCCTCAATAAGTTTCTTTTCTCCTGGCCTATGCCGAGGCCTCATAGTTTACTTTTTCTTCACCTTGGCCTATGTTCTCGGCCTCATTTACTTTAATTTTCAAAGACCTTGGCCTATGTTGTGGGCTCATCAAGTTTACTTTTCTAACACCTTCTCCTATTTGTCGCCTGTTTAAAGTTTACTTTTCTCCACCTTGGCCTATGTTGTCAGGCCTCATTTAGTTTACTTTTCTGCACCTTGGCCTATGTTGTCAAGCCTCATTTAGTTTAATTTTTAGCACCTTGGGCTATGTTGTCAGGCCTCATGAAGTTTACTTTTCTCCACCTTGGGCTATGTTGCCAGGCCTCATTTAGTTTACTTTTCTCAAGACTCTGTGTTGCCGGTGCCTCATTTAGTTTAATTTTAGCACCTTGGGCTATGTTGTTGTGCCTCGATAAGTTTACTTTTCTACACCTTCGCGTGTGTTGTCAAGCCTCATCCAAGTTTACTTTCTCCTCCTTGGCTATGTTGTCGGGCCTCATTTTTTAATATTCAAATCAATGATATGTTCGTCGGACCTCATTTAGTTACTTTTCACCAGACTAGGGCCTATGTTGTTCAGGCTTAATCATGTTTTCATTTCTGCTTTACGACCTATGTTGTCAGCAGTCATTTAGTTTACTTTTTTGCACCTTGGCCTATGTTGTCAGGCCTCATCAAGTTTACTTTGCTGGACCTTGGCCTAAGTTGTCAGTCCTCATATAGTTCACATTTATGCACCTTGGCCTATGTTGTCAGACCTCATTTTATTTACTTTTCTGCACCTTGACCTATGTTCCCTGGCCTTATCAAGTTTACCTTTCTCCACCATGGCCTATGTTGTTAGGCCTCATTTAGTTTACTTTTCTGCACCTTGGCCTATGTTGTCAGGCCTCATCAAGTAGACTTTTCTGCACACCAGCCTACGGTGTCAGGCCTCGTTTAGTTTACTTTTCTGCACAGTGGCCATTGTTGTCAAGCCTCATTTCATTTACTTTTCTGCACCTTGGCCAATGTGGTCAAACATCATATAGTTTACTTTTCTGTACCTTGGCCTATGTTGTCAGGCCTTATTTAGTTTACTTTTCTCCAACTTGGTCTATATTGTCAAGCCTCATCAAGTTTACTTTTCTGCACCTTGGCCTACGTTGCCAGCCCTCATTTAGTTTAACTTTCAGCACCTAGGCCTATGTTGTCAATCCTAATCAAGTGTACTTTTCTGCACCTTGGCCTATGTTGTCAGCCTCGATTTTACTTCCCAATTTTCGGACCTTGGCCTATGTTGTCAGGCCTCATCAAGTTTACTTTTCAACACCTTCACCTATGTTGTGAGGCCTCATGAAGTTTACTTTTCTCCACCATGGCCTATGTTGTCAGACCTCATTTAGTTTACTTTTCTGCACCTTGGCCTATGTTGTCAGGCCTCATTTAGTTTAATTTTAGCACCTAGGCTGCTGTCGTGCCTCATCAGTTTACTTTTCTTCCTTCGTATGTTTTCAAGTCACCAGTTTACTTTTCTGCACCTTGGCCTATGTATTCAGGCCTCATCAAGTTTACTTTTCTCCACCTTGGCCAATGTTGTCAGGCCTCATTTAGTTTAACTTTCAGCAGTCCGGCATATGTTGTTAGACCACATTTAGTTTACTTATCTGCACCAGGGCCTATGTTGTCAGGTCTAATCATGTTTTCATTTCTGCTATACGACCTATGGTGTCACGACTCATTTAGTTTACTTTTCTGCACCTTGGCCTATGTTGTCAGGCCTCATGAAGTTTACTTTTCTGCACCTTGGGCTATGTTGTCAGTCCACATATAGTTTACATTTGTGCAGCTTGGCCTATGTTGTCATATCTCATTTTATTTACTTTTCTGCACCTTGGCCTATGTTGCTAGGCCTTATCAAGTTTACCTTTCTCCACTCCGGCCTATGTTGTCAGGCCTCATCAAGTTTACGTTTCTGCACTCTTGTCTATGTTGTCAGGTCTCATCAAGTTTTCTTTTCTGCACCTCAGCCTATGTTGTCAGGCCTCACCAAGTTTACTTTTCTGCACCTTGGCCTATGTTGTCAGGCCTCATCAAGTTTACTTTTCTCCACTCCGGCCTATGTTGTCAGGCCTCATTTCGTTTACTTTCCCGTACACTGGCATATGTTGTCCGGCCTCATTTAGTTTACTTTTCTACACCTTGACCTATGTTGTCAGGCCTCATCAAGTTTACTTTTAACATCTAGTCCTATGTTTTTGCCTCATTTTGTTTACTTTTACGCACCTTGGCCTATGTTGTTATTTTCATAGAGTTTACTTTTCGCACCTTGGCCTATGTTGTCGGGCCATCAATCTTTTTACTTTTCTCAACTCGGCTTATGTTGTCTTACTCATTTAGGTTTACTTTTCGCACCTTGGCCTATGTTGTCATGAGCTTCAATCAAGTTTATTTTTTCGCAGCCGGCCTTTGTTGTCAAGCCTTATTTAGTTTAGTTTTGTCCACCTTGGCCTATGTTGTCAGGCCTTATTTAGTTTACGTTTTTGCACCTTGGCCTATGTTGTCAAGCCTCATCAAGTTTACTTTTCTGCACCTTGGCCTATGTTGTCAGGCCTCATCAAGTTTACTTTTCTCCACCTTGGCGTATGTTGTTAGGCCTCATTTAGTTTAATTTTCAGCACTCTAGCATATGTTGTCAGACCTCATTTGGTTTACTTTTCTACACCAGGGCCTATGTTGTCAGGCCTAATCATGTTGTCATTTCTGCTCTACGACCTATGTTGTCAGGACTCATTTAGTTTAGTTTTACGTGATTCTCGCCTATGTTGTCGGGCCTCTGCATCAAGTTCACTTTTCTGCACCTTGGCCTATGTTGTTGTCTCATATAGTTTACTTTCTGTTTTTCACTTGTTGTCGAAGCATCATTTTTGTTTACTTTTTCTACACCTTAGCCTATGTTTGCCGCCTTATTAAGTTTATTTTTTACCACTTCTACTTTTATGTTGTCGAGGCCTCATTCGTTACTTTCTAACGATTCGCCTATGTTGTCCTTTAATTTAGTTTATTTTTCTGACACTTGACCTATGTTGTCGGCCTCATCCAAGTTTAGTTTTACGACCATTCAGTCCCAGCTGTTTTAGGCCTCATTTGTTTACTCTTTCACGTCAGCCTATGTTGGCCAATCTCATATAGTTTACTTTTCTCGCTCCTTGCCTGTGTTGTCATTTCATTTTGTTTTACCAGACCTTGGCCTATGTTTGCCAGCCTCATCAAATCAGTTACTTTTGACTCTGCCTATGTTGTCAGGTCCATTTCATTTAGTATTTCTCTCACATTGGCTATGTGAGTGAGACATCATTGAATTTACTTTTATTTTCACCTTGCCCATCATTTTGAAACCTAAATCAGGATTACTTTCTGCCTCAACTGTGTTATCGAGTCTCGTTAGTTTACTTTTACACACAGCAACATGTTGTCCCGCCTCATACGTGATTTACTTGTGGCCCTATGGTGAAAGCTAGAACCCTCTTTATAGTATAACATTCAGCACCTCGGCCTATGTTGGTGGGAGGCTATAAATCAAAGTTCTTTCACCACCTCGACCTATGTTTGTCGTTTCTGATTTGCTTTTTGCACTTTGCCAGCTATGTTGTCGGGCCTCGTCAAGTTTACTTTTCTCAGCCTCTGGCGCTTCTATGTTGTCGAGCTCATTTGTTGACCTGCCTTTAGCCTATGTTGTCAGCCTCATTAAGTTTGCTGCACCTTGACTTATATTGTCCAGGCCTCCATCCGTTTGCTGCACCTGCTGTACAATATTTATGGGGCCATAAAATGCAAAGTTCATTTTAATGGCTTTGTATCAGTCAATGGTTTCTTTTTAGCACTTGGCCTAGCGTTATCAGGCCTCATGAAGTTTACTTTTCTCCACCTCGCCTATGTTGCCAGTGCCTTAATTAGTTTTACTTTTCTGCACCTTGGCTTTTGTGTTGTCCAAGCCTCGTTTAGTTTGATTTTTAGACTTTGGCTTTGTGTTGTCAAAGCCTCATCAAGTTTACTTTTGACACCTTCGCCTATGTTATCGCCTCATGAAGTTTACTTTTCTGCACGGGGCCTATCTTTGTGGCCTAAGCAAGTTTACTTTTCTACTACGGCTTTATGTTGTGAGGGTTCATTACAGTTTACTTTTTCCAGACCTTGGCTATGTTGTCGGGCATCATCAAGTTTTTTCACCTTGGCTTTATGTTGTCGGGCCTCGTATAGTTTACTTTTTCATGACTTTTGTGTCGCAACCAGACTCCACGAGACGACAAACTCGCTAACAATTTTGAAAATATGACCTTATGGTTTTACGGTGGGAGCGCCACCAAATTTTTATTTAAGGGAAAAAGTTTGGAAAAACCCTTACTTTGGAGATAAGATTCTAAGTTCAGGAGTCGGTTACAAATGGCGAAGGTGTTAGGCACCCCACTCGCTCTTAGTTTCGAAGAACGGTACCCTTAAACCGAGTGTGAGTTAATTAAATTTGTTTGAGTCCCTTGGCTCGACGGGGCTTGCCTAAGCCCTACGTATTCCCCAAAGGCAATGGAAATTCAAGGCTTACGTAGTTCTAATATATTTGAAGGGTTGACCCTCGAATGGGGTTTAAATTGAAAATAAATGTTTTGTTGTTGTTATTTTTAAAGACATTTAGAAGGTAATCCCGTACATATGCACAGGCTTTTAAGACAACTACGGCTCGATTTCTTGACCCATACGGACTTCTAAACAACGACGACGAGAAAAGATACCGGTTCGTCTTTAGCGCCCATTGCGTGAGATTGAGGAAAGCAAAAGATTTTTAATTGTTTGGAAATGAGGAAAGAGGAGCAGTCTTAATCCACCTATGCACAGGTCAAGACAACAACGGCTGCACTTGGACCCATACAGACCTAAACAACGGAGCAATGAGAAAAAGCTACCGAGTTGATCTTAAGTGCCCATTGCGTGAGATTGAGGAAAGCAAAAAGATTTTATTTGTTTGGAAATGAGGAAAAGAGGAGCAATCTTAATCCACCTATAATGGCCCAAGACAACAACGGCTGCACTTGGACCCATACAGACCTCTAAACAACGATTAGCAGAAAAAGCTACCAGTTCGTCTTTAGTGCCCATTGCGTGAGATTAAGGAAAGCAAAAAGGTTTTTATTTAAATAGTTTTTTGATTTGTAAATACTCCAAGCAAGGTTTAATCGGATATTTTTAGAAAAAAGGAATTTTAGGGAATTTTATTAGCAATCATGGGATTTTTAGAATTTTATTAACAATTTGGGATTTTTGGAATTTTATTAATATTCATGGGATTTTTTAGAATTTTATTAACAATTATGGGATTTTTGGAATTTTATTAACAATCATGGGATTTTTAGAATTTTCATTGGAAATTATGGAATTTTTGGAATGGTAGAAGGGCAAAATGGTCATTTAAGGGCCAGGGGCGCTTTAGGATTTTTTGGAAAAGTGGAAGGGCAAAATGGTCATTTACATAGGCAGGGACGAAATGGGGATTTCTGGAAATGTTCAGGAGCAATTTTGTAATCTACAAAAGTAGGACGAAAGGACGAAATGGGGATTTTTGGAAATGTTCAGGGGCAGTTTTGTAATTTACATAGGCAGGGACGAAATGGGGATTTCTGGAAAAGTTCAGGGGCAGTTTTGTAATTTACATAGGCAGGGACGAAATGGGGATTTCTGGAAAAGTTCAGGGGCAGTTTTGTAATTACATAGGCAGGGACGAAATGGGGATTTTCCGGAAAGTTGGACGATGTAATGTTACAGGCGGGGTACTCTAATTGGTCGGAAGGAAAAGGAATTGGTCGGAAGGAAAAGGAATTGGTCGGAAGGAAATAGTTGACTCGAAATTTTATGGAAAGTTACACTTGATGAGTTAGAGAAAGAGAATTTAAAAGAAATTGGGCTTGGTTTGATGTTATTTGAGAGAAAAGAGGAAAGACAAGAAAAGAAAAAAAAATGTTTGGGGGTCAAAATGACAATATGGAAAGTCGAGGGGCTAAAATGCAAATATGAGAAGTTGAGGGGATAATTTGCAATTTTGAAGAGTCGAGGGACTGTTTTGCAAATATGGAAAATTTTATGGATCTAATAGCAAATTCTCAAAGTTGAAGGACCTATCCGTAATTTTAAAACTTTGAAAAAAAAAGTGTGACTTTGTAGATTGGGTTCTTCCATTAATACCCCACCAGACATCTTCTTGTTATGGCTTTCATGGCTTTCTCGTAGATGAACTCCTTCATTGCCTTTCTGTCCCAGCAGACACGAATCGTTCTCATGTTCGCGTTCGGCCAGCTCCGTATTTAGAGTCCTTGGTAGTGGTCGGAGACGCGCCTCGAATCTTGCGACGGAGAGTCATGCTTGGAGTTGTGGCACCGGATTCTCACAAGGTCCGGTGGTTCTTGGGAGTCCACCATGGTGTCTCGTGTCCCCCAGGTGCAGATTACTCGCCAGAGCTCGGTAGTGTTTAGGGTGCCTTGAGCCCGAGGAACCGCCGGAATGCGGAGGGTTCTTGCCTTGCACAGAGACCGGGTCTTCTCCAGCGAGCTAGTCTTGAAGGCCGGCCGAGCAAGGGTTATTACCCCCGTACATGTGAAAGGTCACTTGGTTCCTCAAACACCATAGCGACGAGGTTGTTCGGAGGTTGTCACTCGTGCATGATACGCTTTGGAGAGCACACGGGCGTGAGGATCCGAGGCCCCAATCAAGACTGGTGGAGCGTCCCTTATTTACCACAGCCACATAGCTGAACTACTCCTTGGTCACAAAGGGGTACAACAGAATCTCCAGTCAGCAGGTTTTCCACTTATTCAATAGCCTCCCATTGGCTTCCTAGATTACATGTGCGTAGTGAAAGAGTATGGTGCTTATGGGGATGTTGTGGAGCCGATCGCCCCTAGTTCGTGAATTAACTGGTTGTTTAATTTCATGTGGTTTGTGGGAGAGGTCGGCGGCGGTCTTGGGGGCCTAGTGGGGGAGTTCGGATTTTCCCATCTTCATTCAAATGGAATGGGGAATTTTATAAGTCGGTGTGTGTATCTGCCTAACGGCACTTACTATATGTAAGAAGCAACGTGAGCATGCCAAGGACCACAATATGAACACTAGCCGAATCACATGCTCATCTAACATAATAAATAGGTCAAAACAACTCCATCGCATACATAAATCGAAAACGAGCGCAATGTGCCTGAGTGTAGCAAAAAATTTTCTAGAACTAAAGGCGATCGAGGAGGAGTTGATAACTGGCAAGCTAGATGTTTGAGTGCGAAGCGAGTTCCCAGCCTTGACAGCTACCTCTATTTGGATCTGCGACCGTGTCTCGGGAGTCCCTTATGGAGTTTCTTTTAAAGGCCTTCTCAACCTCTGCCTCGCCTAGTCTCCTCTGAAAGCAAAAAAAGTCCCAAACCTTTTTCCCTTCCCCCCTATAGTTTTCTCTCTTTTCTTTTATTTATTTTCTTTTTCATATTTTAATCATTATTTATTATCATTTAATTATTTTCTTTAATTTACTTTTCATATTTTATTTATTTTATTATATTTCCAGATATTTAATTTCTATTTTTTTTTTCGACTTTTTTAATTTTATTCTTATTTTTGATTTTTAATTAAATCTTCTTTTTCTGTGATTTTAATTTTAAACTTTCTTCAGATTTTTAATTTTTATTTTATTTTCATATTTTTTTTTATTTTTATTTTTATTTTCAGATTTCATTTTGCTTTTAATACTTTTAAATTTATTATTATTTATTTATTTTTATTATTTTATATTTATTTTTATTCTTTAAATTTCTATTTTCTATTTTCTATCTTTATATATTTTCTCTTTTTCTTTTTTCCTTTTAATTCATTATTCTTATTCATTCTTTTTTTTTATTTTTTATTTTCAGTTGTTTATCATTATTTTACTTAACTTTTTATTCCCCCGCTTTTTTTTGTTTTTATGCTTTATGTATCACAACCTTTTGTTTTAATTTTTCATTTTAGATTCTCGATAGTTTATTTTTATTTTAAATTAGCGTTGATTTCTTAATTAAGTTTATGATCGAGGGTCTCGGACATAATCGAATATTCTGATGCTTGAGAGTGAAAATTATGCATTTTTGTTCGCGAACCCGACTTCTGGCTTTCTTTAGAAGCCAGTGC
>JAMKYM010000510.1:0-210287 GCA_026541065.1 Canavalia ensiformis
GCTTATCAAATTCTCCCACACTTATCTTTTGCAGTCTCGGGCAAACTTAAGTTAAGGATTGGTGACTATTTTTTTTTTTTTTTTGAAAGAACATCAAAGTTTTGAGTTGATTTCTCGAGAATTCACAAAATTTCATGAAGCATTCTTTCATCACATTTTTGAAATTACTTAGAAAGGCAACTTTAATTTGAAAAGCTATAGATTGAGAAAGATAAAACCTCACATGATATACTCGAATCTCTCGAGTGTTTGATTTGGTAAGTGTTTCTCTCCAAATTCGATCAATGAAAGATGAGCTATCATAGGCTTGCATATCATTCTACTTCTCTACTACTATGTACACATGCAATGCACAAATCAAGAGGTCTTTATTTTGGTTATAACGGGATTAGAAAAGATGAAATGATATATTGAAGAGATACAATGTTAGACCAAGGAAAATGGTGAGGATTGAGGAGCGAGTCTAAGTGCAAGTGTGAGAAGCAGAGATATCACTTCTTCATTCTTTTCTTTTTTTTCTTTTCTTTTTTTCAATATAATAGTTTATTTATTAATTTATTGCTTGAGTTTTTTCAACCATGATATTGATGAACACAACAATAATCTCCCACACTTATTGAAACACTTATGGTATGATAAATCCGGTATTCCTCACCTTGATAGGTGAGACAAAGTTTTTTTTTTTTTTGATTTGTGGTGAGCTAAAAAGAAGAAAAGGCTAATCGACTCAAAGGAGCTGATCAAAGGATAAAATTATATGGTTTGGTTATTTGGCCAAGTGGTTTGTTCAGAAAAAGAGTGCCTCAATCATTTTTGTACAATTCATGTGAAAATGTAGCTTCAAAAGAATCAATGCAAGTTAGAGTAACATATTCCATGGATGAAAATCACTGAAAGAAAATAATAATAAGGCTCAAAATATCACCAGGTAATATATTTATCAAATCTAATCTATCCGAGTTCAAATATGTGTTGCCAAACTAATTAATCTCGAAATGTAAATCATTTTGTTTCGATTATTTTATGAAATCTAAAAGAAAACATACTTCCGCATTCAAATTTTTTTTTTTAATCATAAGATGCGTATCAAGAGTCAAGTGTAACTCCTTGCTCGGCCATCTTACTCAAGCAAGATTTATGATTCTAACCTAATTCTTTTGTTTTTTTTTAGATATCGGACCATCCTCCCCCAACCTATCCAGACATTGTCCCCCGATGTCTTAGATGGAATTTCATATAGCGAGGAAAAGAAATGTAAGAAAACCACCAAAGTAAGGAAAAGTTATGCTTAGAAAGAGTGGTATCGGTTCTCTTTTTCTCTCGTCATCTTGATTTGGTTAGTTCACTAGTACATTGCTTGGTGAGCTCGGATGTAGGATTTTGCAAATTCTCAAGTATTTACATTCAATCGATTAGAGCCGAGATACTATGGTCGTTGGCATGGATTGTGGCATGAACTCTGCTCTGCTTGCATGATCTAAAAAGGATAGCAAACCATTATAAAAGCCATTAATATTCAATAAGCCCAAAGGTTTTATGAAAATTAGATAGGCCCCGAGAATATAATGGTAAAATTTCTTCCATTGTTCAAGACCACCAGGTAATGCAATAAATGCATTAGAATTAATCAACATGTCTCATACGGTCATGCATGGTTGCAACCTTCAATTCAGTACCTGGAGATGAAGTAAGAGGTGCTCTCATTTTAAGCCAACACCTAAGACGTTACACCCCTTGTGAGAGTGCAGATCCTCGCAATACATCCTTTAAACCCTGAATCCCTCCCCCATAAACAAGATTGATTTTTCTTGCAGCTAATGTCTTACCAAGGGTATAAGCTGCATGTTGAAATTTCTATCCTTTCCGAGTTGACCATAAAAACACGAATAGTATTGATTCTATCCATAAATGGTGTTTGTCTCTTTTGAAAAAATATGTCATAGAGGTTGATAATTTATAGTGGACTCAATATCGAGACAAGGGAGATCGTTTGAATAAGTGCAGGATCGTGGATTTGGTATAAAAGTTTGAATTTTTGTTCAAGGAAAAATTAGATATCGAAGGGAAAGACTTTGCGAAGTGAAAATTTCAAAAAATGGTGGCCCGATAAATTGAAAAGACAATGTAATTGACAAATATACACGCGTGAGAATGAACAGTAGGGGTGGGGGAATTTTTCAAAAAATGGTGGCCCGATAAATTGAAAAGACAATGTAAATGACAAACATACAGCATGAGAATGAACATTAGTTGTGATTGTGGCTCACGTCTTTCTTGTTTCGGGGCTCACACTTTTCTAAGAGTCGAGGATCTTCCCATTCAGTTTTCTTGTAAAGCGACAATAGGTCTTTTAAAGTCAGATTCTCAAGACTATAACGCGTGCTTTTTCCTTACTTTAACAGTTCAAACAAATCGAAAGGACTCCAACACTTCACTAGAGTCGTCTGAAGTTTGAATGATATCATCCAATGACTCCTTACTCAGTCCATCCTTTATGAACGAATTTGTCCTCGAT
The DNA here is from genome assembly GCA_026541065.1 of Canavalia ensiformis. Classification (NCBI taxonomy): domain Eukaryota; kingdom Viridiplantae; phylum Streptophyta; class Magnoliopsida; order Fabales; family Fabaceae; genus Canavalia; species Canavalia ensiformis. Next base: position 2,516 of record JAMKYM010000510.1, read on the forward strand.
TTCTTGAAACCATTCGGGGTTCTTGCATCTTATGCAATACAGGTCCATCTTGCACACCAGAAAACTCCAATTCTTTTCGCCTTTCTTCTTTGCATAGGAACTTCTTCCCATTGGCATGTTTTTAACAAATGATTCTTGAAATTCACCCGCTAAACGCACCTTAGCTTCAATGATCCAAGCGGACATCTTCTGGAAGGCCTAAGAGTGTTAATGCTCTCAATCATTCAAATACGCAATTGTAAATGTCTTTAAGAAAATTTGGGAGGTAGTGAAAAAATTTTGATCCTGGTGAGCTTTTCTCCATTTTTTTTTTCTTAAAATACTCAAGTTATTATTCCTCAAGCCGATATGGTGTAATAGTTGGGATGATTTAAGAGGTGAAGAAGAAAGTTGAGAGATTAGTTGAAACTTTATGTTTATGAAACGGGAGAGGGGGTGAGAGGAGAAGAAGAGAGACTTCTCTTGAATTTATTGCAAGTGATTGTGTGGCATTGTGCAAATACCCACTTCTTCTACCGTGTGCTCTTGAAAACCTTGAAAAATGGTTCTTAAGACGATGTCCATTCACCTTGAAGATTTTTTGACACTCATTTTTTATTTCCACCGCACCATAAGGAAAAACATTAGTAACTACAAATGGTCCTAACCATCCAGGAGCGTAGCTTACCAGGCATAACTTTAGCCGAAAAATTGAAAAGGAGAACTTTTTGTCCAAGCGGAAAACTCCTTCCCTACAACTTTTTGTCATGAAGATCTTTGACTTTTTCTTTGTAAATTTTTGAGTTTTCGTATACTTCTAATCGAATTTCTTCAAGTTCTAAATTGAAGCTTCCATGGATTTTGCTTGGTCCGAGATCCATGTTGCATTTCTTTCTTCGCCCAAAATGCTCTATGCTCTAATTCAATCAGAAGATGACATGCTTTACCAAAGACAATCCTGTGGAGACATGCCAATGGGTGACTTGTAGGCCGTCAGATATGCCCGTAAATAAAGAATCAAGGCGCAAGCTCAATCCTTCTGTTAGGTTTAACATGCTTTCTAAGATTTTCTTGATCTCTCGATTAGAAACTTCAGCTTGACCATTTGTTTGAGGATGATAGGGGGTGGAAACTTTATGCAGACTCTACTATTCTGAGGTAGCCCATTGTGCGGTTGAAAAAATGAGTACCTTGGTCACTAATTAGAGCTCTAGAATGCCAGACACCGCTAAAAATGTTAGGGACTGATAAAAATCCGGCAACAACTCGAGCATCATCGTCGGGTGGCTTTGCCTCACCATTTTGAAACATAATCACAGCTAGCAAAATGTAAACAAAACCAAAAGAGACAGAATGGACCATAAAGTCTATACCCCATACATCAAATACCTCACAAAAGAGAAGTGGTTGTTGGGGCATCTCATTTCTGCCGCGAAATACTCCTATTCTTTGGCACTCACGTTATGCATAATCTGTGTGCATCATGAATATTGTAGGCCAATAAAAAAGCCTGAGTCAAGACTTTTTAGCTGTCCGTTGTGGCCCAAAGTGTCCACCACAAGCTAGGAATGGCAAAAGGTAAGTCAGATCAACTTCATGATATGGAACACATCTTCTAATGATTTGATCACTACATGTCTTCAAAGGTATGGTTCATCCCATATGTAGTGTTTGGCATCACTTTTCAACTTGGCAATTTGCGATTTGGTGAAGTGTTTGGAGTATTTCTTTAGCAACCAGATAGTTTACCAAACCGCATACCAAGGATCCCTTCTCAGTGCAAATGATAGAGATGCTCTTCTCGGGAATGAATGTGATTGAAGTTTCTTCACAAGGTTACCGGATCCGCACGATGATCGCTACAAGGTTCTCTGCACCACTTTGTCTTTAATCTCTAAATCAAATTCTTGCAAACGAAGCATCCAACGAATCAGCCTTGGCTTACATCCGCTTCTTCTTGACCAAGTATTTCAAGGCTGCATGGTAATTAGAAGACAATAACTTTAGATCCAAGCAAATAGGAGCGAAATTTATCTAATGCAAACACAATTGCCAAAAAGCTCCTTCTCGTAGTTGTGTAATTGGATTGGGTTGCATCAAGTGTCGGTAGGCACATATGCAATGACATGAGATCTCTTGCTAACTCTTTGAGACAATCTGAGACCAAGGGCATAATTAGAGCCTCACCCATTAATTCAAATGGAAGCATCCATTAGGTGGTTGAATGATGGGAGTGTTGTCAACCGCTTCTTTAGTTCATCAAATGAATCCTTGCATGCTTGATCAAACACAAATTTGGTATCTTTTGTAGTAGTTTAGAAAGAGGTTGTGCAATCTTGCTAAAATCCTTGATGAATCTTACGTAAAACCTGCATGACAAGTAAAGAACTTCTACGCCTGAAGTGGGGTAAGGTAGAAGTAATAATGTCTATCTTGGCCTTATCAACCTCTAAACCTTTGCTAGATACCAAGTGTCCTAAGACTATACCTTCAAGTTACCATGAAATGACATTTTCAAAATTCAAAACCAGGTTAGTCTCAATGCATCTTGTCCAAAACTTTAGAGAGGTTTTCTAAGCACGCTCAAAAGAAGAACCATATACAAGTGAAGTCATCCATAAAACACTTCCATTACGGCTTTCTAAGAGATCGCAGAAAATGCTTACCATGCATCTTTGAAAGGTTCCGTGGGCGTTGCATAGACCAAAGGGCATCCTTCGATAGCAAAAGTACCAAAAGGACAAGTGAAGGTGGTCTTATGTGGTCTACGGGGCTATATGTATTTGAAAATAACCCGAAAAACCATCTAGAAAGCAATAGGAGATTTTCCCCGCTAATCTTTCCAAAATTTGGTCTATGAAAGGCAAAGTGAAGATCCTTGCAAGTAGCTTGGTTAGCTTCCTATAATCTATGCACACTCTCCAACCGTTTTGTATAGACGTGGTGGATTAGTTCATCATTGTGATTTTGACTCAAATCATACCAGCCTCTCTTAGGAACTACTTGCACCGGCTTACCAAATCACCGTCCGAGATGGGATAGATGTTACCAGCTGCCAAAAGCTTACCTTACTTCCTTCTTACTACATCTAGGATGGTTGGATTCAAACGCCTTTGTGGTTGTCTAACAGTCTGGTGTTTTCCTCCAGTGATATCCTATGCATACAAGTAGATGGGCTAATGCCTGGAATATCACCAAAGTCCATCCAATTGCTTGTTTATGGCTTCTTAAGGTTTGCAGCAACCTTTCTTCTTGTTTGTAGAAGGTTCTTTCCAATGACAAGAAGCTTCTCATTTTCCCCCAAATAAGCATACTTAGATGTTCAGCAAAGGCTTCAACTCCAAAGGAGGTGGTTGTATTATGGAAGAAGGATCTATCCGAGATTGAAATGTCTCAAACACTTGCATCTAACATGTCATCTTTCAACGAAGGTTGGTCTCGCAACATTAATCCTGAACACACAATACATGGATCAAATTCATCACATGTGTAAGTAAAATTATCTAAGTAATCTAAATCAAAATCAAAAAGTTCAAAAAGTAGATTGTCAATAGAATAATTATCCGCAAGAAGGTCTATGGCATCAAGTTGAAAGAGTGAATGGTTCTCTATAGGATGCTTCATGGCTTCAAATATGTTGAATTGGATGATATCATCTCAAATTCCATGCAAGAGTCCCCGTATGCACATCTATCTTTGTTTGCGGTTTTGAGGAAAGGTCTCCTAGGATCAAGGTTTGCTCTATTGATGGATGACTCATCTTCCATATCCAAAATGTAGAAGTCATTTGAAAGATCAGCTTATTCACTTGAACTAGCACATCTTCAAGTACTCCAGCCGGATGTGATTGCTTGGCTAATTGAATCACCACCCGATTGGCTTCATTCTCCCGCATTCAAAGATTTATAAAGCGATGAGGCATAACATTAATGGAGCACCTAGATCCAAAGCAATGCATCACCAAATGTAGAGTTTCCTATTGTGCAAGGAATGGTGAAAGTTCTGGATCTTACATTTCGAGGGAGGTCAAGTTGAATTAAGGAGAAACATTGCGCCCCACACTAATCTTCTCATCCCTTGAGTCTTCTTAATGCACAAGTCCTTTAGAAATTTGGCATATTTGGGAATTTGCTTGATAGCATCTAGAAGTGGTATGTTGACTTCCACTTTCCACGAAAGTATCTAGAAGCTCCTTATCCATTCGCATGAACATTGGGCTTGATCGACCATTCTATTTGGAAAAGGTAAGGATACCTTTCCGATCAGCACAATTTGGGGTTTTTGTCTCATTAGATGCTTCAAGTGCAGATCGTTTATGGCAAGCTTCTTTTTGTTGATCATTCGATGTCTTATCGGTTATCGTGTACTTTTTTCATCGACTTTCCCTCGATTGAATGGCTTATCGTGAGATGTCTCCAGGTGTAGAGATAAATGCTTCTTTTTGGTGTGGATTAGTCGATTGAAGCTTTGTTGCTTTAAAATTGTAGGGTCATTCGCACTTTCTTCCCACTCTCAAGGACATGGCATTCACACTTTTGGGATTTATGAGTTGAAGGTAGTTGACAGAACCTTGAGATTTCAATTGGTTGACAATGGTAACCAACCGCCCAATTTGAGTTTGTAAATCTAATGGTAGAACTTACATTTTGTTGAAACTCGAAGATTGTTGGTTGCTAATTGCTTCATCAAATCATCAAGAGAGGGTTGAAGCATTAGGGTGAGATTCGCATATGCCGTTGTTGTTGTCTCGAATAGCGGTGGTTGGTATTTATTTTGAGAGTCGATGTTTGAATCCTTTGTTGTTGTGGAGGACCATATCTCAAGTTAGGATGGTTTCTCCAACTAGGGATTGTATGTTCAGAAGGTGGTTCAAACTTCGTTGTCATAATGTTGAGGAGGCCTGTATTGTTGTCCTGTGCCAAAATACCATTTTTAATGCAGCATCGAGGGTGTCTCACTTTCTTGCAATGTTGGGCATGCATCAAGAGGGATGATGCAACGAAGTGCGGATGCCACATGTTTTGGTTTTGTCAACAACATTAAGTTGTTGTTTTTGTCCGATGGCCAACCTGTCTTATATGAGGTTAGTTCTTCAATTCCGTTCTCCAATCGTGTATGGTCTGTCTTAGTGGTCATTTCATGGACTCCTTTAGACAAGGAATTAGTTCGAGAATTGAATTGCTGAGAATTTTCGCCATGTTGGCAATCAAATCTCGAGCCGTCAGAGGAGTTTTGTCCATAGTGCTCCACCACTAGCCGCATCAACCATGCTTCTATCCATTGGCATGAGTCCTTCATAGAAATACTGAATCGCATGTTGATCACCGGTTTATGGTGTGGACAAGTGGCGCATAGTTATTTGAATCTCTCCCAATACTCATAGAGAGTTTCTTGGGAGTTTTTGTTTAATGCCGCAAATCTCTTTTTTCCGATGCCGCCGTTCATCCGGGAGGGAAGAATTTCTCCGAAATAATCTCTTCATATCATTCCGGCTTGTAGACAGATGTTGATGTAGATAGTACAAACCAGTCCTTAGCTCCATCATTTAAGGAGAAAGGAAATGCCTTCAACTTGATATGATCTTGAAATTCCTTGGGCCGCATTGTGGAACACACAATGTGAAATTCCTTCAAATGTTTGGGTTTAGGGGGTCCCCACCTGCAAAGACCATGAAACTTAGGTAGCAAATGTATTAATCCAGGACTTTAGTTCAAATGGTGCATCAACATCGTGGTATTGAATACAACGGTTGATAAGCAACATCGAGAATGCGACTAATTCTTTTAGGTTCTATCCGCCATGTTCTTAGCAAAATATTTAAAACTATCAAAATTTAAAGATGAAAAATCACTACCGTTACTTTCTTGGTTATTGAATGAATGCCTTCTATGTGCTCTTTTCAAATGGTGGAATGTTCTATCAATCTCAGGATCATATGCATATAAATTTTCAGGATTGGATCGGGTCATACACAAAAAGGTGAATTCATAGAGAAAATCCAAGAAGGATATACCTAAAATAAAAAAAAATTGTTAGAAAGATTAAAAAATTTTATACAAACTCCTAAATAAGCCTAGGAAACTAAAATGGTCCCCGCCATTTCACGCTCAAATTTTTGACACGCTCGTCAAACGCTGCGAAAATAATTTCTAGATTTCCCCCAAACTATTGGTATAGTATAAGGTGCAACCAGTCATCTCCCAAAGACCATTTCATATTCTTAAGCAAATTAGGAGAAAGTTAGAACAAGGATTTTGTAAAAGATGCGATGTTGAGTTCTAAATACAAAATACAAAATGAAATTAATTGGACTTAACAATTATCAACTCAAGGAATTCAGAGGCTATTTTCTTAACTAATCATTGATCACTAAAATCATGCATTGTGTTTATCAACCCAGGATCATCTGGAACCCCTAAAATGATCCTTGAATTCTCTACTGAGAAAACTCTCAGGGTTCAATTGATTATGATCAACAAGATTTAGTAACCACTTAATCTTTCATCTAAACCAATTTCATAATCGAGTGAAGTTCAAGAAGTAAGTAATAAAATGAAAACCTTCAATTCAATTACTTAATTTCTACTCTTCAAACTTTTAGAAAATGATTTACCAATCAAAAAACAATTATAAATCAATTATATATTAATCAAAATACGTCAACCGATCAAACTTTGATTAAAGAATAAAATTGAAGAATATAATGAAGCAGAGTAGAAACCACTTAATAAGCATGTAAATAAAGATCGAGACCTCAAAGTTAAAATGAAAATAGCTTGAATCCTTGAATTGAAACTACAAACTTAGCCTTCCATGAAGGAGGAAAACTAACAACAAATAAGAACTTAGCCTTCCATGAAGGAGGCAACTAACAATAAAGAAAAACTTAGCCTTCCATGAAGGAGGCAAACTAACAACAAAGAAAGAAAGATGGAAAATGGTATTGGAGTTAATATCCAAGGGGTTTTTTTCTCCTCTTGTAAACCCTTCTATTTATAGAGGATTTTTGAGGCATCATCTTCAGAAAGTCACCAACTACGATATTACTTTTCCACCCTTTTATTGCTTTCACATGGGCTTTGTTGAAAATGCAAAACACTTTTGAATTTTTGTCACCAATGAGCACAACAATTTTGACTTGCTTGCAGCGCAATTTTGGATATTCACGTGTCCGAATTAGAGCTTTATGTCTGAACAAAAGTTGTAGCCCCGGATCTTAGCTTTCCAACAGATTTGATTTCATCTCAATATGACTTCTGTATCTCAAGATATGGTCAGATCTTTGCACACTGGTCAAATTCCACATCAGCAACACTATCTCATCTTTTGAGATAATTTCGGAGTCCTAAACATCCCATTTAGAGTCTGCTCTTGCTTTGTAACTGTGGACACTTCTTTAAGCTTTCATTCAAGACATATTTCATGATTTTAATCGGGTAAGCAAAGAAATTCAATTAAACTTCATATGAACCCAAACTCATAAAATATGACAAAGACCACTTAATTGAACATATAAGAAGTCTTAATGAGATAAAAGTGAGAGATAATTATTTATGAAATTTATGTTATCAAATTCCCCATTAATTTATCTTTTGCACGTCTCAAGACAAACTTAAGTTAAGGATTGGTGATTATTTTTTTTTTTTTTTTTGAAAGAACATCAAAGTTTTGAGTTGATTTCTCAAGAATTCACAAAATTTCATGAAGCATTCTTTCATCACATTTTTGAAATTACTTAGAAAGGCAACTTTAATTTGAAAAACATAGATTGAGAAAGATAAAACCTCACATGATATACTCTGAATCTCTCAAGTGTTTGATTTGGTAAGTGTTTCTCTCAAATTCAATCAATGAAAGATGAACTATCATAGGCTTGCATATCTTCTACTTCTCTACTACTATGTACACATGCAATGCACAAATCAAGAGGTCTTTATTTTGGTTATAACGAGATTAGAAAGATGAAATGATATATTGAAGAGATACAATGTTAGACCAAGGAAAATGGTGAGGATTGAGAACTGAGTCTAAGTGCAAGTGTGAGAAACAGATATCACTTCTTCATTCTTTTCTTTTTTTTCTTTTCTTTTTTTCAATATAATAGTTTATTTATTAATTTATTGCTTCAGTTTTTTTTTCAACCATGATATTGATGAACACAACAATAATCTCCCCCACACTTATTGAAACACTTATGGTATGATAAATCCAGTATTCCTCACCTTCTATGGTCAGACAAAGTTTTTTTTTTTTTTTTTGATTTGTGGTGAGCTAAAAAGAAGAAAAGGCTAATCGGCTCAAAGGGCTGATCAAAGGATAAAATTATATGGTTTGGTTATTTGGCCAAGTGGTTTGTTCAAGAAAAAGAGTGCCTCAATCATTTTTGTACAATTCATGTGAAAATGTAGCTTCAAAAAGAATCATGCACGTAAGTTCTCGAAGTAACATATTCCATGGATGAAAATTACACAAGAAAGAAAATAATAATAAGGCTCAAAATATCACAGGTAATATATTTATCAAATCTAATCTATCCAGTTCAAATATGTGTTGCCAAACTAATTAATCTCGAAATGTAAATCATTTTGCTTCAATTATTTTATGAAATCTAAAGAAAAACATACTTCCACATTCAAATTTTTTTAATCATAAGATGCGTATTTGAAAGTCATGTGTAACTCTTACTCAGCCATCTTACTCAAAGCAAGTTTATGATTCTAACCTAATTCTTTTTTTTTTTTTTTTTTTTTAGATATCAGACCATCCTCTGACCTATCCAAGACATTGTCCCCAATGTCTTAGATGGAATTTCATATAACAGGGGAAAAGAAATGTAAGAAAACCACCAAAGTAAGGAAAAGTTATAACCTTAAGAGTGGTAACGGATTCTCTTTTTCTCCGTCATCTTGATTTGGTTGGTTCACCAGTGCATTGCTTGACGAGTCGGATGTAGGATTTTGCAAATTCTCCTAGCGTTCAACGGTTGGAAAGCTGCATACTATGATGTTGCGCATGGATTGTGGCATGAACTCCTGCCTACCGCATGATCTAAAAAGGATAGCAAACCATTATAAAAGCCATTAATATTCAATAAGCCCAAAGGTTTTTTATGAAAATTCCGATAGGCCCAAAATATAATGGTAAAAATTTCTTCCATTGTTCCAAGACCACCAGGTAATGCAATAAATGCATTAGAATTAATCAACATGTGTCTCATACGGTCATGCATGGTTGCAACCTTCAATTCGGTACCAGGGTGAAGTAGGAGGTGCTTTCTCATTTTTTAAGCCAACACCTAAGACGTTACACCCCCTTGTGAGCGCGAGATCCGCAATACATCCTTTTAAACCCCTGAATCCTCCTCCCATAAACAAGATTGATTTTTCTTGCGGCTAATGTCTTACCAAGGGTATAAGCTGCATGTTGAAATTCTCTATCCTTTCCAAGGTTAGACCCACCAAAAACACAGATAGTATTGATTCTATCCATAAACGGTGTTTCTGTCTCTTTTGAAAAAAATATGTCATAGAGGTTGATAATTTATGTGGACTCAATATGACAAGGAGATCGTTTGAATAGTGCGGGATCAGGATTTGGTAGCAAAAGTTTGAATTTTTGTTTAAGGAAAAAGGTGAATGTCGAAGGGAAAGACTTTAAAGCAGAGGTGAAAATTTCAAAAATGGTGGCCCAATAAATTGAAAAGACAATGTAATTGACAAATATACACGCGTGAGAATGAACAGTAGTTGTGGGGGAATTTTTCAAAAAAATGGTGGCAATAAATTGAAAAGACAATGTAAATGACAAACATACACTTTACGAGAATGAACAAGAGGTTGTGATTGTGGCTCACATCTTCCTCTGGTTTTACGATCCGATGCCGAAACGCCTTCTAAGAGTCGAGGATGTGCTTCCCATTCAGTTTTCTTGAACCTGGTTAATAGGGTCTTTTAAAGTCGATTCTCAAGACTAACGTTTTTTTCCTTACGAACAGTTCAAACAAATCAAGAAGGACTCTTGAACATGCCCACTAGGATGCGTCTCAAAGAGTTTGAATGATATCATCCAATGACTCTACTCAAAGTCATCCTTTATGAATTGAATTTTGTCCTCTCGATTTCTTGAAACCATTCCAGGGTTCTTGCATCTTGTGTTGCATTGTGTCCATCTTGCACACCCGTAGCAAACTCCAATTCTTTTGCCCTTCTCTCTTCTTTGCATAGGAACTTCTTCCCATACTGCATGTTTTTAACAAATGATTCTTGAAATTCACTCGCTAAACGTGCCTTAGCTTCAATGATCCAACTCGACATCTTCGAAGGGGCCTAAGAGTGTTAATGTTCTCAATCGTTCAAGTCTGCAATTGTAAATGTCTTTTAAGAAAATTTCGGGAGAGTAGGAACAAATTTGATCGGTGAGAGCTTTCTCCATTTTTTTCTTAAAACACTCAAGTTATTATTCCTACAAGCTCAATATGGTGTAATAGTTGGGATGATTTAAGAGGTGAAGAAGAAAGTTGAGAGATTAGTTGAAACTTATAAGCGAGGAATGTGAGAGAGGAGAGAGAGAAAGAGAGAGAGAGAGAGAGAGAGAGAGAGACTTCCTCTTGAATTTATTGCAAGTATGTGGCATTGTGCAAATGCACTTGCCTTCTACCGTGTGCTCTTGAAAACCTTGAAAAATGGTTTAAGACTAGTGTCCATTCACCTTGAAGATTTTTCAATTACCTTATTTTGTATTTCCACCGCACCATAAGGAAAACATTAGTAACTACAAATGGTCCTAACCAAGAGCGTAGCTTACTGTGCATAAGCTTTAGCCGAGAATTGAAAAGGAGAACTTTTTGTCCAACTAAAACTCCTTCCTTGCTAACTTTTTGTCATGAAGAGCTTTGACTTTTTCTTTGTAAATTTTGGAGTTTTTCAGATGCTTCTAATCGAATTTCTTCAAGTTCTGCAATTTAGCTTCCTATGGATTCCGCTGGTCCAATCCATGTTGCATTTCTTTACCGCCCCAAAAATGCTCTATGCTCTAATTCAACCTGGAAGATGACACGCTTTACCAAAGACAATCGTAGGGAGACATGCCAATAGGTGACTTGTAGGCTGTCCTATATGCCCATAAAGCATCAACAAGGCGTTAAGCTCCAATCCTTCTGTTAGGCTGAACTGTTTTCTCTAAGATTTTCTTGATCTCTCGATTAGAAACTTTGATTTTGACCATTTGTTTGAGATGATATGGGGTGGAAACTTTATGCATGACTCCATATTTACGTTGAGTAGAGCTTCCATTGTGCGGTTGAAAAAATGAGTACCTTGGTCACTAATTAGAGCTCTAGGAATGCCAAACTCGCTAAAAAATGTTAGACTCGATAAAATCAACAACTCGGAAAGATTTATGGTCTGCAAGGTGGCTTTGCCTCCACCCATTTTGAAACATAATCAACGGTAGCAAATGTAAACAAAACCAAAAGAGACAGGAATGGACCCAAAGTCTATACCCCATACATCAAATACCTCACAAAAGAGAAGTGGTTGTTGGGGCATCTCATTTCTGGCGCGAAATACTCCTATTCTTTTGGCACCGCTCACAAGTTATGCATAATCAGTGTGCATCACGAAATATTTAGGCCAATAAAAGCCCGAGTCTTAGTATCTTTAGTCTGGTCAGGCTAGTTGGCCCAAAGTGTCCACCACAAGCTGGGGAATGGCAAAAGGTAAGTACAGAGACTGAACTTCATGATACGAACACATCTTCTAATGATTTGATCACTACATGTCTTCCAAAGGTATGGTTCATCCATATGTAGTGTTTGGCATCACTTTTAAACTTGAAATTTGCGATTTGGTGAAGTGTTTGGGTATTTCTTTAGCAACCAGATAGTTTACCAACTTCGCATACCAAGGATCCTTCCCTGCAAATGATGTAGATGCTCTTCCGGGGAATGAATGCAATTGAAGTTTCTTCACAAGGTTCTTTGGATCCGACTTAGATGATCTCTTTACAAGGTTCCTTCGTGCACCACTCTTGTCTTTAATTTCTAAATCAAATTCTTGCAACAAAAGCATCCAACGAATCAGCCTTGGCTTAGCATCTGCCTTCTTCAGCAAGTATTTCAAAGCCGCATGGTCGAGAAGACAATAACTTTAGATCCAAGCAAAGAGGAGCGAAATTTATCTAATGCAAAACACAATTGCCAAAAGCTCCTTCTCAAAAGTTGTGTAATTGGATTGGGTTGCATCAAGTGTGCGAGAGGCATATGCAATGACATGAGATCTCTTGCTAACTCTTTGAGACGAAGACAGCACCAAGGGCATAATTAGATGCATCACACATTAATTCAAATGGAGGCGTCAATTAGGTGGTTGAGTGATGGGAGTGGTTGTCACCTTTTTTAGTTCATCAAATGAATCCTTGCATGCTTGATCAAACACAAATTTGGTATCTTTTGTAGTAGTTTAGAAAGAGGTTGTGCAAATCTTGCTAAAATCCTTGATGAATCTTTCATAAAAAACCCGCATGACCAAGTAAAGAACGGCATTTCCACGAAGTGGGGTAGAAGTAATAATGTCTATCTTGGCCTTATCAACCTCTAAACCTTTGCTAGATACCCAAGTGTCCTAAGACTATACCTTCTGTTACCATGAAATGACATTTTCAAAATTCAAAACCAGGGTTAGTCTCACAATGCATCCGTCCAAAACTTTAGAGAGGCTTTAAGCATGCCTCAAAGAAGAACCATATACAATGAAGTCATCCATAAACACTTCCATGCAACTTTCTAAGAGATCGAGAACATGCTTACCATGCATCTTTGAAAGGTTCCAAGGGCGTTGCATAGACCAAAAGGGCATCCTTCGATAGGCAAAAGTACCAAAAGGACAAGTGAAGGTGGTCTTATCTTTGGTCTTCCGGGGTTATATGTATTAGAAAATAACCTGAAAAACCATCTAGAAAGCAATAGTGAGATTTTCCCCGTTAATCTTTCCAAAATTTGGTCATGAAGGGCAAAGGGAAGTGATCCTACGAGTAGCTTGGTTAAGCTTCCTATAATCTATGCACACTCTCCAACTCGTTTTGTATTCTGGCAGTGGGATTAGTTCATCATTGTGATTTTCGACACGTCATGCCGGTCTTCTTAGGAACTACTTGAACCAGGCTTACCCAATCACTTTATCTGAGATGGGATAGATGATACCATTTGCCAAAAGCTTACCTCGCTTCCTTCTTATCGCATCTCTAGGATGGTTGGATTCAAACGCCTTTGTGGTTGTCTAACAGTGTCTGTGTTTTCCTCGAAGAATATCCTATGCATAAGGCAGGATGGGCTAATGCCTCAAATATCAGCCTAAAGTCCATCCAATTGCTTGTTTATGGCTTCTTAAGGTTTGCAAAGAACCTTTCTTCTTGTCGTGGGTAGAAGGTTCTTTGCTACAATGGATCGTGAAGCTTTCATTTTCCCCAAATAAGCATACTTTAGATGTTCAAAAAGGCTTCAACTCTAAAGGAGTGGTTGTATTATGGAAGGAAGGATCTATCTCGAGATTGAAATGTCTCGCAACACTTGCATCTAACATGTCATCTTTCAACGAAGCTTGGTCTCGGAGCATTAATCGGAACACACAATACATGGATCAAATTCATCACACGTGCAAGTAAAATTATCTAAGACATCTAAATCAAAATCAAAAAGTTCAAAAAGTAGATTGTCAATAGAATAATTATCCAAGAAGGTCTATGACATCAAGTTGAAAGAGTGAATGGTTCTCTATAGGATGCTTCATTTCAAATATGTTGAATTGGATGATATCATCTCCAAATTCCATAGAGAGAGTCCTCCGTATGCACATCTATCTTTGTTTTTGAGTTTTGAGGAAAGGTCTCCTAGGATCAAGGTTGCTCTATTGATGGATGACTCATCTTCCATATCCAAAATGTAGAAGTCACTGAAAGATGAACATTTCACTTGAACTAGCACATCTTCAAGTACCTGGACTGACGTGTCTGATGGCACCGAATCACCACACCAGTTGGCTTCCGTTCCCATTCAAAGATTTATGGCATGAGGCATAACATTAATGGAAGCACCTAGATCCAGTGCAATGCATCACCAAATGTAGAGTTTCCTATTATCAAGGAATGGTGAAAGTTCGGATCTTTACATTTCCGAGTGGCGTTGGGTTGAATTAAGGCAGAAATATCAGATCCCACACTAATCTTCTCATCCCTTGAGTCTTCTCTTATGCGTGCACAAGTCCTTTAGAAATTTGGCATATTTGGGAATTTGCTTGATAGCATCTAGAAGTGGTATGTTGACTTCCACTTTCCTGAAAGTATCTAGAAGCTCCTTATCCAATTCTGCATGAACATTGGGCTTGGATTGGACCATTCTATTTGGAAAAGGTAAAGATACCTTCTGATCAGCACAATTTGGGGTTTTTATCTCATTAGATGCTTCAAGTGCAGATCGTTTAGGACCCAGATCAGTACTACGAAAGGACCAGAATTAATACTAGAATTAGGACCAAGACCAACATAAGCACTAAAATCAGGACTAGTAGTAGGATAAGGGCAACAATCAATACTAGGACCAGGAGTAGTAGTAGGACTAGGATGAGGATTATCACAAGGACCATGACTTGTAGTAAGACCAGGACCAGGATAAGTACTAGGACCAAGGCCACGATTAGTAGTAGGACCAGGACAAGGATTAGTACTAGGACCAAGACCAGGACTAGTATTAGGACCTGGACCAGGATTAGTATTAGGACCAGGACAAGTAGTAGGACCTGGACCAGGATTAGTACTAGGACAAGGACCAGGACAAGAAGTAGGACCAGCACCAAGATCAATAGTAGGACCAAGGTCAGGATCAATACTAGAACCAGGACTAGGGCTGTAGTAGGACAAGGACTATGATCAGTACAAGTACTAGGACTAGGACCAAGATCTGTGAGAGGACAAGGAAACGTAGCAGGGCTGGAACCAATAGTAGGACCAAAACCAATAGTAGATTTAGAACCAGTAGTAGGATTAGGAATATAATTAGTACTAGGACTAGTAGTAGGATCAGGAATAAGATTAATATTAGGACCAGGACCACTATCAGTACTTGGACCAGGTTCAGTACTAGAACTAGGACCTAGATTAGTACTGGGACAGGGACTATGATCAATACTAAGACCAAGACCAATAGTAGGAACAGAACTAATAGTAGATCTAAGACCAATAGTAGGATCAGGAACATGACTAGTACTAGGACTAGTAGTAGGATCAGTAACATGATTAGTACTAGGACTAGGACTAGTATCAATACTTGGACCGGGACCTAGATTAGTACTAGGATTGGGGCTTGGATCAGTACTAAGACCAGGAGCAAGACCAGGATCAATATTAGGACTAGTAATAGGACCAAGAACAATACTAGGATGACAACCACTTATTTTAACCACACCATTTGTATGCAAAATAAATATAGTATCCTTTTAACATCGACATAGATGATGGAAATCGTTTAAAAAATTAATATTTTTTAATAAATATAAAATTTGAAAATAGCTTTAATTTATTTAGGATCTTATATGATTTGATCATATATATATTCAGGTGATAGAGAATATAATATATATTTTATTTTATATATTTGACTAAATTATTTTAAGAATTCTATAGAAGGAAATTATAAAAAGGTAAAATTAAAAAATATTCACTTAAAACATAAAATTTATTATTTTCTTACTCTATCTTTAAAATATTTTTTAAGACTACTTTTAAGAAATTTAATACTTCTCTATTAAGGGAGGATATAAAAGCATAACATTTTATGAATAAATTTTGTTGCAAATGCATGAAATTTAGTCGAAAGTGAGGATGTTGAAACATATTTTAACCCCTTCATTTCTATAAAAAAAATCATGCTTTTAACATTGATGCAAATAAAGGAAATTATTTAAGAAATTAATTATTTTTAGTAGATTTAAAATTAAGAATAGCTTAAGATTTATTTACAATCTTATATGATTTGATCGTATCTATTTAGTTATTAGATAATATAATAATATTTTATTATTTTATATATTTGACAAAAATATTTGAAACATTGTTAAAAGGAAATAGAAAATAAATAAAAGTTTATATTTTAAATTAAGAATAATATATTATTTTATAATAATAACAAATAATTAATCAATCCAAATTTATATTAATTTTTTATTTTTTATTTTATTTTTCTTGGAGGGGAATATGTTGAAATATTTTTTAACCATATTATTTGTATGAGAAAAAAACATACTATCCTTTTAACATTGAGATAGATGATGAAAATCATTTGAAATTTTAATATTTTTTTTAATAGATGTAAAGTTTTAAGATAGTTTATGATTTATTTAAGATCATACATGATTTGATCATATATTTGGATGATAGATAAAATAATATTTTCTTTTATTTTATATATTTTATTAAATTATTTGGATTCTTTAAAATAAAATAAAAAATAAAAAACTTATAATTTGAAATTAAGAATAACCTACGTTATTTTTTAATATTAAAAATTATTAATATTATATGAATCAAAAATCTTACAAAGACATCGAAATTACTTGAAGGTGAATATGGTGAAATATTTTTTAACCATATCATTTGTATGTGAAAAAAAAAATACTATCCTTTTAGCATTAATATAGATGATGGAAATCATTTAAAAAATTAAATTTTTTTTAATAGATGTAAAGTTTTAAGATAGCTTATGATTTATTTAGAATCCTATATGATTTAATCATATATATATATATATATATATATATATTTGAGTGATAGGTAATATAATATATCTTTTTTTTTATATTTTATTAATCTATTTGAAGGATTGTGTAAAAGAAAATTTAAAAAATTATAATTTTAAGTTAGGAATATTATAAATTATTTTACAGTAATAAAAAAAAAAGTTATCCTTTTAGGATTGATTAAAATATGTAAAATTTTAGAATAGCTTATTATTTATGGGGGATCTTATATGATTTGATCGTATATATTTATATAATAGATAAAATAATATAATTTATTTTTTATATTTGATTAATATAGTTTAAATGTTATTTATGAGGTAATAAAATATAAAGAAAATCTTACAAGTTTAAATTAAGAATAATACATATTATTTTATAAGAATAACAAATAATTAATATATCAAAATTTACATTAATTCATTATGTTTGTGATTATTTACACATATTAAATTAAAATATGTTTAGTTAAAACAAAAAACTTTATCATTTTTTGTCTCTTTTTAAGACCTTCCTTTTAAAAGTATTTTTAAGAAATTCATTACATCATTACTAAGAGAGGATATAAAGACATAACATTATATGAATGAACATTACAAAGACATGAAAATTACTTGGAATTGATATGTTGAAATATTTTTTAACCGCATCATTTGTATTAAAAAAAAAACATAGTGTGCTTTTAGTATTTATATAGATATGGAAATCATTTTAAAAATTAATATTTTTTAATAGATGTAATGTTTTAAGATAATTTATCTTTTATTTAGGATCTTATACGATTTGATCATATATATTTGGATGATAAATAATATAATATATATATACTTTTCTTTTATATATTTGATTAAACAATTTGTAGAATTGTTTAGAAGAAAATTAAAAAATAAAAATTCATAATTTTAAATTAAGAATATTATAAATTGTTTTACAACAATAATTAATAAATAATAAGTTAAAGTTATATTAATTTATTCTTTTTATCTTTTATTAAAAATATTAAATTAAATTATATTTATTTAAAAGATAAAATTTATTGTTTTCTTACTCTTTCTTTAAAAACTTTTTTTAAGAATATTTTTAAAAATTTATTATTTCATTATTAAAAGAGGATTGAAAAACATGATATTTTAAGAATCAATTATATTTCAAAGATATGAAAATTACTTGATAATGATATTTTAAGAATCAATTATATTTCAAAGATATGAAAATTACTTGATAGTGAGGACGTTGAAACATATTCTAACCACTTCATTTGTATAAAAAAAATTAGACTTTTAACATTAATGAAGATGATGGAAATTATTTAAAAAATTATTATTCTATTAGTAGAGGTAAAATTTAGAATAGTTTATAATTTATTTAGAATTTTATATGATTTGATCATATATTTTTAAGTAATTGATAATATAATAATATTTTATTATTTTATTTATTTGATTAAACTATTTTAAAGATTGTTTAGAAGGAAATAAAAAATAAAGAAAAATTTATAATTTTAAATTAAGAATAATATATTATTTTATAATAATAAAAAATAAATAATATATCAAAATATATAACAATTTTTTATTTTTTTATTTTTAGAATATTAAATTAAAATGTATTTATTTAAAACCAAAACAAATTATTATTTTTCCTTTTTTGTAAGACTTTTCTTTTAAAAATAATTTTAGATATTCATAACTTTATTATTAATAGATGATATAAAAATATAACATTGTATAAACCAATTGTTACAAATAAATAGAAATTACTTAGAGGTGAATATATTTTGAAAAATTTTTACTACATCATTTGTGTGTAAAAAAAATATATACTATTCTTTTAGCATTGATATAAATGATGAAAATCATTTCAAAAATCAATATTTTTTTCCTAGATCTAGAGTTTTAAGATAGCTTATGATTTATTTAGGATCTTATCTGATTTGATCGCATATATTTGGTTGATCGATAATATAATTTTTTTTCTTTTATATATTTGATTAATTTATTTGAAGGATTCTTTAAAATAAAATTAAAAATAAAATTCATAATTTTAAATTAAGAATATTATATATTATTTAACAATAATAAATAAATAATATGTTAAAGTTTTTTTAATTTATTTTATTTTATCTTTTATTTAAAAATATTAAATTAAAATATATTGATTTAAAACAAATTTTATTGTTTTATTACTCTTTCTTTAAAAATATTTTTTAATATTTTTTTCAAAAATTTATTATTTCATTATCAAGAGAGGATATAAAAACATGATACTTTATGAATAACTATATTGTGAAGACATGATATATTATAGGTACTATAATATATTTTAATATTTTCTATATTTGGATAAACTATTTTAAATATTATTTAGAAGAAAATATTTGGAATTTTAAATTAAAAATATTATAATATTAAAAAATAATTTATATATCAAAATTTATAAAAATTTATTATTTTTTTTATTTACAAATATTAAATTAAAATATATTTATTTAAAAACATTATTATTTTTTCCTCTATTTTGAAGACCATCCATTTTTTAGAAATTCACGACTTCATTATTAATTGAGGATATAAAAATATAATATTTTTTTGAATCAACAATGTTACAGAGATATTAAAATTACTTGTTGATGAAAAGATGTTGAAATATTTTTTAACAACATCATTTATATGCAAAAAAAATACATAATCCTTTTATCATTGATACATATGATAAAAATCATATAAAAAATAATATTTTTTAATAGATGTAATGTTTTACTATGCCTTATTATTTATTTAAGATCGTATGTATTTGCAGTGATAGATAATATAATGTTTTTTTTTTCTTTTTTATGTTTGATTAAACCATTTTAAGGATTCTTTAGAAGAAAATTAAAAAAAGAAAAATTTATGATTTTAAATAAATAATGTTTTATTTTATATTATAATCATAATAAGTAATTAATTTGTTAAAGTTATATTAATTTATTATTTTTTATCTTTTATTTGAAAATATTAAATTAAAATATTTTTATTTAAAAAAATTATTATTATCTTCCTACTTCTTTAAAATCTTTCTTTCAAGATAATGCTTGAGAAATTCATTACTTCCTTATCAAGGGATGAGATAAAAAGATAATGTTTTATAAATCGACAATGTTGTAATGATATGAAAGTCACTTGAAAGTGAAGATGTTGAACAACATTTTAACCACTTCATTCATATTGTGGCCTAAATCAAGATAATTACGGGGACCTAGATCAGTAATGGGGTCAGGATCAGTACTAGGACCTGAACCAATAGTTGTACTAGGACCAGGTACAATATTAGGGTCTAGGACAAGTAGTAGGACCAGGACCAGGACCAGGATTAGTACTGTGACCAGGACCAGTAATTGAACCAGGACCAAGAGCAATAGTTGGACCAGGACTAGTGCCCAAACTAGGATCGGTACTAGGTCATAGATTAGTACTAGGACCAGAACCAATAATTGGACTAAGACATGGGTTAGTACTATGACAAGAACTAGTAGTATAACCAAGACCAGGACAGATTGCTAGACAAGGATTAGTATTGGGTCAAGACCAGTAGTTGGATTAGGACAAGAATTAGTACTTAGACCACGACTAGTAGTTATACCAGGACCAGGATCAGTATTAAGATGAGGTCCAGTAGTAGAAGCAAGACCAAGATTAGTATTAGGATCAGGACTAGTAGTTGGACAAGGACTAAGACCAAGATCAATATTTGGACGAGGACCTAGATCAATATCGGGACCAGGACCAGAAGTTGGACCAGATCAGCACTTGGACCAGGACCAGAACCAAGATCACTAATGGTCTAGAACCTAGATAGTACTAGGACCAAGACCAATAGTTGGACAAGGATCAATACTGGGTCCATGACTAGTAATAGGACCAAGACTTGGGACAAAGATAAAAAAAAATAAGGCCAGGACCAATAGTTGAACCAGGACTAAGACCGGGATCAATACTGGGACTAGGACCTGGAACAATACCGCGACCAGGACCAGTAGTAGGACCACAACCTAGACCAAAATCAGTATTAGGGCTAGGACCTGGATCAGTACTAGAACTAGGACTAGTAGTTGGACAAGGATCATTACTAGGTCTAGGTTTAGTAGTTGGATTAGGGCCAAGATCAATACTAGGACCAAAACCAATAGTAGAACTTGTACTAGGATAAGTACAACGACCAGGACCAATAGGTGGACATGGACCAAGATCAATACTTGGGTCAGGACAAGGATTAGTACTGGGGCCACAACCAGGTTCATTACTTGGACCAAGTCCAGTAGTAGGACCAAGACTAAGATCAGTATTGGGACCACGACCAGTACTTGGACCCGAACAAGGATCAATATTGGGGACCAGGACCAATAGTTGGACCAAGATCAGTATTGGGACTAGGATTAGTACTCGAACTAGGACAAGTAGTTAGACCAGGACCAGGATCAATATTGGGACCAGAACTAGAAGTAGAACTAGGACTAGGATTAGTACTAGGACCTGGACCAGTAGGTGGACTCGGACCAGGATAGTTAGTGGGACAAGGATAAGTACTAGGGGCAGGACCAGGATAGTTAGTGGGACAAGGATAAGTACTAGGGGCAGGACCAGGATTAGTACTGGGACCTGGACTAGTAGTTGTACAAGGACTAGGTTTGGTACTAGGTCGAGGACCAGTAGTAGGATCAGGACCAAGACCAGGATCAGTATTGTGAACAAGACCAGAAGTTGAACCCAGACCAAGATCAGTAATAGGACAACGATAAGTAGTAAGACTAGGACTAGGATTAGTACTAGGACTTGGACAAATAGATGGATCCATACCAAGATAATTACTGGGACCATGATCAATATTGGGACTTGGACTAGTAGTTGTACAAGGACCAAGTTCAGTACTTGGTCCAAGACCAATAGTAGGACCAGGATTAGTATTGTGATCAAGACCACTAGTTGCACCCAGACCAATATCAATAATAGGAAAAGGGCTAGTAATTTGACAAGGGTTAGGATCAGTACTAGGACCATGACGAGTAGTTGGACCCGAACCAGGATCAGTGTTTAGACTTGGACCAATAGTAGTACTAGAACCAGGTTCATTACTAGGTCCAAGACGAGTGGTAGGACCATGACTAGGACCAATATTGGGACCAAGACCAGTAGTTGGACGTAGACCAGGATCACTACTAAGACTAGGATCAGTACTAGGTCCTAGATCAATACTTGGACCTAGATCAGTATTAGGACTAGGACCAACATTAGTATGAGGACCTGGACTAGTAGTTGTACCAGGACCAGGTTTAGTATTGGGTTCAACACCAATCGTAGAATCAGGATCAGGATCAGTATTATGACCAGGACCAGTAGTTGAACCAAGACCAAGATTAGTAATAACACCAGGACCAACAGTTGGACTAGGACTAGTATCAATACTAGGACCACGACTAGTGGTTGGACCTAGACTAGGATCAGTATTGGGACCAGAACCAATAGTTGGACTAGGATAATGATCAGTACTTGGACCAGGACCAGTAATATGACTAGGACCAAGATCAATATCGGAACCAGTACAAGTAGCTGGACCAAGATAAATACTGGGACTAGGACTAGTATTTGGACCAGGACTAGGATCAGTATTGGGACTAGGATCAATAGCAGGACTAGGATTAGGATCAGCAATAGGACCAACGTAGTTGTAGGACCAGGACCACAATTTATACTATGAGCAAGACCACTAGTAGGACCAAGACCTAGATCAGTAGTGGACAAGGACCAGTAGTAGGTCAAGGCCATGATTAGTACTATGACTAGGATCAGTACTAGAACCAAGACTAGTAGTAGGACTAGGATCAAGATCAATAGTATGACCTAGGCAAGGAAAACAACTAGGACCAGGACTAGGACAAAGAACATGATCAATACTTGGACTAGAATTAGTAGTATGAAAGGAACTTGATTAGTACAAGGACAAGACCAGGATTAGGGCTAGAACCAAGACAAGTTGAAGGAGAAGGGCACCGATTAATATTAAAACCAGGATCAATAAGTGGACCAGGACCAGAATAAGTACTAAGACCAGGACCAAGATAGCACCATAGACAAGATCAATATTAGGACCAACATTAGTTGTAGGACAAGGACCAGGATTAGTAGTTGGACTTCGGCAAGGATGAGTACTAGGAGCAAGACCAGTATTAGTATTAGGACAAGAACCAATGGTAGGATGAGGATTAGGAACAGTACTAGGATCAAGGTCAGGATCAGTACTAAGAACAGGATTAGTAGTAGGACTAGGATCAATATCTGGACCAGGACCAGTACTAGGACCAAGACCAGAAGGAGGACCAAGATCAATACTAAGACCAGGACTAGAGTAGGACTACAACCAGGATCTGCACTAGGACAAAGATTAATAGTATGACAAGGACTAGGATCTGTACTAGGAATAAGATTGTTATTTAGACTTGGGCATGTAATAGGACAAGGAACATGATTAATATTAGGACCTGGACCAATACTAGGACCAGGACCAAGACTAGTATCAATACTAGGACCAGAACCAGTAGTAGATCAAGGGCTAGGATCAGTACTAGATCCATGACTAATATTAGTACTAGGACCAAGTTCAGTATTAGGATTGGACTTGATCAATACTAGGACAAGGACCTAGATCAATACTTGGACCAAGACCAGGATCACTACTAGGATGAGGATCAAGATTTGGGCAAGGAACTACACGAGGACACTGATCAGAACCAGGATAAGTACTAGGATCAAGACACGTAGTAGGCTAAGAAACCAAGATCAGCAAAAGGACAAACACTAGTAATAGGACCAAGACCAGGATCAATACAAAGATGAGGATAAGGACTAGGACAAAGATCGGTAGTAGAACAAGGAATTGTACTAGGACACCAACCAGGACCAAGATCGGTACTAGGACCAAGACAAGTAGTAGGATAAGGAACAAGGATCAGTGAAAGGACCAGCACCAATAATAGGACCAGGACCAGTACTACAAGACAAACCAGTGATAGGACTAGGACTTGGACTAGTACTAAGACCAGGACCAGTCGTAGACCAAGACCAGGGATCAATACTGTGACTAGGACCAATAGTAGGACCAGGACCAGGACAAACATAAGCACTAGAACCAAGACCAATAGTAGGACAAGGGCAACAATCAATACTAGGACCAGGACTAGTAGTAGGACCAGGACAAGGATTATCACTAGGACTACGACTAGTAGTAAAATCAGGACCAAGATAAATACTAAGACCAAGGCCATGATTAATAGTAAGACAAGACCAGGACAAGGATTAGTACAAGGACCAAGACCAAGACTAGTATTAGGACTAAGACCAGGATTAGTATTAGGACTAGAACAAGTAGTGGGACTTGGACCAGGATTAGGACTAGGACAAGGACCAGGACAAGAAGTACGACCAGCACCAGGATCAATAGTAGGACCAAGGTCAGGATCAGTACTAGGACCAGGACTAGGGCCTGTAGTAGGACGAGGACTAGGATCAATACAAGTACTAAGACCAAGACCAAGATCTGTGATAGGACAAGGAAACATAGTAAGACCAGAACCAATAGTAGATCTACAATCAATAATAGGATCAGGAATAGGATTAGTACTAAAACCAATAGTAGAATCAGGAACAAGATTAGTACTAGGAACTGGATCAATATTAGTACTTGGACTAGGATCAGGACCAATAATATGAAAGGACAAGGATTAGTATTATGTCTTTATAACATTGTTGATAGTATATATTTGGATAATGAACAATATAATATACTTTATTACTTTTTATATTTAATTAAATTATTTTAAAAATTATTTAGAAGAAAATAAAAAATTTAAATTTAAATTTAAGAATAATAGATATTATTTTATAATAATAACAAATAATTAATATATCAAAATTTATTTTAATTTATTATTATTTTTTATTTACACATATCAAATTAAAATGTATTTATATAAAACAAAAAAATTTATTTTTCACTCTCTTTTTAAGACTTTCCTTTTAAAATCATTTTTGTGAAATTAATTACTTCATTATTATGATAGGATATAAAAACATAACATTATAATTTGTATGAATCAACAATACTATAAAGACATGAAAATTACTTGGAGGTAAATATGTTGATATATTTTTTAACCACATCATTTGTATGAGAAATTCAACATAGTATCCTTTTTAACATTGATATAGATGATATAAATCATTGAAAAAATTAATATTTTTTTAATAGATATAAAGTTTTAGCTAATAATTTATTAAATACCTTATATGATTTGATCAAATATATTTGGGTGATAGACAATATACTATGTTTTTTTTATATATTTGATTAAAATATTTTAAGGATTGTTTAGAAAGAAATTATAAAAAGTAAAATTTATAATTTTAAATTCAAAATAATATATATAATTTTACAATAATAATAAATAATTAATACGTTTAAGTTATATTAAATTATTCTTTTTTATCTTTTATTGAAAAATTAAATTAAAATATATTTATTTAAAGGATAAAATTTATTATTTTCTTGCTCTTTCTTTTTAAAATCTTTTTAAGATTATTTTTGAAAATAAATTATTATTTCATTATTAAAAGAGGATATAAAAATATGACATTTTAAGAATCAATTATATGTCAAAGATATGAAAATTACTTGAAAATAAGGTTGGTGAAACATAATTTTACCACTTTATTTGTATAAAAAAATTTGCTTTTAACATTTATGTAGATAATAGAAATCATTTAAAAAATTAATATTTTTTTAAGAAATTTAAAATTTAGAATAGCTTATGATTTATTTAAAATCTTATATGATTTGATCAAATATATTTAGAAAATGGATAATATAATATAATATAATAATTATTTTATCCTTTTAGTAAAATATTTGAAAGATTTTTTATAAGGAAATAAAAAATAAATAAAATTTTACCATTTTAAATTAATAATAATATGTATTATTTTTTAATAATAGAAAATAATTAATACATCAAAATTTATATCAATTTTTTATTTTTTTACAAATACATAAAAGTTATTTGAAGGTGAATAAGTTGAAATATTCTTTAACCACATCAATTGAATGTGAAAAATATACTATCCTTTTAGCTTTGATATAGATGATGAAAATTATATAAAAAATTAATATTTTTTAATAGATGTAAATTTTTAAGATAGATTATGATTTCTTTATGATCTTATATAATTTGATCATATATATTTGGATGATAGATAATATAATATATAATTTTATTTTTTATATTTGATTAAACTATTTTAGGATTTTTGAGCAAAAAATTATGAAAAGAAAAATTTATAATTTTAAATTAAGAATATTATATATTATTCTACAATAATAAAAAATAATTAATATATCAAAATGTATATTAGTTTATTAATTTTTTCTATTATTTAAAAATATTAAATTAAAATATATTTATTTAAACATTAAATTTATCATTTTTTTTCTCTTCTTAAGACTTTCCTTTTAAAACTATTTTTGAGAAATTTATTACTACAATATTAAGAGATGATATAAAAATATAACATTGTATGAATCAGTAATGCTACAGAAACATGAAAAAATTGCTTGGATATAAGTATGTTGAAATATTTTTTAACAAAATCATTTGTATGAAATTTTTTTAAAAAAATATATATTTTACTTTTAACATTGATATATATGATTGAAATTATTTAAAAAAATTATCATTTTTATAGATATAAAGTTTTAAAATAGCTTATGATTTAGTTAGGATCTTATTTGATTTTATCATATATATTTGGGTGATAGATAATATAATATTTTTTATTTTTTTTTATTTGATTAAATTATTTGGATTGTTTAGCAGGAAATTAAAAAAAGTAAAATTATAACTTTAAATTAAGAATATTATATATTATTTTACAAAATAATAAACAATTAATACGTGAAAGTTATATTAATTTATTATTTTTTACCTTTTATTAAAAATATTAAATTTAAATATATTTATTTAAAATATAAAACTTAATATTTTATTACTCTTTTTTTTAAATCATTTTTTAAGATTATTTTTGAGAAATTTATTACTTTATTATCAGGAGAGGATAAAAAAGCATGACATTTTATGAATCAACTATTTTGCAAAGACATGAAAATTACTTGAAGTGAGGATGTTAAAACATATTTTAACCACTTCATTTGTATAAAAAAATTATTCTTTTAATAATGAAAATAATTTAAAAATTAATATTTTTTAATACATGTAAAATTAAGAATTACTTTTTATATAGTTAGGATCTTGTATGATTTGATCATATATATTTAAATAATAGATAATATATTATATTTTATTCTTGTCTATATTTGAGTAAAATATTTTAAAAATTGTTTAGAATGAAATAAAAAAATTTATAATTTTAAATTAAGAATAACCTATATTATTTTTTAATATTAAAAGTTATTAATATTATATGAATCAAAAATCTTACAAAGACATCAAAATTACTTGAAGGTGAATATGGTGAAATATTTTTTAACCACATCATTTGTATGTGAAAAAATATACTATCCTTTTAACATTGATATATATGATGGAAATCATTTAAAAAATTAATATTTTTTAATAGATGTAAAGTTTTAAGATAGCTTATGATTATTTAGAATCTTATATGATTCTATTATGTATATTCGAGTGATAGGTAATATAATATATCTTTTTTTTTATGTACTTGATTAATATATTTGAAGCATTGTGTAAAATAAAATTAAAAAAATTGTAATTTTAATTTAAGAATATTATATATTATTTTATAGTAATAAAAAATAATAAATATATCAAAATTTATATTAATTTATTATTTTTTGTATTTTATTTACAAATATTAAATCAACTTATATTTGTTTAAAAACCAAATATATTTTAATATTTTTCCTCTTTTTTTGAGACCTTTCTTTTAAAACTATTTTGAAAAGTTTTTTAATTCATTTTTAAAAGAGGATATGAAAACATAACATTGTATGAATCAACAATATTACAAAGACATAAAAATAATTCGAAGGAAAATATTGTGAAATATTTTCTAAAATAACGTATGATTTATTTAGAATCTTATATATTTGATCATATATATATTATATATTATTCTACAATAATAACAAACAATTAATGTATCAAAATTTATATTAATTTATTAATTTTATATTTTATTTTAAAATATTAACTTAAAATATTATTATTTAAAACCTTAAATTTATCATTTTTCCCTCTTTTAAGACTTTCCTTTTAAAGATATTTTTGAAAAATTTATTATTACATTATTAAAAGATGATATAAAAATAACATTGTATGAATGAACAACATTACAAACACGTGTTGAAATATTTTTTAACCATATCATTTGTATTAAAAAACATAGTGGTCCTTTTAGCATTTATATAGATGATGGAAATTATTTAAAAATTAATATTTTTTAGTAGATGTAATATTTTAAGATAATTTATCATTTATTTAGGATCTTATACCACTTGATCATATATATTTGGGTGATGGATAATAGATATATATATATATATATATATATATATATATATATTTTATATATATTTGATTAAACAAGTTGTAGAATTGTTTAGAAGAAAATTAAAAAATAAAAATTCATAATTTTATGTTGAGAATATTATAAATTGTTTTACAAAAATAACAAATAAATAATAAGTTAAAGTTATATTAATTTATATTTTTTATATTTTATGAAAAATATTAAATTAAATTATATTTATTTAAAAGATAAAGTTTATTATTTTTTACTCTTTCTTTAAAAACTTTTTTAAGAATATTTTTAAAAAATTTATTATTTCATTATTAAAAGAGGATTGAAAAACATGACATTTTAAGAATCAATTATATTGCAAAGATATGAAAATTACTTAAAAATGAGGAAGTTGAAACATATTTTAACCACTTCATTTGTATAAAAAAAAATTAGACTTTTAACATTAATGAAGATAATGGAAATTATTTAAAAAATTATTATTTTTCTAATAGATGTAAAATTTAGAATAGCTTATAATTTATTTAGGATCTTATATGATTTGATCATATATATTTAGATAATTGATAATATAATAATATTTTATTATTTTATTTATTTGATTAAAGTATTTTAAAGATTGTTTAGAAGGAAATAAAAATAAAGAAAAATTTATAATTTTAAATTAAAATAATATAGATTATTTTATAATAATAAGAAAAAATTAATATATCAAAATATATAATAATATTTATTTTTTTTATTCTTTTAGAATATTAAATTAAAATGTATTTATTGACAGCAAAAAAAATTATTATTTTTTTCTCTTTTTTGAAGACTTTCCTTTTAAAGCTAATTTTAAAACATTCATAACTTAATTATTAATTGAGGATATAAAAATATAATATTGTATGAATCAACTGTTACAAATACATAGAAATTACTTAGAGGTAAATATATATTGAAATATTTTTTACCACATTATTTGTGTAAAAAAAATACTATTTTTTTAGTATTGATATAAATGACAAAAATTATTTAAAAAATCAATATTTTTTTAATAGATCTAGAATTTTAAGATAGCTTATGATTTATTTAGGATCTTATATGATTTAATCATATATTTGGCTGATCGATAATATAATTTTTTTCATTTATATAGTTGATTAAATTATTTGAAGGATTCTCTAAAATAAAATTAGAAAATAAAAATTTATAATTTTAAATTAAAAATATTATATATTATTTTAAAATAAATAAATAATACATTAAAGTTTTTTTTTAATTTATTTTCTTTTATCTTTTATTTAAAAATATTAAATTAAAATATATTGATTTAAAATATAAATTTTATTGTTTTATTACACTTTTTTTAAAATATTTTTTAATATTTTTTTTCAAAAATTTATTATTTCATTATCAAGAGAGGATATAAAAACATGAGACTTTATGATTAACTATATTGTGAAGAGATGAAGATTACTTAAAAATAGGGATGTTGAAACGTATTTAATAAGTTAATTTGTATAAAAAAATTGTCTTTTTAGAATTTATAGATAATGGAAATTAATATTTTTTATTAGATTTAAAGTTTTAGAATAGTTTATTATATATTTAGGATTTTATATAATTTTATCGTATATATTTAAGTAATAGATAATATAATATATTTTATTTTTTTATATATTTAACTAAGCTATTTTAAAGTTTTCTTAGAAATAAGTAAAAAATAAAGAAAAATTTTAAATTTGAAATTAAAAATATTATATATTATTTTATAATAATAAAAATAATTAATATATCAAAATTTGAATTAATTTATTGTTTTGGTCTTTTATTTTCAAATATTAACTTAAAATGTATTTTTTTTTTAAAAAAATTATCCTATTTTTTCTTCTCTTTAAAAGATTTTCCTTTAAAACTATTTTGAAAAATTAATTACTTCATTATTAAGGGAGAATATAAAAATATAATATTATATGAATCAACAATGTTAGAAAGACATGAAAATTTCTTGAAGGTGAATATATTGAAATGTTTTTTAATCTTACCATTTGTATGAGAAAAAAATATACTACCCTTTTAAACATTGATATAGATGATAAAAATCATTTTAAAAAATTAATATTTTTTTAATAAATGTAAAGTTTTAGGATAGCTTATAATTTATTTAGATATTATATAATTTTATCATATATAATTTGGTGATAGCTAATATAATATATTTTTTTCTTTATTATATTTGATTAAACTATTTGAAGGATTATTTCAAAAGAAAATTAAGAAAATAAAAATTTATAAAATTAAAATTTTAAGTTAATAAAATAAACAATTAATACATTTAATTTATAATAAATTATTATTTTTATATTTCATTTAAAAATATTAAATTAAAATATATTTATTTAAAACATAAAATTTATTGTTTTCTTACTCTTTTCTTTCATAATCTTTTTTTAAGATTATTTTTGAGAAATTTATTTATTCATTATCAAGCGAGAATATAAAAATATGACATTTTATAAATCAAATATATTGCAAAAATAGAAAACTATTTGAGTGTGAGGATGTTGAAACAAATTTTAACCATTTCATTTGTATAAAAATTTTCCTTTTAGCATTAATGACGTAGATAATTAAAATCATTTCAAAGATTAATATTTTTTTAATAAATTTAAAATTTTGATTAATTTATCATTTATTTAGAATCTTATATGATTTGATCATATATATTTAGATAATAGATAATATAATATATTTTATTATTTTATATATTTGATTAAACTATTTTAAAGATTGTTTGGAAGAAAAAAAAAAAATAAAAAAAACTTATAATTTTAATTTATAAGAATAATAAAAAATAATTAAAATATCAAAATTTGTAATAATTTATTATTTTTAAATATTAAATTAAATATTTATTTAAAATAAAATATATTTTATTTTTTTCTCTTTTTTAAAACCAAAAAAAAAATTCATTACTTTTTATTCCTTTTAAAGATCTTCATAACATTTTAAATTTATTATTTGAAGAATTCATTTGAGGTGAAAAATTATTAAAATATTTTATAAAAACATCATTGTGTGAATCAACAATGTTACAAATATATGAAAATTACTTGGAGATGAATAATTTGAAATATATAATGAAAATTTTATAATTTGAATCTTATATAAGAATAATTTTATATATTAATATAATAATAATATATTTAATACTATTTTAATAATAAAAAAATAATAATAATATATTATATATTATAATAATAATAATAATAAAATAATTAATAATAATAAAATAATTAATATATAAAATTTTATATTAATTTATTATTTTTTTATTTACAAATATTAAATTAACTTATATTTATTTAAAACAAAATATATTTTAATTTTTTTCTCTTTTTTTAGACCTTCTTTTAATGAATATTTACAAGAAATTCATTACTTTGTTATTAAGAGAGGATATAAAAACATAACATTGTATGAATCAATAATTTTACTAAGACATTAAAATTTGTTGGAGGTGAAGATATTGAAATATTTTTTAACAATAATATTTGTACCAAAAAAACACATAGTATCCTTTAGCGATGATATAGAAGATGAAAATAATTTAAAATTTTAATTTTTTAACAGATATAAATTTTAAAAAATACTTATAATTTATTTACAATCTTTTTGTAATTTGATTGTATATATTTAAGTATTAGATGATATTTTATTATTATATATATTTTATGAAATTATTTTAAGGATTGTTTAAAAGGTAATAAAAAAATAAATAAAATATTACAATTTTAAATTTATATTATATTTTTTAATATAATAATAATAATAAATAAATAATATATCAAAATTTATTTTAATTTTTAATTTTTGTATTTTATTTACAAATATTAAATTAGCCTTAATTTATTTAAAAAAATATTTTAGTTTTTTTCCTCTTTTATAAGGCCTTCCTTTAAGATGTATTTATGAGAAATTTATTACTTCATTACTAAAAGATGATGTAAAAAAAACATAACATTTTATTGATCAACTTTGTTGCAAAAGCATGAAAATTACTTGAAAATGAGAATGTTGAAACTTATGTTAACCACATCATTTAGAAAAAAATATCTCATTTTAGCATTGGTGTGGATAATGAAAATCATTTAAAAAATTAATATTTTTTTCATAAATATAAAATTTTATAATATATTTTATTCTTATATATATTTGAATTATTTTAAAGATTGTTTAGAAGGAAATAAAAAATTACAATTTAAAATTAAAAATATTATATATTATTTTATTTTAATAACAAATAATTTTTATATCAAAATTTATTAATTTATTATTTTTTTTTATTTACAAATTTTAAATTAAACTATATTTTTTAAAATAAAAAAATTATTGTGCCTTTTCCTATGTTTTTAAGACCATACTTTCAAAATTATTTTTAAGAAGTTATTAACAGAGGAGGGTATAAAAACATAACATTGTATAAATCAACAACGTTACAAAGATATAGAAATTGTTTTGAGTTGAAAATGTTGAAAAAATTTTAACAACTAAAAAATCAATTTTGATTCTAATTTTCAATTTTAGGTTTTAATTTTTAAAAGTTGTTGTAAAAACAAATCAAATCACTCTATTATCTAAATTTATTATAAATTCATAAAAAATATATAAATAAAGAATATTAATTTAAAAATTAAATTATATTAAAATAACACAAATTTAAAAATTTTAAAAATAATAAATTAAATATTATTATTATTGTTATGATAGGAATGGTAACAGTGATGGCTGTGAGAATAATAATAATAATGTTTAGAGGATAATGGTAGTGGTGTAATGGTTAAAGTATAAAAAATATTATATAATTATGTAAATTTATATTTTATATACTATTTCATTATTATTATTTAAGATAAAAATTTTATATGTTATTATTATAATATTTTTATATTATTCAATATTTATTTTACATGTAAATACTATATATTATAAATAGTTATATAATATAAAATATATTATAATATTATAAATTTAATATAATTTATATTTCAAATAAAATTATTTATTTTTTAATA
This sequence comes from Canavalia ensiformis, assembly GCA_026541065.1. Classification (NCBI taxonomy): domain Eukaryota; kingdom Viridiplantae; phylum Streptophyta; class Magnoliopsida; order Fabales; family Fabaceae; genus Canavalia; species Canavalia ensiformis. Next base: position 35,924 of record JAMKYM010000510.1, read on the forward strand.
TATAAATTAGATAAATAAAAAATTAACCAAAAATTAAATTATTTTAAAATAATAAAAAATAAATTATTATTTTTATTATTATTATGATAATAATAATTATGGTGATGATGCTGATAGTTATAATATAAAAAATATTATATAATCATACAGTTTTATATTTTATATATTATAATTAATATATAAAATAAATAATTTTATATATCATTTCTATAATATTATTTAATATTTATTTTACATAAAATAATATATACTATATTATAAATTTAAATATCATAAAATTATATTATAATAATATAAATTAAATATAATTTTTATATATCAAATAGTATCATTCATATGTGAATCTATAAAAATAGATAAATAATTTAATTCTTTTAAAATAATAAAAACAAAAATTTTAAAAGTAAAATTTAAAATTAATAGTTCACAATCGTAAAGTTTATAAAATTAAAAGTCCATTAAAACATATGGATTAGAGTATTCCATGGATTTAATTTTTTATTCTTCAATTTTTTTTCTGAATTTTTTTTTTGTCTTTTTCAATAATTTTTTCTCCACTTTCTTTTTCTATCTTTAAATAAAATAGGGATGAAAATTTAAAATAGAAAAAAATTTGAGATAAAGAGTTAAATATATTTAAAAAATAAAAAATAAATAAAAATATAGAAATTTTGAGAAAAAATTGAGAGAGAAGAAGGTAAAAATTAGAGAGGAAGAAAATTATAGAAACAAATAAAAAATCTTTTGCTAAAGATAGAAAATTAAAAAAAAAATAAATACATTAAAGAATATTTATCTATTGCATGTTCTTCTTTTAAATAGTTCTATATTATTTTAACTATTTCGAGGATGATTATTTTAGTAAAAATGGTTTGTGAAACACTAAAAAATTCACATACTTTTATCTTGGAATATGCAAAAAACATGAAAACGACTTGAAAGTAAGAATGTTGAAATACATTTCAACTACTTCCTTTCTATAAAGAAAAATTATTCTTTTAGCATTGATTTAGATAATGGAAATTATTTTATAAATTAATATTCTTTAAATACATATCAAATTAATATATTTACGTAATAGGTAGTATAATATATTTTATTATTTAAACATTTGATTAAACTATTTTAAACATTATTTAGAAAAAAGGAAAAATTTATAGTTTTAAATGAAAAATATTATATAATATTTTATAATGTTAACAAATAATTAGTATATCAAATTTATAATTTTTTATTTTATTTACAAATATTAAATTAAAATAAAAAATTTATCATTTTTTCCTCTAATTTTAAGACCATCCATTTAAAATTAATTTTGAGAAATTAACTACTTCATTATTAAGAGAGGATGTAAAAATATAACGTTGTTTGAATCAACAATGTTACAAAGATATAAAAATTATCTTTTGATAAAGATATTGAAATATTTTTTAAAATATCGTATGCAATAAAAAACATATCATATTTTTATTGTTGATATATATGATGGAAATTACTTAAAAAATTAATATTTTTTTAATTGATGTAATGTTTTAAGATAGTTTATAATTTATTTAGGATCTTATATGATTTGATGATATATATTTTGGACAGTAGATAATACAATATGTTTTTTCTTTTATATGTTTGATTAAACTATTTTAATGATTTTTTAGAAGAAAATTAAAAATATTACGATTTTAGATTAAGAATATTATATTTCATTTTACAATCCTAGTAGATAATTAAATTATTAAGTTTGTATTAATTTATTATTTTTTATCTTTTACTTAAAAATGTTAAATTAAAATATTTTTATTTTAAATAAAAAATTTACTGCTTTTTTCCTACTTTTTAAAAATCTTTCTTTCAATACAATTTTGAGAAATTCATTATTTCCTTAGATGTTGAAACTATTTTGAAATGACATAAAAGTTACTTGAAAGTGAAAATGTTGAAACACATTTTAATCACTTTTTTGATATAAAGAAAAATTATCCTTTTAACATTGATGTAGATGATGGAAATTATGTAATAGGTTATTTTTTGAATAAATGTAAAAGAAAAATTTAAGATTTCAAATTAAGAATATTATATATTATTTAACAATCATAATATATAATTAATATACTGAATTTATATTAATTTATTATTTTCATATTTTATCTAAAAATATTAAATTAAAATATTTTTATTTAAAAAAATCTTCATCTTCTTCTTAGTTTTTTAAAATTTTTTTTTTCAGACTATTTTTGTGAAATTTATTACATTATTATAAAAGTAGGATATAAAATCATAACATTCTTTGAATCAACTATATTACAAATGCATGAAATTACTTTAATGATAGGACGTTGAAACATATTTTAATCACTTTATTTGTATAAAGAAAATATTTTCCATTTAACTTTGATATAGACAATGGTAATTATTTAAAAATTAATATTTTAATGCATATCAAATTTTAGTATAGCATATAATTTATTTAACTTCTTATATGATTTCTTTGTATATATTTACGTAATAGGTTGCATATATATGTTATTATTTTACATATTTAATTGAACTATTTTAAACATATTATATATTATTTTATAATATTAAAAAATAATTCATACATCAAAATTTATAATAATAATTATTTTTATCTTTTATTAACAAATATTTAATTAAAATAAAAAATGTATTGCTTTGTCCTTTCTTTTTAAGATCATCCATTTAAAACTACTTTTGAGAAATTCATTAATTCATTATTAAGCATGGATATAAAAATATAATATTTTTTGAATCCACAATGTCACAAAGATATTAAAATTACTTGTTGGTGAAGATGTTGAAATATTTTTTAACAACATCATTTGTATACTGATAAATGTATTTTATACATTTATTTTCATTCTATATTGAGCTTAATTGGGTTTAAGTGATGTCTAATTTTATCATTTTGAGTGAGTTTTATGTTATTGTACTGCATTGGGCTTAAGTGAAAAAAAATTGGTTAATTTTAAAATTTTAATGACTCTTGACCTTTGTCCACTGTGCATGCCATATCTTGGGCTATAAAATTGATATTGAAGTGATTCCAGAGACATTAGAAAGACGAGACAAAATCCTAAGATAAAATGTATCCCTATATGGCCCAACCTCAATGGATCTTAAACTTAGTTGGGTTGAACCGTGACTCAGAGCTTTTATCCAGATAGCCCAGACAAGTTCCAGATGCGGTTAATTTCTAAAGCTCAAGGATACAATTGTCTACAACATTTGTTCAGAATGAAAACCTATTTCGGCCTTCAACATACTCAGAAAAATTCGGAAAAACAGACGTGAGATAAGATCCCATATTTCATATTTTGAATTCAAACAACAAAGTCAAACAAGAATTCAAGTTCAAACCTAGAAGATCAAGAAAACAAACTCAGATTTTATCTTTATTTTAAATTTTGAATTTGAATTTGAATTTTGAATTGGCAAACTAGGTCTATAAAAGAGGAAGCCCTTACACATTGTAGACACACCAAAACTTATTCACAGTTTTCAATAAAGTTTCAATTCTTACCCTCGTTCTTATTCTCAGTCTTCTTCTTCCTTCTTTCATAAAAAGTCTCATGGAAGGCTAATTTCCTTAATTGGCTCTAATTCTATAAGCAAGAGATTTTGAGGTTTGCTTTTAATTGAATTTTTATTGCAATTTATTTTTCTTTCCCTTTTATACGTTGGAATTTATGTTTGTAATGATAAAATTAGATGCTTAATTTAATCTCATCTTACATGTCAAAATTATAAAACTAGGGTTTGCTTAATTCTCTAGTTTATAAGTAAAAAAGGGTTATAGGGTTTCCAATAAATTTGGTGATTTCAATTCTAAAAAATTAATTTGGGAACTTCAGGTGATACTTAATGCAAACACCTAATTATGTCTGAGGCCCCCAATTATTTAAAATACTAGTTTAAATAATGATAATTAAATAAACAAAGCAGGAAAGAAAAAAAAACAGAATGAAAAAAGCAGGAAACAGAAAACGAAATGAAAACTAGGAAAAATAGAAAAAAGAAAAAGCCTAAAAATAAAAGAAAACGAAAAATAAATATTTACAAGAATTAACTAAATAAAATCTGAAAATAAAAAATATAATAATAATAAAATAATAGCAATAATAAATAAAAATGGCAAATTGCTAAAATCTGAAAAAATAAAAAATAAAAGTAAAGAGAAATAAAAATAAAATAATAATAAAAATAAAAATAAAAAAAAGGGAAATTAAAGAACAAATAAAAATGATAAATAAATAGAAAAAATAAAAATAAAAAAATAAAAAAGGTGAAAAACGAAAATTGGAAAAAGAAATGAAAAATCAAATAATGAAGGATACATAAAAGCTAAAAAAGAAAAAATAGGGAACAAAAATTTTGAAATCAAGGGGTTGGCTTTTGGCTCCTGGAAAGGGGTGGCTCTTGGCCCTTTGAAAGAACTTGGCCCTTGCCAAGAGAGACGGGGCTGACTTTTGGCGCTTTGAAAGAGCTTGACCCTTGCCAAGAAGGGGAGGTGTCTATATATACCTACAGACAGGAAAAGAAAAGGGTTCTTCACTTCTAACAAATTCCATAATTTCTAAGGAGGGAGAGAGGGGAACGCTCTGAGTCATTGAGAGGATTTTCAAAATTTTCGAAGGGAGGACCTAGGAGACTCTCTACCTCTGTATTCAATTCAGCCCTTGGCCTCCATGGAACCAGTTCTTCATCACCTTCCAATGGAGGTTAGGTCCGATTTTTATTCCTCTTAAGTTTCTTGCTTCTTCTCGGATTTCCGAGTTCATTTTCGTCTCTATTTTTCAGTTTCATTTTTGATCGGTCAAATGAACTCCAATTTCGGTGATTTTTGTTGGGTTTTCTTCGTCTTTCTCTCTAGTTTCAGAAATGATATTATGTTTCGAATTTGGATCTGAAATGAAATTTATATCTCCTGATGACCGAAGCATGTTCGTCTTGGTGCGCAAATGAACCTAGCTTGTTTGATTTGTGCATAACTTGCTCATTTGTGGTTGGATTTATGTTAAACTTGTTTTGTTTGATTCTTATGATCCATATATTTCAATTGATCAGTTTTAATTTTTCAGATCTACCAAAAAATATTTTCGAAAAATTCTGAGAATTGAATCCAAATTTTGGCGCCAAAATCTTGTGTGTTCTTGAGGTTGATCTTCATCTCTATTTTTCGTTTTTGTTTTTAATCGGTCAAATGATCTCAGATTTCTGTGATTGTTGTTTTTTTCTCTTCATATTTCTCTCTAATTTCTGGAATAATATTATTTGTCTAATTTGGATCTAAAATTAAATTTCTATCACCTGGTTACTGAAGCATGTTCGTCTTGGTGTGTAAATGAACCTAGCTTCTTTGATTTGTGCATAACTTGCTCATTTCTGGTTTGATTTTTGTCAAATTTGTTTTTTTTTTATTCCTATAATCCATATCTTTCAATTGGTTGGTTGAAAATTTTCAGATCTACCAAAAAATATTTTCGAAAAATTCTAAGATTTGAATTCAAATTTTGGCGCCAAAATCTCTTGTGTTATTGAAGTTCTTATGTAGATCTTTTTCTTTTAACCTTGTTTAGGTATTACTTTTCATGTTTTGATCCCTTGTATATGTATTTAGTAGTACTAATTTTTTAGATCTACCAAAAAAAAATTTTAAAATTTTTTTTTAGTATAATCTACTTTTTGCTCACACATGATCTATTAAGTGCAACTTCTAAAATTCCTTCAAAACCTCGGTTTTCACGCAATGAGCTCTAAGTGCGAACTGGTAGCATACCCTACTGTTTGACATTTAGAGAGTCATATGAGTCTAAGTGCAGCTTCGTTTGTCTTAGACTCTGTGCATATGTGGAACTGAGAGAATATTTGAAAATCAAAGAGTTCAAAACACTTTTAAAATTACTCCGAAACCTTGGTTCTCACGCAATGAGCTCTAAGTGCGAACTGGTAGCATACCCTACTGTTCGACATTTAGAGAGTCATATGAGTCTAAGTGCAGCCCTCGTTTGTCTTAGACTCTGTGCATATGTGGATCCGAGAGAATGTTTGAAAATCAAATATTTCAAAACACTTTTAAAATTCCTCCAAAATCTCGGTTCTCATGCACGAGCTCTAAGTGCCGAACCGGTAGCATACCCTATCGTGCTCGACATTTTAGAGAGTCATATGAGTCTAAGTGCAGCCCTCGTTTGTCTTAAACTCTGTGCATATGTGGATTTGAGAGAATATTTTAAAATCAAAGATTTCAAAACACTTCTAAAATTTCTCTAAAACCTCGGTTCTCACGCAATGAGCTCTAAGTGCGAACTGGTAGCATACCCTGCTGTTCGATATTTAGAGAGTGATCTGAGTCTAAATGCAACCCTCGTTTGTCTTAGACTCTGTGCAAATGTGGATCCAAGAATGCATTTAAAAATCAATATTTTCAAAATACTTCCGTAATATTTCGTCTCACACAATGAATTCTAGGTACGAACTGGTAGCATACCCTACTGTTCGATATGTAGAAATCATATGGATCTCGGTGCAGCCTTCGTTTTCCTTGGATCCTGTGCACATGCGGACTAAGAATATTCTTTAAAAAATCCAAAATACTTTCTCAATATTTTATAAACCTTCTTATGAAGATCAACTCTTCCAAAAACCAGAACTACGTAGCCTTGAGTTTCCCATTGCACTGGGGAATACGTAGGAGCAGGATCAAGTCCTCTCAGGCTAATCTCCATCAATCTATTTATTTTGATGCTAATTAAAGGGATCAAACATTTTTCTAAAATCACACAATCAGTTCAAGGGTACCGTTCTTCAGAACGAGCGAGTAGGGTGCCTAACACCTTCCCTACTTGTAATCGACTCCCGAACCTAAATCTCTTCCTTGAGTCAAGGTCTTTTCCAAATCTTTTTCACTTAAATAAAAATTTGGTGGCGACTCTACTTAATCCAAATAAAAACATGTTCAAAATTTTAGCAAGTTCATCATCTCGTCGGAATTACGGTTTCGATATGTCTGGGGCCCCCAATTATTTAAAATACTAGTTTAAATAATAATAATTAAATAAATAGAGCAGGAAAGAAAAAAAACAGAATGCAAAAAGCAGGAAACAGAAAACAAAATGAAAAAATAGGAAAAATAGAAAAAAGAAAAAGCCTAAAAATAAAAGAAAATGAAAAATAAATATTTACAAGAATAAACTAAATAAAATCTCAAAATAAAAGATATAATAATAATAAAATAATAGCAATAATAAAGAAAAATGGAAAATTGCTAAAATCTAAAAAAATAAAAAATAAAAAGTAAAGAGAAATAAAAATAAAATAATAATAATAATAAAAATAATAAAAAAAGCGAAATTAAAGAACAAATAAAAATGATAAATAAATAGAAAAAATAAAAAGAAAAAAATAAAAAAGGTGAAAAACGAAAATTGGAAAAAGAAATGAAAAATCAAAATAACAAAAGGTACATAAAAGCTAAGAAAGCAAAAATAGGGAACAAAAATTTTGAAATCAAGGAGGTTGACTTTTGGCTCCTGGAAAGGGGGTGGCTCTTGGCCCTTTGAAAGAACTTGGCCCTTGCCAAGAGAGAGGGGGCTGGCTTTTGGCTCTTTGAAAGAGCTTGACCCTTGCCAAGAAGGGGAGGTGTCTATATATACCTACAAACAGGAAAAGAAAAGGGTTCTTCACTTCTAACAAATTCCATAATTTCTAAGGAGGGAGAGAGGGGAACGCTCTGAGTCATTGAGAGGATTTTCAAAATTTTCGAAGGGAGGACCTAGGAGACTCTCTACCTTTGCCTTCAATTCAGCCCTTGGCCTCCATGGAACCAGTTCTTCATCACCTTCCAATGGAGGTTAGGTCCGACTTTTATTTCTCTTAAGTTTCTTGCTTCTTCTCGGATTTCCGAGTTCATTTTCGTCTCTATTTTTTGTTTTAATTTTTTATCGGTCAAATGAACTTAGATTTTGGTGATTTTTGTTGAGTTCTCTTTGTATTTCTCTCTAGTTTTAGGAATGATATTATTTGTCTAATTTGGATCTGAAATGAAATTTCTATCTCCTGATTACCGAAGCATGTTCGTCCTCGTGCGCAAATGAACCTAGCTTGTTTGATTTGTGCATAACTTGCTCATTTCTGGTTGGATTTGTGTAAAACTTGTTTTGTTTGATTCTTATGATCCACATATTTCAATTTATCAGTTTTAATTTTTCAGATCTACCAAAAAATATTTTCGAAAAATTCTGAGATTTGAATCCAAATTTTGGCGCCAAAATCTTGTGAGTTCTTCAGGTTGATCTTCGTCTCTATTTTTTGATTTTGGTTTTAATCGGTCAAATGATCTCCAATTTCTATGATTCTTGTTGCGTTCTCTTCATATTTCTCTCTAGTTTCTGAAATGATATTATTTGTCTAATTTGGATCTAAAATGAAATTTCTATCGCCTGATTACTTAAGCATGTTCGTCTTGGTGTGTAAATGAACCTAGCTTCTTTGATTTGTGCATAACTTGCTCATTTCTGGTTTGATTTTTGTTAAATTTGTTTTTTTTATTCCTATAATCCATATCTTAGAATTGGTTGGTTGAAATTTTTTAGATCTACCAAAAAATATTTTCGAAAAATTCTAAGATTTGAATTCAAATTTTGGCCCCAAAATCTCTTGTGTTATTGAAGTTCTTGTGTAGATCTTTTTCTTTTAACCTTGTTTAGGTATTATTTTTCATGTGTTAATCCTTGTATATGTATGTATTGGTACTAATTTTTTAGATCTACCAAAACAAAATATTTTTAAAAGAATTTAAGTACAATCTTCTTTTTGCTCACACATGATCTATTAAGTGCAACTTCTAAAATTCCTTCAAAAACTCCTGCTCACGCAATGAGGTCTAGTTTTTTCTGGTAGCATACAAAATTCTGTTCGACATTTAGAGAGTCATATGAGTCTATGTGCAGCCTTCATTTGTCTTAGACTCTTTGCATATGTGGAACCGAGAGAATATTTGAAAATCAAAGAGTTTAAAACACTTTTAAAATTCCTCCAAAACCTTGGTTCCCAAAATAAATTTCTTTAAGATCCAAATCTCACGGTAGATACTCAGAAGTTCGTTCAACTTTTAGAGAGTCATATAAGTCTAAGTGCAGCCCACGTTTGTTTTAGACTCTGTGCATATGTGGATCCAAGAATGCATTTAAAAATCAACATTTTCAAAATACTTCCGTGATATTTGGTCTCACACAATGAATTCTAGGTACGAACTGGTAGCATACCCTACTGTTCGATATGTAGAAATCGTATGGATCCCAGTGCAGCCTTCGTTTACCTTGGATCATATGCACATGCGGACTAAGAACATTCTTTAAAAATGCAAAATACTTTCTCAATATTGTATAAACCTTCTTATGAAGATCAAGTCTTCCATAACCAGAACTACGTAGCCTTGAATTTCCCATTGCACCAGGGAATACGTAGGAGCAGGATCAAGTCCTGTCAGGCTGTTTTCATTCAAACCTATTTATTTTCATTCTATTTAAGGGATCAAACAATTTTCAAAAAAATAAAAAATCACACACTCAGTTTAAGGGTACCGTTCTTTGGACCGGACGAGTAGGGTGCCTAACACCTTCCCTATTTGTAACCGACTCCCGAACCTAGAATTTCTTCCTCAAGTTAGGGTTTTTCCAAATATTTTCCCTTACATAAAAATTTGGTGGCGACTCCATAATCAAAATAAATTCTTTTTAAAATTTTTAGCGAGCTCGTCGTCTCGTTGTAATTACGGTTACAACAGATGGCGACTCTACTAGGGACCTTTAGAGAGTCAAGCCCATTTGATTGAGTGTGCGTTGTATTAATCCGTTGCCTGTTTATTTGCATGATTTATTTGTCTATTTATTTATCAGTTATCTGTTTTTCCATCTATTGCTCAACCCTAGGGTAGATGAATTTAGAATATGCTCTATATGTATACACTTGTTGCGATTTCCCCAATTGCAGGTATCCCAATTATTCGTGTGCCCTCCACACATTACATTAATGCATTCATCTCATGAGTGGGGCCCTGTACCCGGGTCTGAGTGAAGCCTAGGATAGAGGGGCCTAGTGGTGTCACTTTGGACGCACGTCCTATTTGACTATCATGAAAACCCCGGCTAGAGTGCATCCTATTCATGTGCCCTGCAACTGGTAGCATTCCCTACTGTTATAGCAAGTATTATGAATTGGAACTTGGCTCTAGTGCCCTTTTACACCTCAGGATTACTGACCACCTTCAAGAGGTTCATACATTAAAAGCCTTAGACCCCTAAGACAGGTTACCTACATAAGATGCATGAGGGCACACATCCCTTTAATGATACTTGGTTCATGAGCTATTCACATGCATTTATGTGAGCAGAATCATCCGAAATGGCAGAAGGGATGAAACTCGAAAGTTGGGGAGATAAAGGAAATCAAGAGGGCAAAAGAAAGAAAAATATAAAATATGTAAATAAAAATTAGAGAGAAAAGTCAAATAAAAGATCAAGAAAAACAAAAAGAAGAATTGGAGAAGAAAGATAAAACTTCTTTTAGGGAGAAAATTAGAAAATGAAAAAAATGATTTTGAAAATGTAGAAAATATAAAAAGAAAGAAGAAAGAAAGAAAATTTGAAAAAATATTTTTGAAAGAAAATCTAGGAAATTTTAGCAAACTAGAAGATTTTCCTAGAAAAATACTAAAATATAAATTGTTGAAGATCAAAATACCAAAAATTACTCAATCATGTAAAATTTTAAAAAATAATCAACCTTCAAATCTCTAATTCTTTGTGCATTCCAAACATTCATTCATCAAATAAATTTAATTTATCATTGAAAAAGGAGATTTTGAAAATCATTCCATACATTTTCATACTCATAGAAGCATTGGTATTTTTGTCATTCGTTCACATTGTTTCTCAAAAAATTAATTTTTAAAATTTAACAGAAAAATTGAAGAAAGACAACTTTCTCGGCACCCTTATAGAACTCGTTCCCAATCAAGAATCATGGATGAGTTGGAGAGACAAAATGAGGAACTGAGAAATGAGGTCAAAACTTTGAAAGATCAAATGCCCAAATTAATGGAGGCCATCAGCTGTCAAAACAGAAGAACAGGACGAGATCCCTTCTAGAAGAATCCGCTGGCCCATTACATTCTCATGGCTATGGTCCGCCAAACTCTCTACCATCAACCATGCCTTCACTAAATGAGTGGGTTCACCATGGATTCCCTCATGGACATACACCTTTATTCAACCAAACACAAACACAAACACAAAACCAACCTTTAAACCCTACAGAAACTCCCCAAATCATCCCAAACACTACCACACGACAACCTGTCCAAGTCTACCAAATAGCTCTTGGGGGGACAAACCCTATGTTCACTCAAGGGCCTCACCCTATATACATACCATCTTCTCAACCTCACAACATGCCAGAAGAGTATCCAAGTTGTCCTTCTAACGATGATGCTGAAAAATGGAGAATCTTGGAAGGAAGAATCCGGGAAATTGAGGGAAGTGCATATGAGGCCAGAGATGCATCTGATCTGTGTCTAGTCCCAGACGTGGTCATCCCTCCAAAGTTCAAAGTTCCTGAATTCGAGAAATATCAAGGAACTGGTTGTCCGAGGAACCACTTGACCATGTTTTGTAGGAGAATGGCTGCCTGTGCTCATGATGACAAGCTGCTCATCCACTTCTTTCAAGACAGCTTGGCTGGGGCAACTACTAATTGGTACACTCAACTAGAACGGACACATATCCGTTCATGGAGGGATATAGCCGATGCCTTCTCGAAACAATAATATATAACTCCGGAGATGGCTCGGACGTAATCCCGGCCTTAATATGGCTGAAGGGAGACGTAGACCTTCGCGCAATATGCTCAAAGATGGCGAGATTTAGTCGCTCAAGTGCAACCGCCTTTATCTGAAAAGGAATTGGTCAGCATGTTTGTAGATACACTCCAAGACCCTTTTTATGATAAAATGATTGGCAGCGCGACTACCAGTTTCTCTGATGGCGTCATCATTGGAGAAATGATCGAGGGTGGCATGCGCCGCGGGAAGATTGCGCAAAAGCCTACAGGTGCAGTCAACGCTTCCGTCGGATCTAAGAAGAAGACAGGCGAAACCTACAACGTGGCTTCTGGTCAAGGCCAATATACTCCACAAGTGGCACCTTATGGCCCAATTGGTTTCCAACCTCCATCTTACACACCCTACATACCATATCCTTACATAGCCAATGCATATCAAACACCATACCCTCATACTTACAACTACTCACCGCAAGTCCGGCCACCAACACCTTATACGGCCCAAACACAAGCCATAAGCCTAAATACCAATCAAGGCCAGAAAAAGGAGAAGAAGCCCGTCCAATTCGACCCAATTCCAATCTCCTACACCGAGCTGCTACCTCTTCTAATTCAAAACTTGTTGGTTGCACCTTATCCTTTGAAACCTCAAGAGCCACCATATCCTAAATGGTATGATGCGAATGCCAGATGCGATTACCATGCAGGATTCATTGGCCATTCCACAGAGGATTGCCTAGCACTAAAGCTGCAAGAAGTACAAAACTTCGATTGATGCAAAATGGATAGATTTTGGGGGCTTGCTCCTAACATTAAAACAATCCGCGCCGAATCACGAGAGCCTGGCCGATCAGAGCAGATGGGAGTAACATAATGAGTCTCCTTGTACAAGTTGAGATACCGAGGGGATCATCCAGGATTTGTCGTACTTTTCAAAAGTTAATCTTTTGTAAATTAACAGCAATGAATAAATGCAAAATTACCTTTTTCACGTTTCTTAGGAACGTGCCTCACATTTTGGCTTTACTTTTAAAAATTTACCATTCCTTTTCATCATTCAACCCGCTTCTTATCTAAACAAATAAATACCTGTTGGTGACAATGTCAATGCTGTAATAAATAATCTTAAATGTCTGATTAATCAAGCTCAAAGAAAAACCCAATGAGGGAGCAGAATAACAAAAGTCTAACCAGGGATTCCCAAATCACCATGCATTCAATACCCTGTCTAACAATGAATATCCCGCTGGATCGAAATTCAAATCCAGGAAAAATTAGGGATGCAAAATAAGATCCGTTGAATTGGAAGCCAAAATATTCTAGGCAAAATCAATATCTGACCATGCAAATTCAAGAAAAAGAAAAAACCCGCTGGATTAAAAGCCAAATAATCTAGGAAAAAGTAAGGTTAAGGTTCAAAAGATTAAATTGACAAGGGCATGGTCAGAAAAGATCTTGCAGGATTCCAAAAACAATTCAGGAAAAATCAGGATCAAAACAAGAGCTTGCTAGGTCGAAAACCCTCAAAGGGCGGCCTAGGCAAAAGTTAGGGCACAATCAAACAGAAGCCCGCTAGGTCGACAATCCGCAAAACACGACCTAGGAAAGAATTAGGGCACATAATCAGTAACCCGCTAGGTTGAAAACCCTCAAAGGGTGGCCTAGGCAAAAGTTAGGGCGCAATCAAAAAAGCCCGCTAGGTCGAAAACCCTCAAAGGGCGGCCTAGGCAAAAGTTAGGGCGCGATCAAACAAAAGCTCGTTAGGTCAAAAACCCTCAAAAGACGACCTAGGAAAAAGTTAGGGCACCCAAACACGAGCCCGCTAGGTTGACAATCCTAAAAAATGACGAGGCAGAAGTTAGGGCATACAATCAAGAGCCCGCTAGGTTGAAAACCCGTAAGGGTGACCTAGGCAAAAGTTAGGGCAAAACGAAAGACCTACTGGGTTGAGAACTCAAAAGAACAACCCAGGAAAAAGTTAAGGTCAATCCAAGAATCCCAGTACAATCTGATATTCCTGCACCTCATGTCTTCCTAAAACTGGGGCAAAATTTTTGCCACTCCTCAAGTTTGGTTAATTTGACAATCAAGATTATGAAAAGAAGCATTGGCATTTTTCATCAAAAGGTGCCATTTGGGCAATCGAACCCACATCCCTTGTCATCCTTTCCTTTCAAATACGCTATCCCAAAACCGCACATGCAAAATTCTCCATTTCCTTCCATTGACCATCCAAAATCACTTCGCACACCCCAATAGTGCACATGCTCAAAAGAAACGTGGAAAATGTAAAAAATAAAAAGATTATTTTTTAAAAGTCACGACAAGTCGGATGAATCCTTGACCGTTGCACACGACAGGATTGTTTCCCAAAGATTCATCCTCCTACCAGCCATGACGCCACTACAAAAAGGAGTGTGTCTTACTCAATGATACTGACCACTGTTGGGTCTCAAAGATCCGGACAAAAGAAAATTTCGAGATGGACCAAAACACCGAACTTAAGTCAATCTAGCTCACCTCGATTCTTGATTCCTTTCACACCAACTATGGGGTTGTCGAGGAAGGATATGTCAGAAAAATCAAAAAAAATCAAGAGAAACAAATTTTTTTACATCATCTCATGGTTTGCATTCATCCCATAGCATCTGTTCATCAAATAATTATTTCAAGCATCAAAATAATAACCCCGCATCACCTTTGCATTTATTCGAGCATCACAAATACCGCATTCTTTTCACTCAAACAGCACATAAGCATCTTTTTATTCAAGCATTGCACAACCTATTTTTCAAAATTAATTAAGACCCGAGTAAAATTGCCCGAATCAATCATAATTAAAATTGAGTCAAGCTCAAACTGGGGCAAACGCTTGCCCACAAAAAAATACAATTGGAGGTCATTCTCAAATTCTGGATCAACTCCAAACTGGGGAAAACGTTTGCCCACAAAATTCAATTTGAGGTCATTCTCAAATCCGGAAATAGAAGCAAAACTGGGGCAAACATTTGCCCACAAAATTCAATTTGAGGTTATCCTCAAATCCAGAAACAGAAGCAAAACTGGGGCAAATGTTTGCCGACAAAATTCAATTTGAGGTCATTTTCAAATTTCGAATCAAGTCCAAACTAGGGCAAACGTTGCCCAACTAAATTCGATTTGAGGCCATCCTCAAATTCTGAGTCAAGCTCCAACTAGGGCAAATGTTTGCCCACAAAAATTCAATTTGAGGCCATCCTCAAATTTGGAATCAAGTTCAAACTGGGGAAAACGCTTGCCCACACAAAAGTATAATTTGAGGTCAACCTCAAATTTTGAGTCAAGCCTAAACTGGGGCAAACGTTCGCCCAGAAAATTCAAGTTGAGGCAATCTTCAATTCCTCAACCCTAAAATTCAAGATAGGGAAAACATGTGACCAGGAAAATTCAAGACGACGCAATCCTCAATTCCTCAACTCCAATCAAGTTCAAAACTAGAGCAAACGCTTGCCCAATATCCCCTCAAGTTAAGACATTCCTCGATTGCCAAAAATCCTCCAAATTGGGGCAAAATGTTTGCCCAAAGTTCCTTCAAATCAAGACATCTCTCAATTATCAAAAATCTTCCAAACTAGAGCAAAATGGTTGCCCAAGTTTCTTCAAGAGAATAATTATCAAGTTCTGAAAAACCTTCAAAGTTCAAGGTAGAATAAGAAATTTATTTTAATTCAAGAAAAACACATTTTCAAAATAAGATTGTCCGGGGTAGCTGATGAAGAAGTCCATATTCCCTCCTAAAGTGCCTTCCCAAGACACGTCAGATTATTTTCCATACCTGTCCTGGCAGGTCGTTCTCTCGCCTGCATCAACAGGCCGCCATTTTACCACACCTGTCTTAACAAGCATCTATTTTCAGTTCATCCTGTCAACAACAGGACCTCCACAACGATTCCTATCTGTCTTGATAGGCTCATTTCTTTCCTGTCAACAACAGGATTTTTCCTCTATACCTGTCTTAATAGGTTTTCATCATTCTGCTTAGCCTATCCTAACAGGTCTTCGTCGTTCTGCTGTACTTGTCTTAACAGGTGTCTCATTCCATCCTGTCAACTACAGGGCCATTACATTTAATCTGTCTTAACAAGATATTGCTCACTTTCCTTTGCCTGTCCTAACAGGTTTTCGCCTTTTTTTCTTTCGCCTGTCTAGCAGGCTTGCATTTTTCCTGTCAACAACAGGAGCCCTTGTACATTTATCCTGTCCTAATAGTTTAGTCTCGTCATTCGTTTTTCCTGTCTTCATAGTTTCTTTTCACTTCCCTTTGTTCGTCTTAACAGGAATCTTGCATTCCATCCTGTCAGCAACAAGACTTTTACATTTTTGCCTGTCTTAATAGGTCATTTTCATTTTCCTTTGCCTGTCTAGCAGGCTCACATCTTCCCTGTCAACACTTTTACATTTTTGCCTGTCTTAACAGGTCATTTTCATTTTCCTTTGCCTGTCTAGCAGGCTCACATCTTCCCTGTCAACAACAAGATTTTTTTTTTTGTTTTTACTATCTCAACAAGCTTTTATCGTTCTCTTTGCCTGTCAAGCAGGTTTGCATTTATCCTGGCAACAACAGGAGTTCATTTGCATCTTCCCGGCAACAGCGGGATCTCATTTGCATTTTCCTATCAACAACAGGACCTCATGTTTAAATTTTGTTCTTTTTGCCTGTCAAGCAGGTTTGCATTTATCCTGGCAACAGCAGGATTTCATTTGCATCTTCTCGGCAACAGCGGGATCTCATTTGCATTTTCTTGTCAACAACAGGACCTCATGTTTAAATTCTGTTCTCTTTGCCTGTCAAGTAGGTTTGCATTTATCCAGGCAACAGCAGGATTTCATTTGCATCTTCCCGGCAACAACGGGACCTCATTTTCATTTTCCTGTCAACAACAGGACCTCATGTTTAAATTCTGTTCTCTTTGCCTATCAAGCAGGTTTGCATTTATCCTGGCCACAGCAGGATTTCATTTGCATTTTTTCTAGCAACAGCGGGATTTCATTTGCATTTTCCTGTCAACAACAGGACCTCATTTTTAAATTCTATTTGCTTTGCCTGTCAAGCAGGTTTGCATTCATCCTGGCAACATCAGGATTTCATTTGCATCTTCCCGGCAACAACGGGACCTCATTTGAATTCTCCTGTCAACAACAGGACCTCAAGCATGTTTAATTTCGGCCTCTGTCTTAACGTGCTTCGCATTCATCCCCGGCAACAAAGAAGATTTCATTTGCATTCGTCGCCGCACCTATGCGGGACCTCGTTTGCATTCTCCTGTCAACAACAGGACTTCAAGCATGTTTTTAATTTCTCGTTCACCTCGCCTTAACAGGTTTGCATTTATCCCTGCCACATCGGATTTCATTGCAGCCCTTCCTAGGCTAATAGCGGGACTACTCTGCATTCCTCCCCACGATCCAACAACGGGATTTCCTTCAAGTTTACGCTTCTGCAGCAATTTTAAGCCTCTCAAGTGTCAGGCCATCCTTCAAATTTACATTTCCGCATTTTGCGGCCTATGATGTCGGGCCTCATTCAAAGTTTAATTTTTCGCACCTTGCGCCTCTATGATGTCGGGCCAACCTTAAGTTTACTTTTCTCGCTGGGCCTATAGTGTTAGGCCACCATCAAGTTTATACTTTCTGCATTTTTGGCACTATAGTGTCGGGCCACGCATGAAGTTTACATTTTCTGCATTTTGGCTCTAGTAGTGTCGTAGGCCGCCCATCAAGTTTACATTTCTGCATTTTTGGCCTATGATGTCGGGCCTCCTTGAGTTTCTTTTACGCTATCTACCTATGGTGTCGGGCCACCATCAAGTTTACGATTCCGCATGTTGCCAATGTTTCTTCTGCCCTAATCGAGTTCATTTTTCCACAGATTGGGCCTATGATGTCGGGCCTCGAGCATAGATAGATTCTACGTACCTCGACCTATGTTGTCGGGCCGCCTTATGTACATACCTTACATTTTAGTTCTTGCATGTTTTCTTACCTTAAACAAGCCTTTTTCACTCCATTTGCTCATCGTAACGGGCCATTCTCTTACTTTGCCTTGCTGTGTACAGTGAGCCCGTCTTCATTTCATTTTTGCTTGTCTCAACAAGTCAACCCATTGCATTACGTGCATGTCTAATAGACATTCATTCATTTCCACTTAGCCTAAATTAGTTATGCCATCAAGCCTTGCGTGTTAAACCCTATCGGCACAGAAGCCGGTAAGTTCATTTAATCACCCTTCTCCGGCATCCATGAGGGGTTCACGGTTTAAGCTCAAGATTTCTGTCGTTGCTGCTCGAGACTTTATTCAAAAGCCTACCTCGGACATAATGTGTCCACGTCTTTACTCATTTCCTACGCGATAATTCGGAGCATCATTTCTCACATTATCTGTAGGAAAAGCAGTAAGAGAGCTAATCATAAACACCGATTATGTCAGCGAGGCCCCGATTATTTAAAATACTAGTTTCAGAATAATAATAATTAAATAAACAGAGCAGCAAAGAAAAAAACAGAATGCAAAAGAACAGGAAACAGAAAACAAAATGGAAAAAAATAGGAAAAATAGAAAAAGAAGAAATGGAAAAAGTAAAAAAAAGAAGAAAATGAATAAATAAATATTACAAGAATTAACTAAAATAAAATTTGAAAATAAAAATATAATAATAATAAAATAATAGCAATAATAAGAAAAATGGAAAATTGCTAAAACCTGAGAAAAAATAAAAAGTAAAAGTAGAAAGTAAAAATAAAATAATAAAAAAATAATAATAAAAAAAGGGAAATTAAAGAACAAATAAAATATGACTAAAAAAGAAAAAATAAAAAGAAAAATAAAAAGGTGAAAAACGTAAAATTGGAAAAAGAAATGAAAAATAAAACAACAAAGGGGTACATAAAAGTTGGAAAACTAAAAATAGGGAACAAAAATTTTGAAATCAAGGGGTTGGCTTTTGGCTCCTAGAAAGGGTGACTTTTAGTCTTTGAAAGAACTCGGCCCTTGCCAAGAGAGAGGGATGGTTTTTGCTCTTGAAAGAGCTTGACCCTTACCAAGAAGGGAGGTGTCTATATATACCTATAAACAGAAAAGAAAGGGGCTTCTTCACTTCTAACAAATTCCAGAATTTCTATCGAGGAGAGAGAGGGGAACGCCTGAGTCATTGAGAAGATTTTCAAAATTTTCAAGGGAGGACCTAGGAGACTCTCTACCTCTGCCTTCAATTCAGCCCTTGGTCCTCCATGGAATCAGTTCTTCATCCACCTTCCAATGGAGGTTAGGTCCGACTTTGATTCCTCTGAGCTTCTTGCTTCTTCTTGATTTCCATTTCATTTCGTCTCTATTTTTCGTTTCATTTTTGATCGGTCAAATGAACTGATTTTGATGACTTTTTGTTGCGTTATCTTCGTCTTTCTCTCTAGTTTCAGGAAATAATATTTGTCTAATTTGGATCTGAAATGAAATTTATATCGCCCTGATTACTGAAGCATGTTCGATCCCACAGTGCGTGAATGAACCTAGCTTGTTTGATTTGTGCATAACTTTGCTCATTTCTGGTTGGATTTATGTCAAACTGTTTTGTTTGATTCTTATGATCCATATCTTTCAATTGATTGGTTTTAATTTTTAAGATCTACCAAAAATAATTTCGAAAATTCTGAGATGTTGAATCCAAATTTTGGCGCCAAAATCTTGTGTGTTCTTGAGGTTGATCTTCTGTCTCTATTTTTCGTTTTTGTTTTTAATTGGTCAAATGATCTCCGATTTCCATGATTTTTGTTTCTTTGTCTTTGTAATTTCTCTCTAGTTTCGGAAATGATATTATTTGTCTAATTTGGATCTGAAATGAAATTTATATCGCTCTGATTACTGAAGACGTGTTTATGTCTTGGTGTGTAAATGAACCTAGCTTCTTTGATTTGTGCATAACTTGCTCATTTCTGGTTTGATTTTTGTCAAATTTGTTTTTTTGATTCTATAATCCATATCTTTCAATTGTTTGATTTAAATTTTTCAGATCTACCAAAAAATATTTTCTAAAAATTCTAAGATTTGAATTCAAATTTTAGCGCCTGTGTAATCTCTTGTGGTTATTGAAGTTCTCAGGTAGATCTTTTTTCTTTTAACCTTGTTTAGGTATTATTTTTCATGTGTTGATCCTTGTATATGTATTTATTGGTACCAATTCTTTAGATCTACCGAAAAAAAAATATTTTTAAAAGTTTTTTTAGTACAACCTACTTTTTGCTCACACACATGATCTATTAAGCGCAACTTCTAAAATTCCTTCAAAACCTCTTGCTCTTCACGCAACTAGAAAGCCTAAGTGCCTAACTGGTAGCATACCCTAGCGTTCGACATTTGAAGAGGTGCATACGGAGTCTGCCGTTGCAGCCATCGGCTTGTCTTAGAGCTCTGTGCATATGTGGAATCCGAGGGAATATTTGAAAATCAAAGAGTTCAAAACACTCTCTAAAATTCCCTCTCAAAACCTCGGTTCTCACGCAATTAGGCTCTCAGTGCAACTGGTAGCATACCCTCATCGTCTGGAACTTTAGTGAATCATATGAGTCTAAGTGTAGCCTTCGTTTGTCTTAGACTCTGTGCATATGTGGATCTGAGAAAACATCCAAGATTCCAAAACTTCTAAAATTCCACAGAAATCTTGGCCCTCACGCAATGAGCTTTAAGTGCGAACTAGTAGCATACCCTACTGTTCGACACTTAGAAAGTCATATGAGTCTAAGTGCAACCCTCATTTTCTTAGACTGTGTGCATATGTAGATCCAAGAATTCATTTAAAAATCAACATTTTCAAAATACTTCCGTAATATTTGGTGACACGCAATGAATTTTAGGTACGAACTGGTAGCATACCTTACTATTCGATATGTAAAAATCATATGGATCCTAGTGTAACCTTCGTTTTCTTTGGATCCTGTGCACATGTGGACTAAGAATAGTCTTTAAAAATTCAAAATACTTTCTCAATATTGTATAAACCTTCTTATGAAGATCAAGTCTTTGAAAAACCAGAACTACATAGCCTTGAGTTTCCCATCGCACCAGGGAATACGTAGGAGCAGGATCAAGTCTTGTCAGGTTATTTTCCACCGACTTATTTATTTTTATTCTAATTAAAGGGATCAAACAATTTTCAAAAATATCAAAAATCACACACTCAGTTTAAAGGTACCCTTCTTCGAAACGGGTGAGTAGGGTGCCTAACACCTTCCTTACTCGTAACCGACTCCTGAACTTAGATTCTTCCTCAAGTTAGGGTTTTTCCAAATCTTTTCCCTTAAAATAAAATTTGGTGGCGGCTCCACAACCAAATAAAATCTCTTTTAAAAACTTTTAGCGAATTCATCGTCTCGTTGTAATTACTAAGCATGACACTTAATTATCTGAACATGAATTAATTTAAATTCTAGGTGTTATTCTAGTAGAAAATCAGGAATTTAATTTACGCTTGCTTGCTTGAATCCAAACCAATTAAGAATAAAAAATTGTTTTAAAAAAATTATGTTTTTTGAAACCTATGATAATCTCGCTTATGAATTGAACTAACAAGTTCATTGGTTTTTAATATTATAACTTCATTAAGTTTCATTTTTCTTTTACCCAAAGTAAATTATATATCCTCCAATTTTTTCTAAATTTGAATTCAATCAAATTGTTTTCCAAGGTCCTTGAGAGACGACCAAGGTGGTGCCTTATACTGCATTTTTTTTATTTACCTTTATTTCATTTTGATCCGACCACAACATTGGTTATCATATACAAAAAAATACATAGTATCCTTTTATCGTTGATATATATGATAGAAATTATTTAAAAATAATATTTTTTTAATAGATGTAATATTTTACGATGCTTTATTATTTATTTAAGATCGTATATATTTGTGGTGATAGATAATATAATGTTTTCTTTTCTTTTATATGTTTGATTAAACCATTTTAAGGATTCTTTTGAAAAAATTAAAAAAAGAAAAATTTATGATTTTAAATAAATAATATTATATATTATTTTATCATAATAAAGTAATTAATATGTTAAAGTTATATTAATTTATTATTTTTTATCTTTTATTTAAAAATATTAAATTAAAATATTTTTATTTAAAAAATTATTGTTTTTTTCCTACTTCTTTAAAATATTTCTTTAAAGACTATTCTTGAGAAATTCATTACTTCCTTATCAAGGGATGATATAAAAGATAACTTTTTATGAATCAATCTATGTTGCAATGACATGAAAGTCACTTGAAAGTGAAGATGTTGAAGCACAGGCTAACCACTTCATTCGTGTATGGTAGGCCCGAGCTCGAGAGATAACTCATCGGGACCTAGATCAATCACTGGGGCTAGGGATCGGGATCTAGTACTTTCGGACCTGAACCATTAGTTGTACGACGATCTGAGTTCGGTACATTAGGTCTAGGACAAGTAGTAGGACCCGGAGGACTAGGATCAGTATTATGACGTGGACGGTCGTTGAACCAATAAGGAACCAAGACCAAGATCTTAATAGGACCAAGAGCAATGGTTGGATCAAGATTAGGATCGCACGAGACCACCAAGTAGGTTAGCTCCTGGATCAGACCAAATAGATTCGGGTCCTATATTGGTACTAGGACCAGAATCTCGCAGTTGGACCAAGACATTGGTCAGTACTTGGACAAGGACCTGTAGTATAACTAGGACCAAGATCGATAATTGGACAATGATCAGTATTGGGATCAGGATCAATACTAGGTTAAGACCAATAATTGGACGAGGACCAGGATTAGTACTAGGACTTGGATCAGTATTAGGACCAGGACCAGTAGTTATACCAGGACTAGGTCTAGTAGTAGGAGCAAGACCAAGATTAGTATTGGGACCAAGACTAGTAGCGGGACTAAGATCATTACCAAGACTAGTAATTGGACGAGGACCTAGGTCAATAACAGGACCAGGACCAAAAGTTGGACTAGATCAACACTTGGACTAGTAGTTGGACCAGGACCAAGACCAAGATCAGTACTGGTCTAGGACCTGGCTCAATACTAAGACCAGGACCAGTAGTTGGACAAGGATCAATACTAGGTCCTACTACCTATAACCTTATGCCTGCAACCTGCTACCTGCTAACTGCAACCTCCTACCTTCAACCCGTAACCTGCTAAATGCTACCTTCTACCTGCAACTTGTAATCTTCTACCTACTACTTGCTACCTGCTACCTGCAACCTGCTACCTGCTATTTGCAATGTGACACCTGTAACTCGAAACCTTGACCTGCAACTTGCAACCTGCTATATGCTACATGCAACTTGCAACCTAAATCTGCTACTTGCTTCCTGCAACTTGCTACTTGGTAGTTGCCATCTGCTACTTGCACTTGTCGCTCGCAACTTGGTAATCCGAAACTCGGTTACTTGCAACCTCAACTCCGGCTACTTGTTACATGCTACCTCGCTACCGCAACCTCAGAATCTCGTTACCTTTACCTACAATTGCAACTCGCTACTCGCAACTCCGCAACTCGCATCCGCTACTCTCAACCCGTGAACTCCAGAACTCCCCGTTACCTACTAGCTAACACTTGCAACCAACTACATACAACCTGCAACCTCCAACCCACAATTTGATACATACCACGTGCAAGCTGAACCTACCACATGCAACCTGCTGCTTGCAACCTGCAACATGCTAGTTGCGACATGCAACCCGCTACCTGCAATCTGCTACCTACAACCTGCAACTTTCTACCTGCAACGTGACACCTGCAACTCGGAACCTTGACCTACAACTTGCTACCTTTTATTTGCTCTCTGCTACCTGCAACCTGTAACCTACAACCTACTCCCTGCTACCTACTACCTCGTTAACCCACGCTCGGGGAATCCGTTACTCAAGCTACTGGGCAGAACTCCGCAATATGCAATTTGCAACCGGCTTCATGCTACCTGCGACCTGTAACCTGCTACCTGTAACCTGCTACCTGTAACCTGCTACTTGCAACCTGCTACCTACAACCTACAACCTCCGACCTGCTATCTGCTACCTTCAACTTGCTACCTAAACCCTGCAACCTACTAGCAACTACCTATCACCCGCAACCTACTACCTGCCAGCTACTATCTGCTACCTGCAACTTGCTACATTCTACCTGCACTTGCTAAGTGCTACTTGCTACGTGAAACCTAAACCTGCTACCTGCAACCTGCTACCTACAACCTGCAATGTGACACCGACAACTTGAAACCTTGACCTACAACCCACTTCCTGCTATCTGCTACTTGCAACCTGAACCTGATACCTATGACTTGCAACCTGCTACCTGCAACCAGCTACCTGATACCTGCAACCTGCTACATGCTACCTGTTATCTGCGACCTGTAACCTGCTACTTGTAACTTGCTACCTACAACCTACAACCTCCGACCTGCTACCTGCAACCTGCAACCTGCAACTTGCTACCTGCTAGCAACTACCTGTCACCGACAACCTGCTACTGCCAGCTGCTATCTCTACTACTACATGCAACGTGCTACCTGCAACCTACTACCTGCGACTTGCAACCTGCTACCTACTACTTCGTAACCCTCGCTACATGCTACTCAAGCATTGGCGGGCCCGTAATCATAATTGCTTACCCGCAACCATCAACCTTTTTAGGCTGTAACGTGACATCTACACAAGCAACCCGTTACTCCGCTACATGCAAACTAAATTAAACTCCGTTACCTCATAACACAGCATGCTACTCCGTAACCTACTAGCTACTAGCCGCTAGTTGCGACCTAATTATTACTCCGTCGTTACCCGGTATCTCGCAACCTTCCCACCTACTACTCTACGACCAGAATTCGCTACATGACGTTACTGCAACACCGAACTCAGAACACAAATCAGACCTACCTCAACCTCAGAACTGCACCGTATTTACTCAGACCTCCGACACTCGCAACTTGTAACCTTGAACCGATACTTGTAACGTGTTACCCGCCACCCGGCAATCTAAAAATCCGCAACTCGCTACCTCGCAACCTTCAACCTCGCAGACTCTGCAATCCGCGATCGACAACCTCAACCTCGCAACTTGCTAGCTATTACTGACACTCGTGGTAAGCCGACACCCTCCCCACCACACCTTGCAACTTGCTTCCTGCAACCTGGTACAAGCTACCTACTACTTGCAACCTACGACCGCCTACCTGCTACATACAACCTGCTGCCTGTTGCCTGCTACCAGCTACTTGCAACTTGCTTGCTACCTGCTACCACCAACCTGCTACTTGCTATCTGCTACTTGTAACTTGCTACCTGCTACGTGCAACCCAACTTGCAATCAGCAACCTGCTACTTGCTATTTGCTACCTACTACATGCAACCTTCTACCAAGAACCCACAACTCCGCAACTCCGCTCCTACTCTCGGTACTCGCACCTGAAGAACCCGTAATCCGTAACCTGCTGAAGCCGCTACTTGCGACTTGCTACTCGTATTCTGCAACCCGTTACCGCACTCCGTAACCCGGCACCCGTAAATCAAGTTACTTCATTACCCGCTACTTCAACATGTAACCTTATAACTTGCTACATGTTGTCATACTCCGTACCCTCAACCTCGCCACCGCTACCCACCGCCACCCGTTACCCGTCACCGCGACCCGTAACCTCGTCACCTACTACCTCGCAACCTATAACTCGATCCCGTAACTTAACCCTCAACCTATTACATGCTTCCTCCAACTTGCTACCTGTTACCTACAACTTGCAACCTGCTCCCTACAACGTGACACTTGCAAGTCGAAACTTTGAACCTAATACTTGTAATCATTAACCTCGCCACCTCGCAAATCAAAGAACTCCGCAATCCGCAACCTTTTTAGCCGATACCTTCACACTGGCAACCTCTTACCCGGGTACCTACAACCTCGCTACCAATTACTTGCAACCACACTGCTACTTCGCAACCCGCAACCAATAACCTCGGCTACATGCTACTCGCTACCTGAACTTGGAACTCAAGCACCGCCACTCAACTCCCGAAACCTTCAATTTACAACTTGTTACCTGCAACCTGCTACCTGCTACTTGCAACTTGCAACCTATAACCTGCTACATGCTACCTGCTATGTTATACCTCAACTTGCTACCTGCTACCTGCCACCTACAACTTGCTACCTACTACCTGCAACCTACTACATGCTACCTGCGACCTGTAACTTGCTACCTACTACCTGCAACCTGCTACATGCTTCCTCTAACCTACAACCTGTAACTTGCTACCTACTACCTAACACACTACAACCTGTTACCCACAACCGGCAACCTCCAACCTGCTATATTCTACATGCAACCTACAAGCTAACCTGACACCTACAACTTGCAACCTGCTACCTACTACCCAACACACCGCAACTTGCAACCTGCAACCTCCAACTTGCTATATGTAACCTGCAACCTCCAATCTGAACTGTTACATGCTACCTACAACCTGCCACTTGCTACCTACAACCTTCTACTTGCTAATTGCTACCTGCAACCTGCTACCTAAAACCTACAACCTGCTACCTTCAACTTGCAACCTGCTACCTACAATCTGAAACTTGCTAAATGTTACCTTCTACATGCTACTTGCTACCTGCTACCTGCAACTTGCAACCTGTAACCTGCTACCATCAACCTGCAACTTGCATCACAACTCCGCCTCGTTATCACAACCCGTACCGTTACTTACAACTCCACCGCTACTTACAACCTACAACCTTCTACCTGGTAACTGCTACTTGGTAGCTGCTATCTGCTACCTGCAACATGCTACCTGCAACCTCAAACTGCTACTTGCTACATGCTACCCTGCTACCTACGACTTGTAATCTGGTACCTGCTATCTATAACTTGCAACTCGCTACCTCCAACCTACTACCTAACACCTACAACCAGCTACCTACAACCTGCAACCTCCAACCTGCAATTGGGCTACCTACCACCTGCAAGCTGAACCTGCTATCTGCCACATGCAACTTGCTGCCCGCAACCTGGATCCTGCTACCCACTACCTACAACCTTCTACCTGCAACTCAGAACCTTGACCTGTAACCCGCTACCTGCTATTTACTACCTGCAACCTTAACCGCCATCCGCGACCTACAACCTCCGCTACAACCCGCAACCAGAACTTCGCTAGTCATTACCTCCGCAACCTCGCTCCTCGCTACCTACTACTTCGCAACCCCGTGCACCGCAACTTGTTGCCTGCAACCAGCTACCTGCTATCTGTAACCTGTAACCTGCTACCTATAACCACCGACCTGCTACCTGCAAGTTGAACTTGCAACCTGCAAGTTGAACTTGCAACCTGCTACTTGCTACCTGAATCCTGCAACCTGCTAGCAACTACACCCATCAACCGCAAGCACTACTTTAATCGCTTATTTGCTACTCTTACTGTGCAACTTGCTACGTCTTTGCACTCGCTAAATGCTACGGCTAAACGAAAACTTCAACGATACTTGTAACTCCGCAACTACAACCTCATAACCTTCGCAACCTACTACCTACAACATGCTACCTACAACCTACAACCTGCTACCTGCAACGCGACATCGGCAACTTGGAACCTTGAACCTGATACTTGTAACATGTAACCTGCTACCATCTACTTGCAACCTGCAACTTGCTAAGTGCTACTTGGTACGTGAAACCTCAACCTAGAACCAGCAACCTGTTACTTGCTACTTGCAACCTGCAACCTACTTCATGCAACGTGACACCTGCAACTCGGAACCTTGAACCTGATACTTGTAACGTGTAACCTGCTACCATCTACCTGCAACTTGCAACCTGTTACATGCTGCCTGCCACCTGCAACCAGTAATCTGCAACCTGCAACTTGCTACATGTTATCTGCTACCTACAACCTACAACCTCTTGAATGCTACTGGCAACCTAGAACCTTAAATCCGCAACCTGCTACCTGCTACCTGCAACATGCAACCTATTACATGCGACCGACAACCATCTATCTGCTCTCTGCTAACTGCAACCTACAACCTGCTACATGCAACCCACTATCCGCAACCTGCAACCTCCTACATGCTACCCGCTACCGACTACCTGCAACCTGGAACGTGCTATTTGCTACGTGCAACCTCAACATGCTACTTGCTACCTACTACCAGCAACTTGCTAGCTACTACTTGATACCTGCTACCTGCTGCAACCTACTACTTGCAACCTTCTATCTGCTACCTGAAACCTGCAACCTGCTACATGCTACTTACACGGCGACCAGACCTCAAGAACTTTGCTACTACCCGCAACATGGAACTTGCACCGCAACCTCAACTCGTAACCTACTACACAACCTAATAACCTATTACTTGCTACTTGCTACCTGCAATCTTCAACTTTACCAAAGAATGTGACGGTAAAGACTTCGCAACAGGCTACGTTTATGTGTATAAGGTAACGAGGTTGAAGATTGCAGGTTGCAGGTTGTTGATTGCAGGTAGCATGTGAGAAAGTTCTTTGGACAGTTTGCGGGTAGCATGTGCGAGCCGTGTACAGTTGCGTATACGGTTACATGTTACAAGTATCGAGTTTCGGTTGAGTTGCAGAAGAGTTTCCGTTGCAGTTACAAGTCGCAAGTAGCAGGTAGCAGGTAGCAGGTAGCATGTGGAATGTTGTAGGTAGCAGGTAGCAGGTTGAAGGTTGTAGGTAGCAGTAGTAGGTTGCAGGTCACAGGTAGTAGGTTGCAGGTTGCAGGTTGGAGGTAGTAGGTAGCAGGTATCAAGTAGCATATAGTAGGTACTAGGTTGCAATTGATCAAGGTAAGAGTTGTAGGCGGGTAGCATGTAGTAGGTTGCAGTAGGTTGCAGTAGTAGAGTTGCGTAGCATGTAGAAGGTTGCAGGTTGCAGGTCGCAGGTAGCATGTAGTAGGTTGGTGGTAGCAGGTAGCAAGTTGCAGACTCAAGTTCCAGGTTGCAGGTAGCAGGTACCATGTAGTTGGTTGAATGTTGCATATGACAGGTTACAGGTTTCAAGTATCAGGTTCCTAATTCTGAGTTGCAGGTTTCACGTTGCAGGTAGCAGGTAGCATATAGTAGGTTGCATGTTGCAGTTAGTAGTTTACAGGTCATAGGTAGAAGGTAGCATGTACCAAGTTGTAAGTAGCAGGTAGCAGGTAGCAAGTAGCAACTTGTAAGTAGCAGTTTGTATGTAGCAGGTTGTAGGTAGCAGGTTGCAGGTAGTAGGTAGTAGGTTGCAGGTCGCAGGCAATAGGTTGCATGTAGTAGTAAAAGATATCAGGTAGCAGGTTGCTAATTGCAGGTAGCAGGTTGCAGGTTGGGTTGCACATAGCAAGTAGTAGGTTGCAGGTTGCAGGTAACAAATAGCAGGTAGCAGGTAGTGTGTAGAAGGTTGCAGGTCGTAAGTAGCAGGTAGCAGGTAGCGTGTAGCAGGTTGCAAGTTGCAGGTATAAGGTTGGTGGTAGGAGGTAGCAAGTTGCAAATTGTAGGTTCCAGGTTGCAGGTAGCAGTTAGCAGCTAGTAGGATGCAAATTGCAAGTTGCTAGTTGCTAGTTGTAGGTAGTAGGTAGCATGTAGCTGGTTGCATGTTGCAAATAGCAGGTTATAGGTTTCAAGTATCAAGTTCCTGGTAATGAGCTGCAGGTTTCATGTTGCAGGTTACTGGTTGCTAGTTGCAGGTAGAAGGTAGCAAGTTGCAAGTAGCAAGTAGCAAGTTGCAATCGGGTTTGCGGTGCAAGAGGTAACGAGGGTTGCATTTTTGCGGTAGAGAGGCTAGCTAGCAAGTAGCGGTTGCATGTAGTAGGTAGCTGGTAGCAGCTTCTAGGTTGTAGATTGAAGATTCCAGGTTGCAAGTAGCAGACAACAGGTTGTAGGTAGCAGGTAGTTGGTAGCAGGTTGCGCTTGCACGTTAGTGTTCTAGGTTCCAAGTAGCATGAATTGTGGGTTGAGGTTGCGGTAAAGATGTAGTTGCACGTTGCACGTAGTAGGTAGCAGGTGACAGATAGCAGGTCACAGGTAGCTGGTTGCAAGTACCCGGTAGCATTTAGCAGGTTGCAGATCGCATGTAGCAGGTAGCAGGTAGCAGGTAGCAGGTTGTAGGTTGCATGTAGCAGGTAGCAGATAGAAGATTGTAGGTAGCAGTAGCAGGTTAAGGTTGTACATAGTAGGTAGCAAGTAGCAGGTTGCAGATTGCAGGTTCCACGTTGGAGGTTGCATGTAGCCGATAATAGGTTGCATGTAGTAGATAGCAGGTTGCAGGTTGAAGGTAGCAGGTTGAAGGTAGCAGGTAGTATGTAGAAGGTTGTAAGTTGCAGGTCGCAAGTTGAAGGTTGCAGGTTGCAGATACCAAGTAATATGTTACAAGTATCAGGTTCCAGGTTACGAGTTAGGGGTGGCATGTTGGAGGTAGCGGGTGCAGGTAACAAGTAGTAGGGGTTCATGGTTCAGGGTTGGAGGTTGGAGGTTGCAAGTAGCAGGTTGTAAATTGGAGGTTCAGGATTGTAAGTAGCAGGTTACAGGTCGCAGGTAGTAGGTACCATGTAGCAGGTTGCAAGTTGTAGGGTTCAAGTCGCAAGTAGCAGGTTGTAGATTATAGGATCAGGGTAGCAGGTTACAGGTCGCAGGTAGTAGGTAGCAGATTGCAGATTGCAGGTTCAGAGTTGCAGGTTACAGGTCGCAGATAGGAGGTTACAAGAAGCAAGTAGTAGGTAGCAGGTTGCATGTCGCAGGTAGCCGGTAGCAAGCCTCAGGTTGTAGGTAGCAGGTAGGAGGTCGTAGGTTTCATGTTGCAGGTTGCAGGTCGCAAGTAGGAGGTTGCAGGTCCCAGGTAGTAGGTTACAGGTAGTACGTTGGAAGTTGCAGGTAACAGGTCACAGGTTGCAGGTTGCACGTAGCAGGTTGGAGGTAGCAGGTTAAGGTTAGAGGTAGCAGGTACCAGGTTGTAGTTACTAGGTTGCAGGTTACACGTTACAAGTATCAGATTCAAGGTTCCGAGTTGCAGGTAGCAGGTTGCAAGTTGGTGGTAGCAGGTCGCAGGTAGCAGGGTGCAAGTTCCAGGTAATAGGTTGCAGGTTGAGGTTGCAAGTAGTAGGTTGTAGATTGTAGGTTGCAGGTTGCAGGTAGCACGTTACAAGTATCATGTTCCAGGCTACGTGTTGCAGGTGCCACGTTGCAAATAGCGCGTTGCAAGTTGCAGGTTGCAGGCTTAGGGTGGTAGGTAGCATGTTATAGATCGCAGGTAACAGGTACCATGTAGCAGATGGAGGAAGCAGGTAGCAGGTTGCAAGTTGCATGTTTCATATTGCATATTGCAGGTTCAGGGGTGTAGGTAGCGGAAGGTTCGGTTCTTGCCAGGTCATAGGTAGGAGGTTGCGAGTCGCGGTATTTGTAGCGAGGTTGTAGGTTGCACGTAGCAAGTTAAGGTTGTAAGTACCAGGTAGGAGGTCGTAGGTTGCATGTAGCATGTTGCAGGAAGGAGGTAGCAGGTTGCAAGTCGCAGGTAGCAGGTTGTAGGTCGCAGGTAGCAGGTTGTAGGTTGTAGGTAGCAGGTTGCAAGTTGTAGGTTGTAGGTAGCAGGTTGCAGGTTGCAGGTAGGATGAAGCTCGTAGCAGGTTGAGGTTGGAGGTAGCAGGTTGCAGGTCGCAAGTTGTAGGTTGCAGGTAGCAGGTAGTAGGTAGCAGGTTGCAGGTAGCAGGTACCATGTAGCAGGTCTTAAGTTGCAGGTCGTAGGTAGCAGGTTGCAGGTTGCAAGTAGCAGGTTGCTGATTGCAGGTTCAAGGTTGCAGGTTACAGATCGCAGGTAGTAAGTAGCATGTAGCAGGTAGAAGTTTGCAGGTCGCAACTAGCCGATAACAGATAACAGGTTGTAGGTAGTAGGTAGGAGGTTGAAGGTTGCATGTAGCAGGTTGCAGGTTGCAGGTAGCAAGTTACACGTTACAAGTATGGAGGTAGTGCTGGTATGATTGCACCTGTCAAGTGTGGCACGATCAACTTCTTTTATGCCTTCACCGGACTGTCGTGCGCCCTTCATACGATCGTAACCTTTTTATTCAGGTTGAATCTCGAGGCCCAGGAGGTGCCGTTGGAAAGCTTTTCCCGAGCCTGTCGCTGTCCCAACCAAGGCTTGCCGGTTGAAGTCGATTTCGACAATGAAAACCTGTTCCGGGGCTCATTTCAGAAATTTTGTTGTCGGCTAACAACGCCCAAGATTGACCCCACCCGGTGCATAGTCGGCATGCTGCGGACCAGTGTGTGTTGCCGAAAAGTATTAGACAAACAAAACGCGGGGCATGTGCGGCACCAGAAGGATTAGAAAAATAAACCTGACTGACGAAAAAAGGAGGACGTGCAACACGAGAACAACCTACACTTGCAACCTATAACACGCAACCTCGTGTCTGCTACCTACTACTTGTCTCTTGCAACCTATTACTTGCTACCTGCAACCTGCAACCTGCAACCTGATTGATAACTTCTACGTGTAACCTGCAATCTGCAACATGCTACTTGCAACATGAAACCTCCATCCTTCTACTGGCAACCTTCTACCTGCAACCTGTAACCTGGAACCTCGAACCCTGAACCACGAATCCTGGTGTCTCGAACCTGGAACCTAGATCCTAGACCTTGGAATCTGCTACCTACAAGCTGCAACCTACAACCTCGTACCTCCTACCTGCGACTTGCAACATGCTATTTGCTACTTGCAACCTGAAACCTTCAACCTGCTACCTGCAACTTGCAACCTGCTACCTGATACGTGAAACATCAACCTGCTACCTGCAACGTGACACCTGCAACTTGAAACCTTGAATTTGATACCTGTAACGATTAACTTACTACTTGCAACCTACAACCTGCAACTTGTTACACGCTGCCTCCCACCTGCAACAGCAACTTGCAACCTGCTGCCTACTACCTACTACCAGCTACCTGAGACCTGCAACATACTAAGTGCTACATGCAACCTACAACCTGGAACCTTCAATCTACAACTTGCTACCTACTATTACTACCTACCACCTGCAACCTGCTACATGATTTCTGCCACCTGCAACCTGATACCTACAACTTGTAACCTGCTACCTGCAACGTGACACCTGCAACTCTGAACCTTGAAATTAATACCTATATTAACTTGCTATCTGCAACCTGCAACCTATTACATGCTGCTTGCCATCTCTAACCAGCAACCTGCAAATTGCAGCCTGGTAGCTGCTACCTACTGCCTGACACTTGCAACCCGCAACCTGCTACCTGTTACTTGCAACCTACAACCTGCAACCAGCTACATGCTTCCTGCCACTTGTAACCTACAACCTGCTACTTGCAACGTGACACCTGCAACTCAAAACCTTGAATCTAATACTTGTAACGATTAACTGCTACACGAGAACTCCGCAACACGGTACCTAAGCACCGCTTACCTTCAACTTGATACATTCTGCAACATGTAACTCAGTCATTGCCACTTGCAACCTCCGGAACCTTCAATCCGCAACCCGCAAACCGGCGCTACCCGCAACGGCTACATGCTACACCCTACACGCAATCGCAACCTCGCAACCTCGCTACTTACAACCTGCAACCTATTACATGCTACCTACCACCTACAACCTCTACCTGCAACTTGCTACCTACAACATGCAACCTGCTACTTGCAACGTGACACTTGCAACTCGGAACCTTGAATCTGATACTTGTAACGATTAACTTGCTACATGCAACCTTCAGCTTGCTACCTGCAACCTGCTACCTACAAATTGCTACCTGCTACTTGCAATCTTAACTTGCTACCTGTAAACTTCTACCTACAACCTCAACTTGCTACCTGCTACATCCAACACTCAACCCACAACTTGCTACATGCTACCTGCGACTTGCTACCTTTTACTAGTTGCCTACCATTTACAACCTGCCACCAGCTTGCTACGTTCTACGTGCTACCTGCTACATGAAAACTCAACCTGCTACCTGCTACCTGCTACATGCTACATACTACTTGCGACTTGTAACCTGCTACCTGCTACATGGAACCTGCAATCGACT
This sequence comes from Canavalia ensiformis, assembly GCA_026541065.1. Classification (NCBI taxonomy): domain Eukaryota; kingdom Viridiplantae; phylum Streptophyta; class Magnoliopsida; order Fabales; family Fabaceae; genus Canavalia; species Canavalia ensiformis. Next base: position 69,878 of record JAMKYM010000510.1, read on the forward strand.
CCCGGCAACGTGACACCCGCAACACAACCTTGAACCTGATACTTGTAACGATTAACCTGCAACCTGCTACATGCTGCCTTCCACTTGCAACCTGCAACCTACTACTTGCAAACCTGCTAACTGCTACCTGCTACTTGCAACCTGCTACCTACTACAAGCAAACTGCTACCTGCTACCTGCTACATGCTACTTGCTACCTGCTACATGCTACATGCTACCTGGAACCTGCAACCTGCTACCTCCTACCTGCCACCTACAACCTGCAACCTGACCCCTGCAACATGACACCTACAACTTGAAACATTAAACCTTATACTTGTAACGATTAACTTGCTACCTGTAACCTGCTACAAGCTGCTTGCCATTAGCAACCAGCAACCAACAACTTGAAATCTACAGCCTGCTAGCTGGTACCTACTACCGACTAACTGCTACCTGCAACCTACTACCTAGTATTTGCTACCTTCTACTTGCTACCTACTACTTTCTACTTGCAACCTACAACCTGGAACATGCTACATACTTTCTGCCACCTGCAACTTGTTACCTGCAACTTGCAACCTTCTACCTGCAACGTGACACCTGCAATTCGGAACCTTGAATCTGATAGTTGTAACGATTATCTTGCAACCAGCAACTAGAGCTGTCAAAATGGGTCATGACCCTAGGGCCAACCCATTTAGCCCTAAATTTTGGCCCTACATTATGTAGCCCACTTAGAAGTAGGGCTTTTTTAAGTCCTAATGTACATGGCCCTCAATTTAAAGAACTTAGTCTACGCCAGCCCTAGCCCTTTTTTTTTTGTAATATAATTTTTAAATCTAAATCCATATAACCTTCAAATTTCATCCTTTCTCTTAATTTTTTTTTCTTATTTCTTTATTTCTCTTGCAACCTGCAATCTTCAACTTACTAGCTGCTACATGCTACTTGTTACCTTCAACCTACTACCTGCAATCTGCAACCCGCTACCTGCTACCCGTAACCTGGAACGTTCAATCTGCAACCTGTTACTTGCAACCTGCAAACTGCTACCTGCAACCTCAACCTACTACCTGCTACCTGCTACTTGCAACCTGCAACCGACTACATGCTACATGCTACATGCGACCTGCAATCTGCTACCTACTACTTGCAACCTGCAACCTACTACATGCTGCTTACCACCAGCAACCAACAACATGCAATCTATAGCCTGGTAGCTGCTACCTGCTACCTACAACTTGCTACCTGCTACATGACCCTTGCAACCCGCAACCTGCTACTTGCAACCTACTACCTACAACCTGCTACCTGCTACTTGCAACCTGCAACCTACTACATGCTACATGCTACATGCTACATGCTACATGCTACATGCTACATGCATGTAGCAGGTTATAGGTCGCAGGTCGCAAGTAGCAAGTAACGCGTCGCAAGTAGCAGGTAGCAGATTGCAAGTTGATGTTGCAAGTAGTGGGTAGCAGGTCGCAGGTATAAGGTAGCATGTAGCAGGTTGCAGGTAAAAGGTTGGAGGTAACATGTAGTAGGTAGCAGGTTGCTGGTTATAGGTTCCAGGTTATAGGTAGGTGGTAGCAGGTAGCAGGCAGCAGGTTGTAGGTTGCATGTTCCAGGTTCCACATAGCAGCAAGGAGGTTGCAGGTCTCAAGTAGCATGTAGCAGGTAGTAGGTTGCAGGTCTAGGTTGTAGGTAGCATGTACGAGGTTGCAGGTAGTAGGTTGGAGGTTGCCGGTAGCAGGATGGGGGTTGCGCGCAACAGGTAGCAGCTAGCGGGTAGCAGGTTCCAAGTTGCAAGTTACAAGTAGCAGGTAGTAGGTCGTAGGTTGCATGTTGCAGATAGCAGATCCCAAGTTGTAGGTTGCAGGTTGTAGGTAGCAACAATAAGGTTGCAGGTTGTAGGTAGCAGCAATGAGGTTGCAGGTCGCAGGGACCAAGTAGCATGTAGAAGGTTGCAGGTTGCTAGTTGACGTTGCAAGTAGTAGGTAGCAGGTTGCAGGTAGCAAGTAGAAGGTTGGAGGTAACATTAATAAGTAGCAGGTTGCAGATTGCAGGTTCCAGGTTGCACGTAATTGGTAGTAGGCAGCAAGTTATAGGTAGCAGGTTGTAGGTAGTAAGTAACAAGTAGCAGCTTGCAGGTTCCAAGTTCGACGTAGTAACAAGCAGGTTGCGGGTCGCAAGTAGCATGCAGTAGGTAGCAGGTTGCAGGTAGTGGGTAGCAGTTAGTAGGTTACAGGTCGCAAGTTGTAGGTAACGTGTGCGAGGTTGAATGTAGCAGGCTGGAGGTCGCTGGTAGCAGGATGGAGGTTTCATGCAGCAGGTAGCAGCTAGCGGGTAGTAGGTAGCAGGTCGTAGGTTGCATGTTGGAGGTAGCAGATCCCAAGTTGCAAGTTGCAGGTAGCAGATCCTAACCAGCAGATAGTAGGTTACAAGTAGCAAGTAGCAAGTAGCAGGTAGCAGGTCACAGGTTGCATGTTACAAGTAGCAGGTTGTTGGTTGCAGGTAGCAGATAGCAGGTTGCAAGTTGCAAGTAGCAGGTACAAGGTTGCAAGTTGCAGGTAGCACATAGCACGTTGCTGGTTGCAGGTAGTAGGGAACAGGTAGAGGTTTCACATAGTAGGTAGCAAGTAGCAGGTTGTAGGTAGCAGATAGCAAGTTGTAGGTCGCAGGTAGCAGGTTGCAGGTAGCAGATAGCAGGTAGCAGGTAGCAGTTATTAGGTAGTAGGTAGCAGGTAGCAAGTTGCTGATTGCAGGAGGCAGGTTGAGGTGGCATGTAGCAAGTAGCAGGTTGCAAGTAGCAAGTTAAGATTGCACATAATAGGTAGTAGGTAGCAGATTTCAGATTGTAGTTTCCAAGTTGCAGGTAGCCGGTAGCAGGCAGCAAATTGTAGGTAGCAAGTAGCAGCTTACAGGTAGTAGGTAGCAGGTAGCGGCTTGCAGGTTCCAGGTTCCAGATTCCAGGTTGAGGGTAGCAAGTAGCAGCTTGCAAGGAGCAAGTTTCCTATCATAGGTAGCACGTAGCATGTAGCGAGTTACGCAGGTTGCAAGTAGTAGGTAGCAGGTTGCAGATGACAGGTAGCAGATAGCAAGTTGCAAGTTAAAGAGTGCTTGAGATAGCGGGTTCACGGGTTCGGGTTGCGGTCGCAGTACAAGGTACCACGTTGCAGGTTGTAGGTTGCAGGTTACAAGTAGCAGGTAGCAGGTTGCACGTTGCATGTTGTAGACAGCAGGTTGCAAGAGTAGGTATTAGGTTGGTGGTAGCAGATAGCAAGTTGCAGGTAGTAAGTTGCAGATTGCAAGTTCAAGGTTGCAGGTAGCCGGTAGCAGGCAGCAGGTTGTAGGTAGCAGGTAGAAGGTTGCAGGTTGCAGGTAAGATGTTGCAAGAAGTATGTTGTAGGTTGGAGGTTGCAGGTCGTAGGTAGCAGGTACAAAGTTGCAAGTTGCACGTTGCCGAGGTTGCGATCCACGAGGTAGCGAGTAGTAAGATGCGGTTGCAGTGAAAATACCGATGCGAGGTTGGGGTCATGGTGCGATAGGAGGTTGCAGGTAGCAGATAGCAGGTTCCAAGTAGCAGGTTGAGGTTGCACATAGTAGGTAGAAGGTTGCAGGTTGTAGTTAGCAAGTTACAGATTGAAAGTTTAAGGTTGAAGGTAGCCAGTAGGAGGCAGTGGTAGTAGGTAGCAAGTAGTTGGTTGATGGTTGCAGGTAGTAGGTTGCAGGTAATAACTTGAAGGTTTCAGGTTGAAGGTAGCAAGTTGCAGGTCGCAGGTAGCATGTAGCAAATAGCGGGTTGCAGGTTGAAGGTAGCCTAGGAGGTTGGAGGTAGCAAGTAGTAGGGTTATGGTTGGTTAAGGCGACGGATTCTGAGTAGCATATAGCAAGTTGCAGTTAGTAGGTTGCAGATTGTAGGTAGCAGGTTGCAGGTAAAAGGTAGCAGGTTGAGGTGGAACGTAACATAGCAGGTTACAGGTTACAAGTAGTAAGTAGCAGGTTCCAAGTTGGTTGTTGCAGGCAGGAGATTGCAGGTAGCAACGAGGAGGTTGCAGATTGCAGGTTGCCGGTTGCAGGTAGCAAGTTGAAGGTTGGATGTAGCAGGTAGATGGTATCAGGTAGTAGGTTGAGGTTGCACGTAGTAGGTAGCATGTTGCAAGTAGTAGGTAGTAGGTAGTAGGTAGCAGCTTCTAGGTTGCAGGTTGTAGGTAAGTCCCGGACAACGGGTTGTAGGTAGCCGTAGGTTATCTGCGACTGGTTGTAGGTTGGAGGTTGTAGCGAGGTAGTAGGTTGGATTAGGAGGTCCCAGGTTGTACTTAGCTAGGTTGTAGGTAACGGGTACTTGAGGTTGCATGTTGCAAGTTACAGGTAACAGGTAGCAAGTTGCAAGTAAGAGATAGCAAGTAGCAGATAACAGGTGGCAGGTTGCAAATGAAGGGTCTAGGGTCTAGGGTCAAGGTTCTAGGGTTCATGGTTCAGCGTTCCAGGTTGCTGGTTGTAAGCTGCAAGTCGGAAGTAGCAGGTTCCAGGTCTAGGCACCGGGGTTCATGGTTCTGGATTCAGAGTTCAGGGTTTGAGGTTCGAGATTCCTAGTTGCAGGTAGAAGGTAGCAAGTTGTCAGTAGCAGGATGGAGATGTCGTGTTGCAGGTACAAGGTAAGGTAGGAGGTAGGTAGATTGCGAGTAGCCGGTAGCAACTTGAGAAGTTGCGAGGTGCGCAGTAAGCGAGAGTAATAGGTTGCAGGAAGCAGGTACGAGGTTGCATGTTGCAGGTACAAGTTATTCTCGTGTTGCATGTCGTCCTTTCTCTGTCAGTCGTGTTTGTTCTTCTAATCCTTCTGGTGCCGCACACGCATCGAGTTTTGATTGGTTAATCATTTTCGACGATGCACACAGGTCCGCGGCATGCCAATTCTACACCGGGCGAGTCTGATCCTGGGCGTTGTTAATCGGTAGTAAAAGTTTTGAAACAAGCCCCGAAACAGGTTTTTTCGGTCGAAATCGGCTTCAACCGGGTGAGTCCCAATTGGAATGGCGACAGGCTCAGGGCGAGCTTTCAAACAGCACCTCCTGGGCCTCAAGATTCATCCCGAATAAAAAGTTACAATCGTCTGAAGCGTGCACGACGACCCAATGAAGGCATAAAAGAAGTTGATTCTGCCACACTTGATAGGTGCGATCATACCATCATTAATGCATCGGATCCCATCAGAACTCCGTTAAGCGCGCTTGGGCAAGAGTAGCACTGTGATGGGTGATCTTCTCGGAAGTTCTCATGTTGCAAGTCCTCCTTTTTTCATTAGTCGAGTTTATTCTTCTTATCCTTCTGGTGCAGCACACGCGCCAGGTTTTATTTGTTTAATCCTTTTTAGTGACGCACATGGGTTCGCAGCATGCTGGCCCTGCACCAGGCGGCTTCGATTCTGGGCATTGCCAGCTAGCAAGAAAAGTTCCAAAGCAAGTCCCGAAACAGGTTTTCATGGTCGAAATCGTTTGTAACCTGGAGAGTAGGTTGCAAGTTGTTGGTAGCAGGTAGCAGGTTGCACATTACAGGTTCCTGGTTCCATGTTCCGGGTTTCAGGTTGAAGGTAGCAGTTAGCAGGCTGCAGGTCGTAGCTAGCAAGTTGCAGATAGCAGCGAGCAGGTTGCAAGTCACAGGTAGCATGTAGAAGGTTGTAGGTTCCAGGGAGCAAGTAGAAGGTTGCAGATTGTAGCTTCCAGGTTGCAGGAAGCCGGTAACAGGCAGCAGGTTGTAAGTAGTAGGTAGCAGCTAGTAGGCTGTAGGTTGCAGGTTGCAGGTAATAGCGAGTAGGTTGCACGTTGTAGGTACCAGGTAGCATGTAAAAGGTTACAGGTCATAGGTAGTTGGTTTCAGGTAGTAGGTAGCAGGTAGCAGGTAGCAGCTTGCATGTTCCAAGTTCCAGGTTCCAGGTAGCAACGAGCAAGTTGCAGGTCGCAGGTAGAATGTAGCAGGTTGCACGTGGCAAGTTTCAGGTAGCAGGTTGTAGGCAGCAGGTAGCAAGTTGCACATAGCAGGTAGCAGGTTATAGATTGCAGGTTCCAAGGTGCTGGTTGCATGTAGAAGGTAGCAGGTAGCAGGTTGCAGGTTGAGGTTGTACATAGCAGGTAGCAGGTTGCATATTGTAGGTTCCAGGTTGCATGTAGTAGGTAGCAGGTAGCAGATAACATGTAGAAGGTTACAAATTACAGGTTGCAGGTTGCAGGTCGCAGGTAGCAGCTTGCAGGTTCCATGTAACAGGTAGCAAGTTGCAGGTTGCAGGTAGCAGGTTGCAAATTGTATGTTTCTAGTTGCAGGTTACAGGTAGCACGTTCCAAGTTACAAGTTGCAGGTGTCAAGTTGCAGGTAGCGGGATGCAGGTTGCAGGTAGTAGGTAGCAGGTTGCAATTTGCAGGTTCGAGGTTGCACATACAAGTTACAAGTAGCATGTAGAAAATTGCAGGAAGCAGGTATCAGGTTGCAATTTGCAGGTAGTAGGTTGAGGTTGCAGGTAGCAGGTAGCAAGTTGCAGGTTGCATGTAGCGGATATCAGGTAGCAGGTTCAGGGTTAAAAGTTACAAGTAGCCGGTAGCAGGCAGCAAGTTGTAGGTAGCAGGTGGATGGTTATAGGTTGCAGGTAGCAAGTAGCATGTAGCAGGTTGTAGGAAGCAGGTTGCAAGTCGCAGGTAGCAAGTGGCAGCTTGCAGGTTCTAGGTAATAGGTAGCAGGTTGCAGGTTGAGGTTGTCGGTCACTGGTCGCAAGTTGCAGGTTGAAGGTCGCAAGTAGCAAGTTGCAGATTGTAGGTTGCAGGTAGCAGGTAACACGTTACAAATATTAGATTCAAGGTTACGAGTTGCAGGTAGCGAGTTGCAGGTAGCGAGTTGCAGGTTGCTAGTAGTTGGTAGCAGGTTGAGGTTGTTGGTCATAGGTCACAAGTTGCAGGTTGAAGGTTGCAAGTAGCAAGTTGCAGGTTGCAGGTAGCAGGTAGCACATTAAAAGTATTAGGTTCAAGGTTACGAGTTGCAGGTGTCACATTGCAGGCAGGGAGTTGCAAGTTGCAGGTTGCTAGTAGTTGGTAGCAGGTAGTAGGTTGCAGGTTGCATGTAGTAAATAGTTGGTTGCAGATTGCAGGTTCAGTGTTGTAGGTACCAGGTAGCATGTAGCAGGTTGCGGGAAGCAAATTGCAGGTTCCCGGTCACAGGTAGCAGGAAGCAGGTAGTAGATTGCATGAAGCAGGTAGGAGGTTGCAGGTAGTAGGTGACAAAGGTCGCAGATAGCAGGTAGCAGGTAGCAGGTAACAGGTAGCAGCTAGCAGGTTGCAGGTAGCATGTAGTAGGTATCAGGTAGCAGGTTTAGGGTTGCAGGTTGCAAGTAGCCCTTAGCAGACAATAGGTTGTAGGTAGCAGGTAGGAGGTCGTAGGTTACAAGTAGCAGATAGCATGTAGCAGGTTGCAGGTCGCAAGTTGTAGGTCGCAAGTTGCAGGTAGAAGGTTGCAAGTCACACGTAGCCAGTAGCAGGTAGTAGGGATCAGGTTAAAGTTGCAGATAACAGGTAGCAGGTTGTAGGTCGCAGGTCATAGGTTACAGGTAGCAGGTTGCAAGTTGCAAGGTCGAAGGTAGAAAGTAGTAGCTTCCAGCGAGCAGGTAGTATGTAGCAAGTAACGGGTTGAAGGTTGAAGGTACCAGGTTGCAACTAGTAGGTAGCAGCTAGCAGGTTATAGGCAGCAGGTTGAAGGTTGTAGGTAGAAAGTTGCAGGTCACAAGTAGCAAGTACGAGGTTGCAGCTTGTAAGTAGCAGGTTGCAGGTCGCAGGTAGCAGGTTGCAGGTAGTAGGTAGCAGGTAGCAGCTAACAAGTTAAAGGCAGCAGGTTGAAGGTAGGAGGTTGGAGGTTGCAAGTAGCAGGTACGAGGTTGTAGGTTGTAGGTAGCAAGTACCATATTGTCGTTGCAGGTTATAGGTAGCAGATTGCAGATTGCAGGTTCCAAGTTGCATGTTGCATGTAACCGGAAGTAGGTAGTACGTTGCAGGTAGCAAATAGCAGGTAGCAGGTAGTAGGTTGCAGGTTCCAGGTTCCAGGTAGCACATAGCATGTAGAAGATTACAGGTTGCAGGAAGCATGTAGCAGGTTGCAGTTTGCACGTCGCAGGTAGCAAGTAGCAGGTTGCAAGAAACAGATTTCAAGTAGCAGCTACCTGTAACCTACTACCTACAACTTGCTACGTGCAACCTCAACCAACTACCTGCTACCTGCTACCTGCTACATGGAACCTGCTACCTTCTACCTGCTATCTACAACTTGCAACCTTCTCCCTGCAACGTGACACCTGCAACTTAGAACCTTGAACCTGGTACCTGCAATCTGCTACCTGTCACCTGCAACAAGCAACCTGCAAACGACAATCTGCAACTTGCTAGCTGGTAACTGCTACCTACTACCTGCTACCTACAACTTGCAACCTGCTACATGCTACCTGCGACAAGTAACCTGCTACCTGCTACATGGAACCTGCAGCCTGCTACCTACAACCTACAACCTACTACCTACCATCTACAACTTACAACCTTCTCCCTGCAATGTGACACCTGCAACTCGGAACCTTGAACCTGATACTTGTAACGATTAACTTGCTACCTGCAACCTGTAACCTACTACCTGTAATCTGCAACCAGCAACCTGCAATGTGCAACCAGCAAGTTGCTACCTGGTACCTACAACCTGCAATTTGCAACCTGCTACATGCTACCTGCAACCTACAACTTGCAACCTCGTTTCCTGCAACTTGCAACCTGCTATCTTCTACCTGCAACCTGTTAACTGCAACCTGTTACTTGCTGCCTACTCCATGCAACATGAAACCTGCTACCTACTACCTACTACCTGCAACTTACTACCTGCTACCTACAACCTGCTACGTGCAACCTTCACCATCTACCTGCAACCTACTACCTACTCCTTGCTACCTGCAACTTGCTACCTGCTATATAGTACCTACTACGTGCAACCTGCAACCTGCTACTTGCAACTTGCAACCTCTACATGCTACCTGCGACCTGTAACCTGCTGCCTGCTACCTGCAACATGCTACCTGGCACCTGCTACTTGCTACCTACAACTTCCAACCTGCTACCTGCAACGTGACACCTGCTACCTGATACTTATTACGATTAACATGTTACCTGAAACCTCCACCCTACTACCTGCAACCTGCTACTTGCTACATGCTACCTGCTACCAGCAACTTTCTACCTTCTATACCTTCTACCTACTATCTACAACGTGCAACCTAGAACCTTCAATTTGAAACCTGCTACCAACAACCTGCAACTTGTTATCTGCTACATGCAACCTGCTACCTGCTACCTATAACACAAAACAGTTCACGTTGCAGGTTGTAGGTTACAGGTTGCAGGTCGCAGGGAGGAGGTAGCAGGTAGGAGGTTGGGTTGCCCGTAGCAGGTAGCAAGTTGTAGATTGTAAGTTCCAAACTAGGATCAGGACCAATAGTAGGACTAGAACCAATAGATCTAGGACTAGTAGTAGGATCAGGAAAATGACTAGTGTTAGGACCAGTAGTAGGATTAAGAATAAGATTAGTACTAGGACCAGGACTACTATCAATACTTGGACTAGGTTCAGTAATAGGATTGGGACCTAGATTAGTACTAGGGTTGGGACCTAGATTAGTACTAGGACTGCGACCTAGATTAATACTAGCACCACGACCAAGACTAGGATCAATAATAGGATATAAAAAATTAATTACTTCATTATTACGATAGGATATAAAAACATAACATTGTAATTTGTATGAATCAACAATATTACAAAGACATGGAAATTACTTGGAGGTGAATATGTTGATATATTTTTTAGTCACATCCTTTGTATGCAAAACTCAACATAGTATCCTTTTTAGCATTGATATAGATAATAGAAATCATTTAAAAAATTAATTTTTTTTAATAAATGTAAAGTTTTAATACAGCTTATGATTTATTAAAGATCTTATATGATTTGATCAAATATATTTGGATAATAGATAATATAATATATTTTTTATATATATTTAGCTAAAATATTTTAAGGATTGTTTAGAAAGAAGTTATGAAAAGTAAAATTTATAATTTTAAAGTCAAAATATTATATATTATTTTACAATAATAATAAATAAATAATATGTTTAAGTTATATTAATTTATTCATTTTTATCTTTTATAGAAAAAAATAAATTAAAATATATTTATTGAAAGGATAAAATTTATTGTTTTCTTGCTTTTTCTTTTAAAATATTTTTTAAGATTATTTTTGAAAAAAATTATTATTTCATTATAAAAGGAGGATATAAAAACATGACCTTTTAAGAATCAATTATATTGCAAAGACATCAAAATTACTTGAAAATGAGGATGGTGAAACATAATTTTATCACTTTATTTGTATAAAAAAATTATACTTTTAACATTGATGAAGATAATGGAAATCATTTAAAAAATTAATATTTTTTAAATAAATTTAAAATTTAGAATAGCTTATGATTTATTTAGAATCTTATATTTGATCATATATATTTAGAAAATGGATAATATAATATAATAATATTTTATCCTTTTAGTAAAATATTTGAAAGATTTTTTAAAAGAAAATAAAAAATAAAGAAAATTTTACCATTTTAAATTAATAATAATATATACTATTTTTAATAATAGAAAATAATTAATACATCAAAATTTAGATTAATTTTTTATATTTTTTACAAATATTAAATTAAAATGTATTTATTTAAAACAACAAATGGAGCATTTTTTTCATCTATTTCTAAGTCCTTCCTTTAATTTTTTTTTTTTTTTTTTGAGAAAGTCATTACTTCATTGTTAAGAGAAGATATAAAAACATAACATTGTATGAATCAACAATGTTACAAACACATGAAAATTACTTTGAGATGAATCTGTTGAATTTTTTTTTAACCACATCATTTTTGTGCACAAAACATAGTATCCTTTTTATTGTTGATATAAAATATGAAAATTATTTAAAAAATTAATATTTTTTAATAGATGTAAATTTTTAAGATAGATTATAATTTATTTAGATCTTATTCCTTTTATTTAGAAATATTAAATTAAAATATATTTATTTAAAAAAATTATTATTTTTGGCTTTCTTTTTAGTATCTAAATTTTAAAACTAATTTTGAAAAATTCATTACTTCATTATTAAAAGATAACATAAAAATATAACATTGTATGAATAAACAATGTTACAAAGACATGAAAATTATTTGAAGGTGAATAGGTTGAAATATTCTTTAACCATATCAATTGAATGTGAAAAAAATATACTATCTTTTTAACTTTGATATAGATGATGAAAATTATATAAAAAATTAATATTTTTTAATAGATTTAAATTTTTAAGATATCTTATGATTTATTTATAATCTTATATAATTTGATAATATAATATATATTTTTTTTATATTTTATTAAATTATTTTAGGGTTTTTTAGGAGAAAATTATGAAAAGAAAAATTTATAATTTTAAATTAAGAATATTATATATTATTCTACAATAATAAAAATAATTAATATATATAAATTTATATTAATTTATTAATTTAATCTATTATATAAAAATATTAAATTAAAATATATTTATTTAAACATTAAATTTATCATTTTTCCTCTCTTTTTAAGGCCTTCCTTTTAAAGTTTTTTTTTTTGAGAAATTCATTACTATATTATTAAGAGATGATATAAAAACATAACATTGTATGAATCAACAATGTTACAGAAACATCAAAATTGCTTCGATATAAATATGTTGAAATATTTTTTAACAACATCATTTTTATGAAAGAAAAACACGTAGTATCCTTTTAGCATTATATAGATGATATAAATTATTCAAAAAAATTAACATTTTTTAATAGATATAAAGTTTAAAAATACTTGATATACTTAGGATCTTATTTTATTTTATCATATATTTTTTTTTCTTTTTTTCTTTGATTAAACTATTTGGATTGTTTAGCGGAAAATTAAAAAAAGCAAAATTATAAATTTAAATTAAAAAATATTATATATTATTTTACAATAATAATAAACAAATAATACGTTAAAGTTATATTAATTTATTATTTTTTACCTTTTATTAAAAATATTAAATTTAAATATATTTATTTAAAGTATAAAACTTACTATTTTATTACTCTTTCTTTAAAATCATTTTTTAAGATTATTTTTGAGAAATTTATTACTTCATTATCAAGAGATGATATAAAAGCATATTTTATGAATCAACTATTTTGCAAAGACATGAAAATTACTTGAAGTGAGGATGTTGAAACATATTTTAACCACTTCATTTGTATAAAAATAATTATCCTTGTAGCATTGATATAGATAATGAAAATCATTTAAAAATTAATATTTTTTAATACATTTAAAATTAAGAATTGCTTATTATATGTTTAGGATGTTGTATGATTTGATCATGTATATTTAAATAATAGATAATATGATATATTTTATTCTTTTCTATATTTGAGTAAACTATTTTAAAAATTGTTTATAATGAAATAAAAAAATAAAAAAACATATAATATTAAATTAAGAATAATATATATCATTTTTTAATATTGAAAATTATTAATATTATATGAATCAAAAATCTTACAAAGACATCGAAATTATTAATATTAAATTAGACTTTTATATGATTTTATTACATATATTTGGGTGACAGATAATATAATATTTTTCTCATTTATGTATTTAATTAAAATTTTGAAGGATTGTTTAGAAGAAAATTAAGAAAATAAAAATTTATATTTTCAATTAAGAATATTATAATTTTTTTTACAATAATAATAAACAATTAATACATTAAATTTTATGAATTTATTATTTTTATCCTTAATTTGAAAATATTACACTAAAATATATTTATTTGAGAAATAAAATTTATTGTTTTCTTACTTCTTCTTTATAATCAATTTTCTAAGATTATTATTTCATTAATAAGAAAGGATATAAAGACATGACATTTTATGAATCAACTATTTTGCAAAGATACGAAACTACTTGAAAGTGTGGATGTTGAAACGTATATTAACTATTTAATTTGTATAAAAAGAATTACCCTTTTAGCATTAATGTAGATAATTAAAATCATTTAAAAGCTTAATATTTTTTTAATAGATTTAAATTTTTAGAAGAGCTTATTATTTATTTAGGATCATATATGATTTGAACGTATATATTAAGATAATCAATAAAATAAAAATATTTTATTATTTTATATATTTTATTAAACTATTTTAAAGATTGTTTAGAAGGAAATAAAAAATAAAAAAATTATAATTTGAAATTAAGAATATTATATATTATAATTAATATATAAAAATTTATAGTAACTTATAATTTTTGGGCTTTATTTACAAATATTAAATTAAAATATTTATTTAAAACAAAAAATTTTTTAATTTTTTTCCTCTTTATTTAAGACTTTCATTTTAAAACTTTATTTGAAAAATTTATTACTTCATTAATAAGAAAGGATATAAAAACATAACATCGTACGAATTAACAATATTACAATGACATGAAATTTATTTAAAGGTGAAAAAGTTGAAATATTTTTTAAAAACATCATTTGTATTCAAAAAACACATAGTATCTTTATAAGATTGATATAAACGGTAAAAGTTGTTTAAAAAATTAATATTTTTTAATAAATTTAAAATTTGAAATAGTTTACAATTTATTTAGAATCTTACATGAGTTGATGGTATATATTTAGATAATAGATAATATAATAATATTTTATTCCTTTATATATTTGATTAAACTATTTTAAAGATTTTTTATAAGATAATAAAAAAATGAAAATTTATAATTTCAAATTAAGAATATTATATATTATAACATAATAGTAATAATAATAAATAAATAAATAAATAATATATCAAATTTTATATTAATTTATTATTTTTTATTTTATTTAAAAATATTAAATTAACTTATATTTATTTAAAAAATATTTTTTAATTTTTTCCTCTTTTTTTAAGACCTTCTTTTTATAACTATTTACAAGAAATTCATTTCTTCGTTATTAAGAGAGGATATAAAAACATAACATTGTATGAATCAATAATTTTACTAAGACATTAAAATTGTTTGGAGGTAAAGATGTTGAAATATTTTTTAATAATAGTATTTGTATGCAAAAAAAAACACATAGTATCCTTTAGCAATCATATATATGATTAAAATAATTTCAAAAATAAATTCTTTTAATAGATATAAAGTTTCAAAATAGCTTATAATTTATTTACGATCTTTTTATAATTTGATTGTGTATATTTATGTATTATATAATATTTTGTTATTATATATTTTATTAAACTATTTTAAGGAATTTTCAAAAGCTAATAAATGAATAAATAAAATATTTTAATTTTAAATTTATAATATTATATTTTTTAATATAATAATAATAATCATAAATAATTAATATATCAAAATTTATATTAATTTTTTTTGTATTTTATTTACAAATATTAAATTAACCTTAATTTATTTAAGAAATATATTTTATCTTTTTCTCTTTTATAGGGCCTTCCTTTGAAATCTATTTAATGAGAAATTTATTACTTCATTATTAAGAGATGATGTAAAAAAACTTAACATTTTATTGATCAATTTTGTTGCAAAAACATGAAAATTACTAGAAAATGAGGATGTATTCTCATTTTAGCATTGGTTTAGATAATGGAAATTATTTAAAAAATTAATATTTTTTTAATAAATATAAATTTTTAGAATACCTTATGATTTATTTATAATCTTATATGATTTTATTGTATACATTTAGATAATAAATAATATAATATATTTTATTCTTGTATATATTTGATTAAATTATTTTAAAGATTGTTTAGAAGGAAATAAAAAATAAATTTAATTTTTTAATAGATGATGTAAAAAACATGACATTTTATTGATCAACTTTGTTGTAAAAGTATGAAAATTACTTGAAAATGGAGATGTTGAAACATATGTTAACGACATCATTTGGGAAAAAATCTCATTTTAGCATTGGTGTAGATAATGAAAATTATTTAAGAAATTAATTTTTTTAATAAATGTAAAATTTTAGAATACCTTATGATTTATTTACTATCTTATGTGATTGATCGTATACATTTAGGTCATAGATAATATAATATATTTTATTCTTGTATATATTTGAATTATTTTAAAAATTATTTAGAAGGAAATAAAAAATAAAAAAAAATATAATTTAAAATTAAGAATATTATATATTATTTTATTTTAATAACAAATAATTTTTATATCAAAATTTATATTAATTTATTATTTTTATTTTATTTACAAATTTTAAATTAAACTATATTTTTAGAACAAAAAAATTGTTATGTTTTTTTTTTCTCTTTTTAAGACCTTCCTTTTAAAATTATTTTTAAGAAGACAATTCGTTCATTATTAATAGAGATATAAAAACATAACATTTTATGAATCAACAACATTACACAAATATGGAAATTGTTTTTAGTTGCAAATGTTGAAAAATTTTAACAACTAAAAAATTAACTTTGTTTTCAGTTTTTAATTTTATTTTTTAGTTTTTAAAAGTTTTTGTAAAAGCAAATCAAATCACTTTATTATATAAATTTATTATAAATTTATAAAAAATATATAAATAAAAATTTTAATTTAAAATTTCAATCATATTAAAATAACACAAATTTAAAATTTTAAAAAATAAAAAATTAAATATTATTATTATTATGACAAGAATGGTGATAGTGATAGCAGGAAGAATAATAATAGTGTTTGCGAAATAATGGTAGTGATGCGATAATTATAATATAAAAAATATTATACAATGATATAAATTTATATTTTATATTTTATTTTATTTTTATTATTTAAGATAAATAATTTTATGTTATTATTATAATATTTATTTTACATATAAATAATATGTATTATAAATAGTTATATAATAAAAATATATAGGGATGAAAAGTTAAAAATAAGTAAGAAATTTTAGAGATAAAGAGTCAAATATATTTAAAAAATAACAAATAAATAAAAGTATAGAAATTTTGAGAAAAAATTGAGAGAGAAAAAGATAAAAATTAAAGAGAAAGACAATTATAGAAACAAATAAAAATATTTAGCTAAAGATAGAAATTTTTAAAAAAAAAGTAAATAGATTAAAGAATATTTATCCATTGCATGTTCTTCTTTCAAATAGTTCTTTATTATTTTTAGTGTTTCAAGAATAATTATTGTAGTAAAAATTGTTTGTGAAATGCTAAAAAATTCATATACTTGAAATGTGCAAAAACATGAAACTACTTGAAAGTAATGATGTTGAAACACATTTCAACCACTTCCTTTGTGTAAAGAAAAAATTATTCTTTTAATATTGATTTAAATAATGGAAATCATTTTATAAATTAATATTCTTTTAATACATATCAAATTTTCGTAAAGCTTATGATTTATTTAGGATCTAATATGATAGTATATATTTACGTAATAGGTAGTATAATATATTTTATTATTTAAATATTTGATTAAAATATTTTAAACATTATTTAGAAAAAAGGAAAAATTTATAGTTTTAAATGAAAAATATTATATAATATTTTATAATGTTAACAAATAATTAGTATATCAAATTTATAATTTTTATTTTATTTTCAAAAATTAATTTAAAATATATTTAATTAAAATAAAAAATTTATCATTTTTTCCTCTAATTTTAAGATCATCCATTCAAAATTAATTTTGAGAAATTCACTACTTCATTATTAAGAGAGGATATAAAAACATAACGTTGTTTGAATCAACAATGTTACAAAGACATAAAAATTACTTGTTGGTAAAGATGTTGAAATATTTTTAAAATAGCTTATGATTTAGAATCTTATATGATTTGATGATATATATTTTGGAAAATAGATAATATTAATTATATATGTTTGATTAAACTATTTTAATAATTTTTTAGAATAAAATTAAAAAAATATGATTTTAAATTAAGAATATTATAAGTTATTTTACAATCATAATAGATAATTAATATATTATCTTTTACTTAAAAATGTTAAATTAAAATATTTTTATTTCAAACAAAATATTTACTACTTTCTTTCTACTTCTTTAAAATCTTTCTTTCAAGACAATTTTGAGAAATTCATTACTTCCTTGTCAAGAAAGTATGTAAAATCATAATATTTTACGAATAAACTATTTTGAAATGATATGAAAGTCATTTGAAAGTGAAGATGTTGAAACACATTTTAACCACTTTATTGATATAAAAAAAATTATCCTTTTAACATTGATGTAGATAATGGAAATTATGTTTTAGTATAACTTGTTACTAATTTAGTATCTTCTATGATACGATCATATACATTTACGTAATAGGAACAATAATATATTTTAATATTTATATATTTGAGTAAACTATTTTAAATATAATTTAGAAGAAAAATTTGGAATTTTAAATTAAAAATATTATAATATTAAAAAATAATTTATATATCAAAATTTATAAAAATTTATTATTTTTATTTTTATTTACAAATATTAATTTAAAATATATTTTTTAAAACAAAAAATTTATTGTTTTTTTTCCTCTATTTTAAGACTATCCATTTTTTTAGAAATTCATGACTTCATTATTAATTGAGGATATAAAAATATAATATTTTTTGAATTAACAACGTTACAAAGATATTAAAGTTAGTTGTTGGTGAAGATGTTGAAATATTTTTAACATAATTTGTATGCAAAAAAATAGATAGTATCCTATTATCGTTGATATATATGGTAGAATTTATTTTAAAGATAATATCTTTTAATAGATGTAAAATTTTAAGATAACTTATGATTTATTTAAGATCATATATATTTGGATGATAGATATTATAATTTGTTTTTTTTCTTTTATATGTTTGATTAAACTATTTTAAGGATTTTTTAGAAAAAAATAAAAAAAGAAAGATTTATTATTTCAAATTAAGAATATTATATATTATTTTACAATCATAATAAAAAATAATTAATATATTGAAGTTATATTAATTTATTATTTTTATTTTTTATTTAAAAATATTAAATTAAAATATTTATTTTAAAAAAATTACTATCTTCTTTCTAGTTCTTTAAAATCTTTCTATTAAGACTATTTTTGAGAAATTCATTACTTTATCATAAAGGGAGGATATAAAACATGTCATTTTATGAATCAGTAGTATTGCAAATGTATGAAAATTACTTGAATGAACATATTTTAACCACTTCATTTGTATAAAGAAAATTTTTTCTTTTAGCATTGATATAGACAACGGTAATCATTAAAAAAATTAATATGTTTTCTCACATATCAAATTTTAGTATAGCTTATAATTTATTTAGCATCTTACATGATTTCATCATATATATTTATCTAATAGGTAGTATAATATATGTTATTATTTTATATATTTGATTAAACTATTTTAAACATTATTTAGAAAGTAAAAAATAAATAAAATTTTAAATTTAAATTAAAAATATTATATATTACATAATAATATTAAAAAATAATTCATATATCAAAACTTAAAATAATTTATTATTTTGGTTTTCTATTTACAAATATTAAATTAAAAATATTTATTTAAAAATATTATTATTTTTCCTCTCTTTTTAAGACCATCCAGTTTTTGATAAATTCATTACTTCATTATTAATCGAAGATATAAAAGTTTAACATTTTTTTAATCAACAATGTTACAAATACATTAAAACTACTTTTTGGTAAAGATGTTGAAATAGTTTTTAACATCATTTGTATGTAAAAAATATATAGTATCTTTTTATTGTTGATATATATGATAGAATTTATTTTAAAGATAATATTTTTTTAATAGATGTATAATTTTAATATAGCTTATGATTTATTTAAGATCATATATATTGGGTGATAGATATTATAATTTGCCTTTTTTATTTTATACGTTTGATTAAACTATTTTAAGAATTGTTTAGAAGAAAACTAAAAAAGAAAAAAATTATTTCAAACTAAGAATATTATATATTATTTTACAATCATAATAAATAAATAATTTTTTATTTTTTATATGTTTCTAAAAATATTAAATTAAAATATTTTTATCAAAACATTAACTATGATAAAGCAAGGATATACAAATATAATATTTTTTTGAATCAACAATGTTATAAAGACATTAAAATTACTTATTAGTGAAGATGTTGAAATATTTTTTAACAGGATTATTTGTATTACAAAAAATACATAGCATCCTATGATCATTGATATATACGATCGAATTTATTTAAAAGATAATATTTTTTTAATAGATGTAATGTTTTAAGATAGATTATGATTTATTTAATATCATATACATTTGTGTGATAGATAATATATTATGCTTTTTTTTCTGTTATATGTTTGATTAAACTCTTTTAAGAATTGTTTAGAAGAAAATTAAAGAAATAAAAATTTATGATTTCAAATTAAAAATATTATATATCATTTCACAGTAATAATAAATAATTAATATGTAGAAATTATATTAATTTATTAATTTTTATATTTTTTTAAAAATATCAAATTAAAATATTTTTATTTAAAATAAAAAATTTACTGTTTTCTTCCTACTATTTTAAAATCTTTTTTTAAGAATATTTTTGAGAAATTAATTACTTTTTTTCTTATCAAGAAAGGATATAAAAACATGACCATTTGTGAATGAACTATACTGTAAATGAATGAAAATTACTTAAATGTAAGGATGTTCAAACCTATTTTAACCACTTTATTTGTGTAAAAAAAATTTTCTTTTAGCATTGATATAGACAATGGCAATCATTACCAAATTTAATTTTTTTAACACATATCAGTTTTGGCATAACTTATAATTTATTTAACCACTTATATAATTTCACCGTATATATTTACGTAATAGGTAGTATAATATATGTTATTATTTTATATATTTGATTAAATTATTTTTAACAATTTTATAAAGTAAAAAATAAAAAAAATTAAATTTTAAATTAAAAATATTATATATTATTTCATAATATTAAAAAAATAAATAATATATCAAACATTATAAGAAATTATGATTTTTGCCTTTTATTTACAAATAGTAAATTAAATTTTTTTGTTGAATTAAAACAAAAAATTTATCATTTTTTCCTCTCTTTTTAAGATTATCCATTTTTTAAAAAATTTATTACTTTGTTGATCCTTCTATATGTATTTCTTTCTGATTTGTTTGTGTTTGTATGTCCTCCTTTGAAAAAAATTCCTAAGAGTGCATGACCACATGCATGCATCCTATATGCTAAGTCTAGCTTAAGTCATGCATGATTAAGTCATTGAACCTAAAGAGTTAAGTGTTTGCTTGAATCAAAATTAAAAAAACTTAATTCGTACCTCTGGAACTTATGACCTAAGCTGGATTGGAGACAATTGAACAAGGAACATCAATGGAGGTTAAATCCAACCTTTTATTCCGCTTAATTTTCTTAGTTCTTCTCGGATTTTCGAGTTCATATTCATCTCTGTTTTTTACTTTCCGAAATTCATGCAAACGGGTTCTAACGCGAACGAGTAGCGTTCTCTACCGTGTCGTGTTTTAATTCGTGTGGGATCCAAATACGGCTTACGACGATTTAGGATCTCACAAGCATGAATTTCTGAAAACCATTACTTTCAATAAAATCGTATAAAAAACGTCTGTTTTTTTTATTTTCCGAAATTCATGCAAACGGGTTCTAACGCGAACGAGTAGCGTTCTCTACCGTGTCGTGTTTTAATTCGTGTGGGATCCAAATACGGCTTACGACGATTTAGGATCTCGCAAGCATGAATTTTTGAAAACCATCACTTTCAATAAAATCTTATAAAAAACGTCTGTTTTTTTTTTTACTTTCCGAAATTCATGCAAACGGGTTCTAACGCGAATGAGTAGCGTTCTCTACCGTGTCGTGTTTTAATTTGTGTGGGATCCAAATACGGCTTACGACGATTTAGGATCTTGCAAGCATGGATTTCTGGAAACCCCCATCTTCAATAAATTCCTATAAAAGCGTTTGTTTTTTTTTTCGAAATTCATGTAAACGGGTTCTAACGCGAACGAGTAGCGTTCTCTATCGTGTCGTGTTTTAATTCGTGTGGGATCCAAATACGGCTTACGACGATTTAGGATCTCGCAAGCATGAATTTCTGAAAACCATCACTTTCAATAAAATCTTATAAAAAACGTCTATTTTTAATTTTTCGAAATTCATGTAAACGGGTTCTAACGAACAGTAGCGTTCTCTACGTCCGTGTTTTAATTCGTGTGGGATCCAAATATGGCTTACGACGATTTAGGATCTTGCAAGCATGAATTTCTGAAAACCATCACTTTCAATAAAATCTTATAAAAAATGTCTGTTTTTAATTTTTCGAAATTCATGTAAACGGGTTCTAACGCGAACGAGTAGCGTTCTCTACCGTGTCGTGTTTTAATTCGTGTGGGATCCAAATACGGCTTATGACGATTTAGGATCTCGCAAGCATGAATTTCTGAAAACCATCACTTTCAATAAAATCTTATAAAAAATGTCTGTTTTTAATTTTTCGAAATTCATGTAAACGGGTTCTAACGCGAACGAGTAGCGTTCTCTACCGTGTCGTGTTTTAATTCGTGTGGGATCCAAATACAGCTTACGACGATTTAGGATCTCGCAAGCATGAATTTTTGAAAACAATCACTTTCAATAAAATCTTATAAAGAACGTCTGTTTTTAATTTTTCGAAATTCATGTGAACGGGTTCTAACGCGAACGAGTAGCGTTCTCTACCGTGTCGTGTTTTAATTCGTGTGGGATCCAAATACGGCTTACGACGATTTAGGATCTCGCAAGCATGAATTTCTGAAAACCATCATTTTCAATAAATTCCTATTAAAGTGTCTGTTTTTTTTTTCTATCTAAAATCACCCCGTATTCTTTTAGACATCAAGTCTCTTAACCAGAACTACGTAGCCTTGAGTTTCCCATTGCACCTGGGAATACGTAGGAACAGGATCAAGTCCTGTTAGGCTATTTTCCATGAACCTATTTATTTTCTATTTTCTATTCTATTTTAAGGGATCAAATAGTTTTCAAAATATCACACACTCAGTTTAAGGGTACCGTTCCTTGGAACGGGCGAGTAGGGTGCCTAATACCTTCCTTACTCGTAACCGACTCCCGAACCTAGATTTCTTCCACAAGTTAGGGTTTTTCCAAATGTTTTCCCTTAAAATAAGATTTGGTGGCGGCTCCACAATCAAATTAATTCTTTTCAAAATTTAGTGAGTCCGTCGTCTCGTCGTAATTACGGTTATGACAGATGGCGACTCCACTGGGGATTTTAGAGAGTCAAGCCCATCTAAATTGAGTCTGCCTGATCCCTTTCCGCTTGTTTGCACGATCCCTTTCCTGTTTACTTGAATGATTTATTTATTTGTTATCTGTCTGGATGTTTATTTTATAACCCTAGGATAGACGAACGATAAACTGTTATATATGTATGTACAATTTTCCCAATTGCAGGTATCCCCAAAAGGTCTGTATACCCTTCACACACTACACATGCATGCATAATCATGAGTGGGGCCCTGTATCCGGGTCTGAGAGAAACTTAGGAATAGAGGGGTCTAGTGGTGTCACCAGGGATGCACGTCCCGGTTGGCTATCACGAAAACCCCATCTAGAGTGCGTCCTTTTCCAGTGTCTTGTAACCAGTAGCGTTCTCTACGGTTGCAGTCAACACTATGGAATTGGAACTTGGCTCTAGTGACCTTTATACCGCAGGATTATGGCCTACCTTTTGCAAGATACATAAATTAGATATCCTAGATCCATAGGACAGGTAACCTTGGATTAGGACACGTAAAGGGTACACACTCCTATTGTAATGTTGGCATATACTAATCCATGCATATATTGCTTGTATACAATTATTCCGAATAAGGGAGCATAGTGAAAAGAGAAGTTGGAGAAAGCGATTTAAAATTAAAAGAAAAAAGAAAAAAGAGAAAGCAAAAGAAAATTAGAAACTAAAAAGGAAGGAAAAAAAAAAGAAATTTGACAAATAAAATCAGAAAATCAGGAAAATTAAAAAAAAATTCTCAAACTAATGAAGAGGAAAGAATTAGAAAATTGAAAAATATATAATAGAAAAAATAAAAATAATTTCTAGAATTAATGGTTTAAAATGAAAATTTGAAAATCTAACAAAACAACTTCTCATTCAAAAAGGGAGAAAATTTTGAAAAAATCCAAAGAAGAAGAAAAAAGAAAAATTTAAAGAAGCCAGAATAAATAAAGCAACAAATCATTCAAAATGATCAACTTACAAATATCTAATTATTTGTGCATTCAAACATACATACATTCATTCATTCATCAAAGGATTTTATCGTTAAAGATAATCTCATACCTTCTTTATATTAACACTCATTAATGTTTTTATCATATAATTAATTTAACAAAAAAATTGAAGAAACATAATTTTCTTCATACCCAAAAAACAATTTCCAAAAAAAATAAAAATAAAATTAAAAATAATCAAAAAATCAAGAAATCAATTTTTGCTGGAAAAGAGTAAACCTAAATATTGGAGAGAGCATTTGATCATTCCGAAAGATGGTCAACATTTAAATCTATAAATTATTTATGCATTTCAAAACATTACATTCATTGAATAAATTTATCATCGAAAAAAGAAAAATTTTGAAAACTATCTCATATCTTTTTCATTTCATACTCATTGAAGCATTGGTATTCATGTAAAATCATCGGCTTATCAAAACTAATTTCAAATTTTACAGAAAAATAAAAATTAAAGAAAGATAGTTTTCTCGGCATCCTTATAGGACTCATTCCCAATCAAAGATCATGGATGAGTTGGAAAGGCAAAATGAAGAGTTGAGAAATGAGGTGAAAACTCTGAAAGATCAAATGGCCAAACTGATGGAAGCTATCCAATCATCAAAATAGAAGGACATAAGGGTGTCCTATCCAAAGGAACTAGTTGGCCCATCATATTCTCCTGGCTACAATCCACCAAACCCTTTACCATCGACCATGCCTTCACAAACTGAGTGGGTCCACTATGGGTTCCCTCATGGGCATGCACCCCCATTCCGCCAAACACAAATCCAAACACAAAACCTACCTTCAAACCCTACAGGAATCCCTCATATTACTCCAAACACCATACAACAACCTGTCCAAGCTCACCAAATAAACACTGGGGGGACGAATCCTATGTTCACCCAAGGACTTCATCCAATATACATACCTTCCCATCTTCATAATAGGCCAGGAGAGTACCCAAACGATCCTTCTAACGAAAATGCTGAAAAATGGAAAATCTTGGAAGGAAGAATCCGGGCAATCGAAGGAAGTGCTTATGATATCAAAGACGCATCTGATCTATGTCTAGTCTCAGATGTGGTTATCCCTTCGAAGTTCAAGGTTCCGAGAAATATCGTGAACTGTTGTCCGAGGAACCATTTGACCATGTATTGTAGAAGAATGGTCGTCTGTGCTCATGATGACAACTTACTCATCCATTTCTTCCAAGACAAGTTTTGGAGCAGAAATGCAAATTGGTACACCCAGCTGGAACGGACATATATCCGTTCATGGAGGGACCTAGCTAATGCCTTTCTGAAGCAGTACAAGTATAACCTGGAGATGGCTGCTAGCAGAACTCAACTCCAGAATATGGCCAAGAAGGGAGAGGAGACCTTCAAGCAATACGCCCAACGATGGAGGGAGTTGGCTGCTCAAGTACAACCTCCCTTGTCTGAGAAAGAACTGGTCAGTATGTTCATCGACACACTCCAAGATCCTTTCTATGACAAGATGATCGGTAGTATGACTGCTAGCTTCTCTGATGTTGTCATCATTGGAGAAAGGATCGAAGGTGGCATGCGCCGTGGAAAGATTGCGCATAAGCTTACAGGGGTAGTCAACGCTTCCATCGGATCAGGAAAGAAGAAGGCAGACAAAGCTTGTAATGTGGCTTCTGGTCAAGGCCAGTACACTCCACAGGTGGCACATTATGGTCCAGCCAGTTACCAACCATCACCATACACACCCTATACACCATATCCTTATATCGCCACCACCTACCAAACACCCTACCATCCTACTTACAACTATCCAATGCAAGTACGACCACCAACACCATACACGATACAAACACAAGCCACGAGCCAAAACCCTAATCAAAGCCTGAAAAAAAGAGAAGAAGCCTATCCAATTCGACCCTATTCTGATCTCCTACACTGAGCTGCTACCTCGCTTAATTCAAAACTCGCTAGTCGCTCCTTATCCTCTAAAGCCTCAAGAACCACCATATCCTAAATGGTATGATGCAAACACTAGATGCGATTACCATGCACGGTTCATTGGTCATTCCACAGAGGATTGCCTAGCACTGAAGCGTAAAGTACAAAACTTGATTGATACAAAATGGGTGGATTTTGGGAAGCTTGCTCCTAACATTGAGAACAATCCATTGCCGAGTCATGAGAGCTCATCAACTAGCTGAGAAATAGGAGCAGCACAATGAGTTGCCTTGTATAAGCTCATATACCGAGGAAATCATCCAAGATTTTTCATACTTTTCAAAATCAATCTTTTGTAAATAAATCTCAATGAGAAATATAAAATTACATTTTTCATGTTGTTTGAGCATGTACCTTACCATGTTAACTTTACTTCTTGAAAGTTTCCATTTCTTTTCATCATTCAACCCGCTTCTTATCCTACACCTAAACAATCAATACCTGTTGGTGACAATGCCAGTGCTGTTATAAATAATTTTGAACGTCTGATTAATCAAACCCAAGGAGAAAAATTAAATGAGGAAGTAGAATAATCAAAATCTAACTAGAGATTTCAAATCCCCATTCAAGGAACATTTCTAACAGGAGTAACAAATATCTCGTTGGATCGGAAGTTCAAATCCAGGAAAAACATGGGGATGCCAAATAGATCCGCTGAATTGAGAATCAAAATGGTCCAGGCAAAGTCAGGATTAAAATCCAAAATTCAAGAAGAATAGAAACCCGCCGGATTAAAAGATAAAATAATCCAGGCAAAAATAGGGTTAAAATTCAAAAAATAAATCGATGAAGTCATGATCAGAAGAGGTCTTGCTGGATTAAAATTCCAAAAACAATTCAGGAAAAATTAGGATCAAAATGAGGGCCCGCTAGGTCGATAACCCTCAAAGGGCGGCTTAGGAAAAAGTTAGGGCATATAATCAAGAGCCCGCTAGGTCGAAATCCTGCAAAGGCGGCCTAGGAAAAAGTTAGGGCACAAAAGGCCCACTAGGTCGAGAACCCTCGAAGACGACCTAGGCAAAAGTTAGGGCACACAAACAAAGGCCCGCTAGGTCATGAAAGAAAACCCTCAAAGGGCGGCTTAGGCAAAAGTTAGGGCATACAATCAAGAGCCCGCTAGGTCGAAAACCGCAAAGGCGGCCTAGGCAAAAGTTAGGGCACAAAAAGCCCGCTAGGCCGGAACCCTCGAAGACGGCCTAGGCAGGGGGCACACAAACAAAGGCCCGCTAGGTCGAAAACCCTCAAAGGGCAGCTTAGGCAAAATTTAGGGCATACAATCAAGAGCCCGCTAGGTCGAAAACCCGTAAGGGCGGCCTCAGCAAAAGTTAGGACAAACAAAAGACCTGCTGGGTTGAAAAATCAAAAGAACAACCTAGGAAAAAGTTAAGGTCAACCAAGAATCCAGATAATCCGACATTTCGCATCTCATACTTTCCAAAACTGGGCAAAATTTTGCCACTTCTTAAGTTTGGTTAATTTGACAATCAAGATTATGAAAAGCAGCATTGGCATTTTTCACCAAAAGGTGCCATTTGGGCAATCAAACCAACATTCTTCGCCCCTTTCCTTTCAAAATACTCACCTTAAACATCATTTGCAAAATTCTCGCATTTCCTTCCATTAATTATCCAAGATCACTTTGCATACCTCAAAGGTACACGGGCCAAAAAGGAATGTGAAAATGTAAAAATAAAAAGATAAATTTGAAAGGTCATGAAAATCGGATGAGTCCTCAACCATCACAACACGACATGATCAAGTTTCCCAAAAGGTCATCCTTTTACCAGCCATAATGCTGTCAAGACAAAAGGAGTGTGTCTCATCCAATAATGCTGAATATTGATGGGTCTCAAAGATCCTGGAAAGAAGGTAACAAAGTTGACCAAGAAGCCAAGAGATTGAGTCAATCCAGCTCATCCTGATTTTTGGTTCCTTTCACACCAACTATAAGGTTGTCGAGAAAGAACCTATCGAAAAAATTAAAAAAAATAAAATCAAGAGAAACAAAAAGTTTTTCACCATCTCATGGCATGCATTCATTCCATAGCATCTATTAAATAATTATGTCGAGCATTAAGAAGCAATAATCAAGTTAAAGCATCACATCCTTCTGCATTCATTCAAACATCATGATAAGCATCCGACATCTCATAATCTATTGTCAATACTAAGTAAAACCAGGGAAAATTTCCCATATCAAAATCAAAACTGGGGTAAATGCTTGCCTACAAAAATTCAATTTGAGGTCATCCTCAAATCCTAAGTCAAGCTCAAACTGGGGCAAACACTTGCCTACAAAAATTCAATTTGAGGTCATCCTCAAATTTTGAGTCAAGCTCAAACTGGGGCAAACGCTTGCCCACAAAAAGTCCAATTTGAGGTCGTCCTCAAATTCTTAGTCAAGCTCAAACAGGGGCAAACGCTTGCCCACAAAAATTCAATTTGAGGGCATCCTCGAATTTTGAGTCAAGCTCAAACTTGGGCAAATGCTTGCCGACACAAAAATCAAATTTGAGGTCATCCTCAAATTCCAAATCAAAAATCAAGTTAGGGCAAACATGCGCCCTGAAAAATTCAAGATGAAGCAAACCTCGAAGTATGAATCAAGATTCAAGCTGGGGAAAACGCTTGCCCAAAATCCCCTCAAGTTAAGGCATTACTCAATTGCCAAAAATCTTCCAAACTAGGGCAAGATGTTTGCCCAAAGTCCCTTCAAATCAAGACACCCCTCAATTATCAAGAATTTTCTAAACTGGGGCAAAATGTTTGCCCAAGTTTCTTCAAGAGAATAATTATCAAGTGTTTAAAAAACCCTCAAGTTCAAGGTAGAATAAGTAATAAATAATTTTAAAATAATATTTTCCGAGGCGTTGACTTAAGAAGCCCATATTCCACTCGTGCATTCCTAAGGCACATCATATTACTTCCCACATCTGTCTCAATGGGTCATTCTTTTACTTGCACTACAGATCATTACTTTCATGTTGCCACACCGGTCTCCACAGGTTATTCCGCTCGGTAAGACATCTATTTTTTTGTACTGTCTTTTGTCTTGACAAGCCCTCTTTTCCATACCTATCCTAATAGGTCATTCCACACTTTTGTCCGGCATGACAAACCAACTTTGTTGCTTGTCTTAACAGATGTCTTTCCTTTACCTGTCTTAATGTGTCAACCATCATTACACCTTTTGCATTGCTCGCACTAACAGATTTCATTCTCGTGCCTGCCCTAACAGTCACTTCTACTTTTTGTTTGTCTTAACAAAGCCACTTCGCTTTTTTTTTGCCTATCTTTGCTGCTTTTTCCTTTGCCTGTCTTCATAGGTCAAACTTCTTTTTGTTTTCACATGACCTATCTTAATAAGTATGATCATTCTTGCCTTGCCTGTCTTAACAAGCCATCTTTGCTACGCATGTCTTAACAGGCCATTTCTACATTCTTCCTATCCTAATAGGCTTGCTTTTTCCTGTCAACAACAGGACCTTTTTCTACCTGTCTAAACAAGTTTCCGTCATCCCGCTTTTCCTGTTTTAACAATTTTTTTTTACCACTCTATTGTGTCTATCTTAATGTACGTCTTCCTTTCATCCGTGAAAAATAGGACTTTACATTTTCATCCGTCTTAACAAGGTTATCACTATTCTGTTGTGCCTGTCTTAACAAGCATCTTGCTTTCATCCTGTCAACAAGAGGACCTTTACATTTTACCTATCCTAAACAGGTCATTTTGCACTTTCCTTTTCCTGTCTTAACCAGTGTTCATCGTTCTTCTTCATGTTTTAACAGGTATCTTGTTTCCTTCCTATTAGCAACAGGTTTTTTCTTCATTACCTGTCATAACAGGTTTCTCTCCTCATTTCAATGCTTGTCTTAACAGGATTCCATCTATATTTTACTCGCCTCAATGAGATCATTTTCATTTACTTTTCCTGTCTAGGAGGCTTGCATCTTTCCTGTTATCAACAGGACTTTTCTACATCTTACCTGTCTTAACAGGTTCCCTTCACTTTACTTTTCCTGTCTTAACAGGTTTACATTTCTCCTGTCAACAACAGGAGTCCATCTACATTTATTCTGTCTTAACAGGATAGTTTTCGTCATTTACTTTTCCTGCCTTAACAAGGCTTGCTTCGTTCCTGTCTTCACAGGTCCTTTTCATTTCGCTTTTCCTGTCTTAATAGGTTTTCACCATTCTGTTGTGCCTATCTTAACAGGCGTTGTTCCTCCATCCTATCAACAACAAGACTTTTACATTTCTGCCTGTCTTAACAGGTCATTTTCATTTTCCTTTTCTTGTGTAGCAGACTTGCATCTTTCCTGTCATCAACAACACTTTTTCTACATTTCACTTGTCTTAACAGATCATTTTGCATTTATCCTGTCAAGCAGGATTTCATGTTTAAATTTTTGCATACATCCTGTCAAGCAGGATTTCATTTACATTTATCCTGTCAAGCAGGATTTCAAGTTTAAATTTCTGCATACATCTTGTCAAGCAGGATTTCATTTGCATTTACCCTGTCAAACAGGATTTCATGTTTAAATTTTTTCTCAAAGCCTATCACATCAGGCGCTGCATTTTAATTTCCTGCATTTTGGCCTATCACATCAGGCCCCTCATGTTTAAATTTTTTATCAAAGCCTATCACATCAGGCGCTGCATTTTACTTTCTGCATTCTGGCCTATCACATCAGACCCCTCATGTTTAAATTTTTGCTCAAAGCCTATCACATCAGGCGCTACATTTTAATTTCCTGCATTTTGGCCTATCACATCAGGCCCCTCATGTTTAAATTTCTGCTCAAAGCCTATCACATTAGGCGCTGCATTTACTTTTCTCGGATTCTCGCCTATCACATCGTGCCCCTCATGTTTAAATTTCTGCTCACCCCTATCACATCGTCAAGCCAGATTTTACTTTCAGATTCTAGCCTATCACATCGTCCTCATGTTTAAATTTGTGTTCAAATTTATCACATCAGCGATTTTACTTTCTCGTGATTCTGGCCTATCACATCAGGCCCCTCATGTTTAAATTTTTGCTCAAAGCCTATCACATCAGCGCTGCATTTTACTTTCTGCATTTTAGCCTATCACATCAGGCCCCTCATGTTTAAATTTTTGCTCAAAGCCTATCGATCAGCGCACGCATTTTACTTTTCGTATTCTGGCCTATCACATCAGCCCCTCATGTTTAAATTTTTGCTCAAAGCCTATCACATCAGCGCCGCATTTTAATTTCTCAGATTTTGGCCTATCACATCGTGCCCCCATGTTTAAATTTCTGCTCAAAGCCTGTCACATCAGGGCGCTCGATTTTACTTCTCGATTCGCCTATCACATCAGGCCCTTCATGTTTAAATTTCTGCTCAAAGCCTATCACATCAGGCGCTGCATTTTAGTTTCCTCAGATTACGCCTCTCACATCGGCCCCCTCATGTTTAAATTTCTCGTCAGACTATCACATCAGCGCCGATTTTTACTTTTCATGATTCTAGCCTATCACATCAGGTCCCTCATGTTTAAATTTGTGTTCACTCTATCACATCAGCGCCAGATTTTACTTTCTCGTATTCGCCTATCACATCGCCCTCATGTTTAAATTTTTGCTCAAAGCCTATCACATCAGCGCTGATTTTAATTTCCGAATTTTGGCCTATCACATCAAAGCCCCTCAAGTTTAAATTCTCTTCAGCCTATCACATCAGGCCAGATTTTACTTTCGTATTCTAGCCTATCACATCGTGCCCCTCATGTTTAAATTTCTGCTCAAAGCCTATCACATCAAGCGCTCGATTTTACTTTCTCGCATCTGGCCTATCACATCGTGCCCTCATGTTTAAATTTTTGCTCATAGCCTATCACATCAGCGCCGCATTTTTAATTTTCCTGCATTTTGGCCTATCACATCGGGCCCCTCATGTTTAAATTTCGCTCAAAGCCTATCACATCAAAGCGCCTGCATTTTAATTTCCTTCATTTTGGCCTATCACATCCGGCGCCGCATTTTACTTTTCCCGCATTTTGCCTATCACATCGGAGCCCTCATGTTTAAATCTCGTTCAAATTTATCACATCAGCGCTCGTATTTTTTTTCTTATTCTCGCCTATCACATTAGGCCCTCATGTTTAAATTTGCTCAAAGCCTATCACATCAGGCGCCGCATTTTAGTTTTCATTTTGGCCTATAACATCAAGCCCCTCATGTTTAAATTTCTGTTCAAAGCGTATCACATGTTGGCTGAATTTTAGTTTCGCATTTTGGCCTATCACATCAGGCCCCTCATGTTTAAATTTCTCAGAAAGCCTATCACATCAGCGCTTGCATTTTAGTTTCCGCATTTTGGCCTATCACATCAGCCCTCATGTTTAAATTCTGTTCAAAGCCTATCACATCGCGCCGATTTTAGTTTCATGCATTTTGGCCTATCACATCGTGCCCTCATGTTTAAATTTCGCTCGAAGCTATCACATCGCGCCGTGATTTTAGTCTCCTGCATTTCTGGCCTATCACATCAGGCCCTTCGTGTTTAAATTCTTGTGCAGCCTATCACATCATGCACTGCATTTTAATTTCCTACATTCTGGCATATCACATAAGGTTCCGCATGTTTTAATTTGTCTCAAACCTATCACATCGTGCACGTGATTTTAATTTTCTCGCATTTTTGCCTACCGTATCGTATCCCCGCATATTTAAGCCCCCAACTCATTACACAAGGTTTGCAAAACTTATGCAAAATTTCCACATTTGAACTACCATCCTCCAATTTGTTAGGGCAGGTGCATTCCTAAGTTTTCTGGCCAAGCCCGGAACTTTTCTCGTACCGGAAGCATCACTCAATTCCCGACATGTTCAAGACTTGCCAATAAGGCTCGCACCCATGCCAATTTTTATCTTTACCTGGGACATAATTTGTTCATAACTTTACTCATTTCCTATCGTGATAATCTAGAAACTTGTTTTTATATTATCCGGTAAGAAAATGAGTAAAGAGGGCAACCCGTGAACACTGAATTATGTCCGAGGATAAATTTAAAACCCAAAATAAATCATTTTGTTTTTTAGTCTAAAATCAAAAAATAAGAAAAAAAAGAATTGAAAAAGAAAGAAAAATATTCTTTTAGTTAAGAATTTAGTTAGAAAGTTAGTTGGATTAGTTAATGATGGTTAAAAATTAGTTAGAGAAAAAAGAAAAAAAAAGAGAAAAAAGAAAAAGAAAGAAAAATAATTTTTTAGTTAAGAATTTAGTTAGAAAGTTAGTTGGATTAGTTAATGATGGTTAAAAATTAGTTAGAGAAAAAAGAAAGAAAAGAAAAAGAAAAAGAAAGAAAAATAATTTTTTAGTTAAGAATTTAGTTAGAAAGTTAGTTGGATTAGTTAATGATGGTTAAGAATTAGTTAGAGAAAAAGGAAAAAATAACAAAATAAGAATAGAAAAAGAAAAAAAATAAAAATAAAGAAAATAATGAAAAGAAAACAAAAAAAAGAAAAATTAGAAAACAAAAGGGGAAGCTTCTTTACTTCTAGAAAATTTTTCCCTTTCTTTTTTCCCTTTCCTTTTTTGAAATTTTATCTATAAATAGGGACTTTCATTTAGTTTAAGGAGGATTCTTCATTTCTAAGAAAAATTTCAGAATTTCTAAGGAGGGAGAGAGAGGAGCACTTTGGGTCATTGAAAGGGGGCTTTTAGATTTTTTCTAAGGGGAGCACCAAAGAGACTCTTGAATTCTACATCCAATTGAGCACCTCCTTGGCCTCCATGGAACCAGTTATTCATCATCTTCCAAGATGCTATCAAGTGGCATTCAAGAACATCAATGGAGAGGTTAGATCTTGCTTATTTCGTTTAATTTTCTTGCGTCTTCTCGGATTTCCGAGTTCATCTTCGTCTCTGTTTTCATTTTCATTTTTGATCGGTCAAATGATCTCCGATTTCAGTGATTTTTGTTGCGTTCTCTTCGTCTTTCTTTCTAGTTTCTGAAATAATATTATTTGGCTAATTTGGATCTGAAATGAAGTCTCTATGATATGATTACTGAAGGATGTTTGTCCTGATGTGCAAATGAACCTAGCTTATTTGATTTGTGCATACTTTGCTCATTTCTGGCCTGATTTTTGTCAAATTTGTTTTGTTTGATTCCTATGATCTACATATTTCAATTTTTTGCTTTTAATTTTTCAAGATCTACCAAAAAATATTTTCTAAAAATTCTGAGATTTGAATTCAAATTTTGGCGCCAAAAACTTGATGTTCTTGAAGTTCATTTTCGTCTCTGTTTTTCGTTTTTGTTTTTGATCAATCAAATGATTTCAGATTTTAGTGCTTTTTATTGCGTTCTCTTCGTCTTTCTTTCTAGTTTCTGAAATGATATTATTTGTCTAATTTGGATCTGAAATGAAGTCTCTAGGACCTGATTACTGAAGGATGTTCGTCCTAATGTGCAAATGAACCTAGTTTATTTGATTTATGCATACTTTGCTCATTTCTGGCCTGATTTTTGTCAAATTTGTTTTGTTTGATTCCTATGATCTATATATTTCAATTTTTTGCTTTTAATTTTTCAAGATCTACCAAAAAATATTTTCTAAAATTCTGAGATTTGAATTCAAATTTTGGCGCCAAAAACTCGGTGTTCTTGAAGTTCATTTTCGTCTCTGTTTTTCGTTTTTACTTTGGATCAGTTAAAAGATCTCCTATTTCAGTGATTTTTATTTCTTTATCTTCCTCTTTCTCTCTAGTTTCAGGAATGATATTATTTGTCTAATTTGGATCTAAAATGAAATTTCTATCACCTGATTACTGAAGTATGTTCATCTTGATGTATAAATGAACCTAGCTCATTTGATTTGTGCATACCTTGCTCATTTCTTGTTAGATTTGTGTCAAACTTGTTTTGTTTGATTACTATGATCCATATATTTCAATTGGTTGGTTTGAATTTTTAGATATACCAAAAAATATTTTCTAAAAATTCTGATATTTGAATTCAAATTTTGGTGCTAAAATCTCTTGTGTTTTTGAAGTTCTTGTTTAGATCTTGTCCTTTTAAACTTGTTTAGGTATTAGTTTCCATGTGTGGATCCTTCTATATGTATTTATTTCTATTTTTTTATGTTTATATGTCCTCCTTTATAAATCAAATCTTCAAAAATTCCATTTTTCTAAACGAAAACTTTCAAAGCTTTAAAAGACCTGAGATCTCACGCAATGAACTCCGAAGTTTAAAGTGCAGCATACCCTGTCTTTCGACGTTTGGAGAATCATATGAATCGTCGTGCAACCTTCGCTTGCCTTCGATTCTGTGCATGTGGATTGAGGATCTTCTTCTTAATCTCCTTTCAAAATTATTCCTTTTCTTCCAAAATAATTTCCAAAATTCCTAAAAGACCCAAGATCTCACGCAATGAGTTCCAAAGTTGAAAGTGCAGCATACCCTGTCTTTTGACGTTTGGAGAATCATATGAATCGTCGTGCAACCTTCGCTTGTCTTCGATTTTGTGCATGTGGATTGAGGATCTTCTTCTTAATCTCCTTTCAAAATTACTCCTTTTCTTCCAAAATAATTTCCAAAATTCCTAAAAAATCCAAGATCTCACGCAATGAGCTCCAAAATTGAAAGTGCAGCATACCCTGTCTTTCGACGTTTGGAGAATCATATGAATCGTCGTGCAACCTTCGCTTGCCTTCGATTCTGTGCATGTGGATTGAGGATCTTCTTCTTAATCTCCTTTCAAAATTATTTCTTTTCTTCCAAAATAATTTCCAAAATTCCTAAAAGACCCAAGATCTCACGCAATGAGCTCCAAAGTTGAAAGTGCAGCATACCCTGTCTTTCGACGTTTGGAGAATCATATGAATCGTCGTGCAACCTTCGCTTGCCTTCGACTCTGTGCACGTGGATTGAGGATCTCCCTTCTAATATCCTTTCAAAAATTATTCTTTTTCTTCCAAAATAATTTCCAAAATTCCTAAAAAGACCCAAGATCTCACGCAATGAGTTCCGAAGTTGAAAGTGCAGCATACCGTGTCTTTCGATGTTTGTAAAATCATAGGAGTTGTCGTGCAACCTTCGCTTGCCTTCGACTCTGTGCACGTGTACTGAGGATCTTCCTTTTAACCTCCTTCCAAAATTATTCTCCTCTACCAAAATAATTTTCAAAACCAGAACTACGTAGCCTTGAGTTTCCCATTGCATCCGGGAATACGTAGGAGCAGGATCAAGTCCTGTCAGGCTATTTTCCATGAACCTATTTATTTTCTATTCTATTTTAAGGGATCAAATAGTTTTCAAAATATCACACGCTCAGTTTAAGGGTACCGTTCCTTGGAACGGGCGAGTAGGGTGCCTAATACCTTCCTTACTCGTAACAGACTCCCGAACCTAGATTTTCTTCCTCAAGTTAGGGTTTTTCCAAATGTTTTCCCTTAAAATAAAATTTGGTGGCGGCTCCACATACAATTAAATTCTATTTTTAAATTTCTAGCGAGTTCGTCGTCTCGTCGGAATTACGGTTGCGACAAAACATAAAATTTATTATTTTCTTACTCTTTCTTTAACATATTTTTTAAGACTATTTTTAAGAAATTCATTACTTTACTATTAAGCGAGGATATAAATGCAGAACATTTTATAAATAAATTTTATTGCAAAGATATGAAAATTACTCGAAAGTGAGGATGTTCAAATATATTTTAACTCCTCTATTTGTATAAAAAAAATTATGCTTTTAACATTGATGCAGATAATGAAAATTATTTAAGAAGTTAATTATTTTTAGTAGATTTAAAATTAAAAATAGCTTAAGATTTATTTAGAATCTTATATGATTTGATCATATATATTTAGGTATTAGATAATATAATAATATTTTATTATTTTATATATTTGATGAAAATATTTGAAAGATTGTTAAGAGGAAATAAAAAATAAACAAAATTTTATATTTTAAATTAAGAATAATATATTATTTTATAATAATAAAAAATAATTAATCAATCCAAATTTATATTAATTATTTATTTTTCCATTTTATTTTTCTTGGAGAAGAATATGTTGAAATATTTTTTAACCACATTATTTATATATGTGGAAAACACTCTATCCTTTCAACATTGAGATAGACGATGAAAATCATTTGAAAATTTAATATTTTTTTAATAGATGTAAAGTTTTAAGATAGCTTATGATTTATTTAGAATCATACATGATTTGATTATATATATTTGGATCATAGATAATATAATATTTTCTTTTCTTTTATATATTTTATTAAATTATTTGGATTCTTTAAAATATAATTAAACAATAAAAATTTATAATTTTAAATTAAGAGTATTATATATTATTTTACATTAATAATAAATAATTAATATGTTAAAGTTATAGTAATTTATTCTCTATCATCTTTTATTTAAAAACTTTAAATTAAAATTTATTTATTTAAAATAAAAATTTTATTATTTTCTTACTCTTTCTTTAAAATCTTTTTTTAAGATTATTTTTCAAAAATTTATATTTTCATTAGCAAGAGATGACATGAAAATTACTTGAAAGCGAGGATGTTGAAACATATTTAACCATTGCATTTGAATAAAAGAAATTATCCTTTTAGAATTGATATAGATAATAAAAATTATTTAAAATTAATATTATTTTAACAAATGTAAAATTTTAAAACTGCTTAATATATATTTATGATCGTATATGATTTGGTAATATATATTTAGATAATAGATAATATAATATATTTTATTTTTTATATATTGGACTAAACTATTTTAAAGATTGTTTAGAAAAAATAAAAAAAATAATAATTATAATTTAATTTTAAGAATAATATATATTATTTTTTAATATTAAAGAATAATTAATATATAAAAGTATATAATAATTTATTATTTTTCCTTTTATTTAGAGATATTAAATTAAAATGTATTTATTTAACACAAAAAATATTATTATTTTTTGCTCTCTTTTTAAGACCTAAATTTTAAAACTAATTTTGAAAAATTCATTACTTAATTATTAAGAGAGAACATAAAAATATAACATTGTATGAATAAACAATGTTAGAAAGACATAAAAATTATTTGAAATTGAATAAGTTGAAATATTTAACCATATCAATTGGATATGAAAAAAATATACTATCCTTTTAACTTTGATATAGATGATGAAAATTATATAAAAAAATTAATATTTTTTAATAGATGTAAATTTTTATGATAGCTTATGATTTATTTATGATCTTATATCATTTGATCATATATATTTCGGTGGTAGATAATATAATATATTTTCTTTTCTTTTTTATATTTGATTAAACTATTTTAGGGTTGTTTAGTATAAAATTATGAAAAGAAAAATTTATAATTTTAAATTAAGAATATTATATATTATTTTAATATAATAACAAATAATTAATATATCAAAATGTATATTAATTTATTAATTTTATCTATTATTTAAAAATATTAAATTAAAATATATTTATTTAAACATTGAATTTATCATTTTTTTCTTTTTAAGACCTTCCTTTTAAAGCTATTTTTGAGAAATTCATTACTACATTATTAAGAGATGATATAAAAACATACCATTGTATGAATCAACAATGTTACAGAAACATGAAAATTACTTGGATATAAATATGTTGAATATCTTTTAGCAACATCATTTGTATGAAAACAGCACATATTATCCTTTTAGCATTGATATAGATGATAGAAATTATTTAAAAAAATTAATATTTTTTAATAGATATAAAGTTTAAAAATACTTTATGATTTACTTAGGATCTTATTTTATTTTATTATATATATATATATTTTTTTTATTTGATTAAACTATTTGGATTGTTTAGCGGGAAATTAAAAAAAGAAAAAATATAAATTTAAATTAAAAAATATTATATATTATTTTACAATAATAATAAACAAATAATACGTTAAAGTTATATTAATTTATTATTTTTTACCTTTTATTAAAAATATTAAATTTAAATATATTTATTTAAAGTATAAAACTTACTATTTTATTACTCTTTCTTTAAAATCATTTTTTAAGATTATTTTTGAGAAATTTATTACTTCATTATCAAGAGAGGATATAAAAGCATGATATTTTATGAATCAACTATTTTGCAAAGACATGAAAATTACTTGAAGTGAGGATGTTGAAACATATTTTAACCACTTCATTTGTATAAAAACAATTATCCTTATAGCATTGATATAGATAATGAAAATCATTTAAAAATTAATATTTTTTAATACATTTAAATTTAAGAATTGCTTATTATATATTTAGGATCTTGTATGATTTGATCATGTATATTTAAATAATAGATAATATGATATATTTTATTCTTTTCTATATTTGAGTAAACTATTTTAAAAATTGTTTAGAATGAAATAAAAAATTAAAAAACATATAATTTTAAATTAAGAATAACCTATACTATCTTTTAATATTAAAAATTATTAATATTATATGAATCAAAAATCTTACTAAGACATTGAAATTACTTGAAGGTGAATATGGTGAAATAATTTTTAACCACATCATTTGTATGTGAAAAAATATACTATCCTTTTAACATTGATATAGATGATGGAAATTATTTAAAAAATTAATATCTTTTTAATAGACGTAAAGTTTTAAGATAGTTTATGATTTATTTAGAATATCATATGATTTGATCATGTATATTCAAGTGATAGGTAATATAATATATCTTTTTCCTTTTATGTATTTGAATAATCTATTTGAAGGATTGTGTAAAAGAAAATTAAAAATTTATTAATTTTAATTTAGGAATATTATATGTTATTTTACAATGATAATAAAAATTAACACATTCAAGTTATATTAAATTATTATTTTTATGATTTATTTAAAAATATTAAATTAAAATATGTATCAAAAAAAACACATAGTATCCTGTAGCAATGATATAAATGATGAAAATAATTTAAAAAGTTAATTTTTTTAACAGATACAAAGTTTAAAAATAGCTTATAATTTATTTACAATCTTTTTATAATTTGATTGTATTTATTTAAGTATTAGATAATATTTTATTAAACTATTTTAAGGATTTTTTAAAAGGTAATAAAAATAAAATAAAATATTACAATTTAAAATTTATAATATTATATTTTTTAATATAATAATAATAAATAATTAATATATCAAAATTTATATTAATTTTTTATTTTTGTATTTTATTTAAAAATATTAAATTAACCTTAATTTATTTAAAAAATATATTTTAGTTTTTTTCCTCTTTTACAAGACCTTCCTTTGAAATCTATTTATGAGAAATTTATTAGTTGATTATTAAAAGATGATGTAAAAAAACATAACATTTTATTGATCAACTTTGTTATAAAATCATGAAATTATTTTAATTTAGTATCTTCTATGATATGATCGTATACATTTATGTAATAGGTACTATAATATATTTTAATACTTTATATATTTGAGTAAACTATTTTAATAATTCTTAAGAAGGAAAAATTTGGAATTTTAAATTAAAAATATTATAATATTAAAAAATAATTTATATATCAAAATTTATAAAAATTTATTATTTTGGTTTTTTATTTACAAATATTAAATTAAAATATATTTATCTAAAACAAAAAATTTATTATTTTTTTCTCTATTTTTAAGACCATTCATTTTTTAGAAATTCATGACTACATTAATAATTGAGGAGTAAAAATATAACATTTTTTGAATTAACAATGTTACAATGATAATAAAATTACTTGTTAGTAAAGATGTTGAAATATTTATTAACAACATCATTTGTATGAAAAAAAATAGATAGTATCCTATTATCATTGATATACATGATAGAATTTATTTTAAAGATAATATCTTTTTAATAGATGTATAATTTTAAGATAACTTATGATTTATTTAAGATCACATATATTTGGATGATAGATATTATAATTTACTTTTTTTTCTTTTATATGTTTGATTAAACTATTTTAAGGATTGTTTAGAAAAAAATTAAAAAAATAAAAATTTATTATCTCAAATTAAGAATATTATATATTATTTTATAATCATAATAAATAATTAATATGTTGAAGTTATATTAATTTATTATTTTTATATTTTATTTAAAAATATTCAATTAAAATATTTTTATTTAAAATAAAAAATTTACTATCTTCTTCCTAGTTTTTTTTAAAAAAATTTAAGACTATTTTTGAGAAATTCATTATTTTATCATAAAGGGAGGATATAAAAACATGTCATTTTATGAATCAAACTATATTGCAAACTTACAAAAATTAGTTGAATATATGAATGTTGAAACATATTTTAACCACTTCATTTATATAAAGAAATTTTTTTCTTTTAGCATTGATATAGACAATGGTAATCATTAAAAAAATTAATATTTTTTTCACACATATCAAATTTTAGTATAGTTTATAATTTATTTAGCATATTATATGATTTCATCATATATATTTAACTAATAGGTAGTATAATATATGTTATTATTTTATATATTTGACTTAAACTATTTTGAATATTATTTAGAAAGTAAAAAATAAATAAAATTTTAAATTTTAAATTAAAAATATTATATATTATTTAATCATATTAAAAAGTAATTCATATATCAAAACTTAAAATAATTTATTATTTTGGTCTTCTATTTACAAATATTAAATTAAAAGATATTTATTTAGAAAAATTATTGTTTTTTCTTCTCTTTCTAAGACCATCCATTTTTTTTGAGAAATTCATTACTTCTTTATTAATCAAAGATATAATAATATAAAATTTTTGGAAATCAACAATGGTACAAATATATTAAAACTGCTTGTTGGTGAAGATGTTAAAATATTTTTTAACATCATTTGTATGCAAAAGTATATATAATATCCTATTATCGTTGATATATATGATAGAATTTATTTTAAAGATAATATATTTTTATTATATGTATAATTTTAAGATAGCTTATGATTTATTTAATATCATATATATTTGGGTGATAGATATTATAATTTTTCTTTTTTTCTTTTATATATTTGATTAAACTATTTTAAGGATTGTTTAGAAGAAAACTAAAAAAAAATTATTTTAAATTAAAAATATTATATATTATTTTACAATCATAATAAATAATTAATATGTTGAAGTTATATTAATTTATTATTTTTTATATATTTTTAAAAATTTTAAATTAAAATATTTTTATAAAAAAATTTACTCTCTTCTTCCTACTTCTTTAAAATCTTTCTTTATTTTTAAGAAATTTATTACTTTATTATCAAAAAAAATGAATCAACTATATTGCAAATACATTGAATGTGAAGATGTTGAAACATATTTTAACCTCTTCATTTGTGTAAAGAAAAAAAAAATTCCTTTTAGCGTTGATATAGATCATAGTAATCATTAAAAAATTAATATTTTTTTTATATATATAAAAGTTTGAATAGCATATAATTTATATAACATCTTATATGATTTCATCGTATATATTTACATAGTACAGCTAATGATTTATTAAAGATCTTATATGATTTGATCAAA
The DNA here is from genome assembly GCA_026541065.1 of Canavalia ensiformis. NCBI lineage: Eukaryota > Viridiplantae > Streptophyta > Magnoliopsida > Fabales > Fabaceae > Canavalia > Canavalia ensiformis. Next base: position 111,907 of record JAMKYM010000510.1, read on the forward strand.
TATATTTGGATGAAAGATATTATAATATGTTTTTCTATATATATTTGATTAAAATATTTTAAATTGTTTAGAAAGAAATTATAAAAAGTAAACTTTATAATTTTAAATTCAGAATATTATATATTATTTTACAATAATAATAAATAATTAATATGTTTAAGTTATATTAATTTATTCTTTTTTATCTTTTATTGAAAAATTAAATTAAAATATATTTATTGAAAGGATAAAATTTATTGTTTTCTTGCTCTTTCTTTTAAAATCATTTTTAAAGATTATTTTTGAATAAAATTATTATTTCATTATAAAAAGAGGATATAAAAACATGACCTTTTAAGAATCAATTATATTGAAAATACATTAAAATTTCTTGAAAATGATGATGGTGAAACATAATTTTACCACTTGTATAAAAAAAATTATGCTTTAAACATTGATGTAGATAATGGAAATCTCTCAAAAAATTAATAATTTTTTTAAGAAATTTAAATTTTAGAATAGTTAATGATTTATCTAGAATCTTATGTGATTTGATCATATATATTTAGAAAATGGATAATATAATATAATATAATAATATTTTATCCTTTTATTAAAAAATTTGAAAGATCTTTTAGAAGGAAATAAAAAATAAGAAAATTTAACCATTTTAAATTAAGAATATTATATATTATTTAACAATAATAATAAATAATTAATATGTTAATTTTTTTTTAATTTTTTTAATTTTATCTTTTATTTAAAAATATTAAATTAAAATATATTGATTTAAAACATAAATTTTATTTTTTTATTACTCTTTCTTTATAAACATTTTTTAATATTTTTCAAAAATTTATTATTTCATTATCAAGAGTGGATATAAAAACATGATACTTTATAAATAACTATATTGTGAAGACATGATATATTATAGGTACTATAATATATTTTAATATTTTATATATTTGGGTAAACTATTTTAAATATTATTTAGAAGAAAATATTTGGAATTTTTAAATTAAAATATTATAATATTAAAATTTATAAAAATTTATTATATTTGCTTTTTATTTACAAATATTAAATTAAAATATATTTATTTAAAACAAAAAATTTATTTTTTTTTCCTTTATTTTTAAGACCATCCATTTTTTAGAAATTCATGACTTCATTATTAATTGTGGATATAAAAATATAACATTATTTTGAATTAACAATGTTACAAAGATATTAAAATGACTTGTTGGTGAAGATATTGAAATATTTTTTAATAACATCATTTGTATGCAAAAAAAAAAATAAATAGTATCCTATTATCGTTGATATATATGATAGAATTTATTTTAAAGATAATGTCCTTTTAATAGATGTAAAATTTTAAAATAACTGATGATTTATTTAAAATCATATATATTTGGATGATAGATATATATTTGCTTTTTTTTTCTTTTATATGTTTGATTAAACTATTTTAAGGATTGTTTAGAAAAAAATTAAAAAAAGAAAAAAAATTATCCTTTTAGCATTGATGTGGATAATGAAAATATTTTAAAATTTATTTTTTTATACATGTAAATTTAAGAATTGCTTTTTACAATCATAATATATAATTAATATGTTGAATTTATATTAATTTATTATTTTATATTTTATCTAAAATATTAAATTAAAATATTTTTATTTAAAAAAAATTCTCTTTTTCCTACTTCTTTAAAATCTTTCTTTTGAGACTATTTTTGTGAAATTTATTACTTTATTATAAAGGAAAGATATAAAATCATGACATTCTTTGAATCAACTATATTACAAATGCCTGAAATTACTTTAATATGAGAATGTTGAAACATATTTTAACCACTTCATTTGTATAAAGAAAAAATTTTCCTTTTTTGCTTTGATATAGACAATGGTAATCATTTAAAAATTAATTTTTATAATGCATATCAAATTTTAGTATAACATATAATTTATTTAAAATCTTATATGATTTGTTTGTATATATTTTCGTAATAGGTTGTATAATATATGTTATTATTTTACATATTTTATTAAACATTATTTAGAAAGTAAAAAAAGTAAATAAATAATTCTAATTTTAAATTAAAAATATCCTATGTTATTTTATAATATTAAAAATAATTCATACATCAAAATTTATAAGAATAATTATTTTTGTCTTTTATTTACAAATATTTAATTAAAACAAAAAATTTATTGTGTTTTCCTCTCTTTTTAAGATCATCCATTTAAAACTATTTTTAAGAAATTCATTAAATCATTATTAAGCATGGATATAAAAATATAATATTTTTTTGAATCCACAATATTACAAAGATATTAAAATTACTTGTTGGTGAAGATGTTGAAATATTTTTTAACATCATTTATATGCAAAAAAATACATAGTATCCTTTTATCATTGATATATTTTTCTTTTCTTTTATATGATTAAACCATTTTAAGGATTCTTTAGAAGAAAATTAAAAAAAGAAAAATTTATGATTTTAAATAAATAATATTATATATTATTTTATAATCATAATAAGTAACTAATATGTTAAAGTTATATTAATTTTTTATTTTTTAGTTTTTATTTAAAAATTTTAAATTAAAATATTTTTATTTAAAAAAAGTATTATTTTCTTCCTGCTTCTTTAAAATCTTTCTTTCAAGACTATTCTTGAGAAATTCGTTACTTCCTTATCAAGGGATGATATAAAAAGATAACGTTTTATAAATTAACTATGTGCAATGACATGAAAGTCACTTGAAAATGAAGATGTTGAACAACATTTTAACCACTTCATTCATATTGTGGCCCAAATCAGGATAATTACGGGGACCTAGATCAGTATTGGGGTCAAGATTAGTACTAGGACCTGAACCAATAGTTGTACCAGGACCAGGTACAGTATTGGGTCTAGGACAAGTAGTAAGACCAGAACCAGGATTAGTATTGTGACCAGGATCAGTAATTGAACCAGGACCAAGATCAGTAATAGGACCAAGAGCAATAGTTGGACCAGGGACTAGGCCCGATCTAGGATCAGTACTAGGTCGTAGATTAGTACTAAGATCAGAACTAGTAATTGGACCAAGACATGGGTCAGTACTATGACAAGGACTAGTAGTATGACCAAGACCAGGACCGATTGCTGGACAAGGATTAGTATTGGGTCAGGACCAGTAGTTGGACGAGGACAAGGATTAGTACTTGGACCAAGATTAGTAGTTATACCAGGACCAGGATCAGTACTGAGATGAGGTCCAATAGTAGAAGCAGGAGCAAGATTAGTATTGGGATCAGGACTAGTAGTTGGACGAGGACTAAGACCAAGATCAATATTGGGACGAGGACCTAGATCAATATCGGGACCAGGACCAGGACCAGGACCAAGATTAGTACTGGTCTAGGACCAAGATAGTACTAGGAAAAAGACCAATAGTTGGACAGGGATCAGTACTAGGTCCATGACTAGTAATAGGACCAAGACTTGGGACAAAGATCAAAAATAGGACCAGGACCAATAGTTGAACCAAGACTAGGACCAGGACCTGGAACAATACCGCGACAAGGACTAGTAGTAGGACCACAACCTAGACCAAAATCAGTATTAGGGCTAAGACCTGGATCAGTACTAGGACTAGGACTAGTAGTTGGACAAAGATCATTACTAGGTCTAAGTTTAGTAGTTGGACTAGGGCCAAGATCAATACTAGGACCAAAACCAATAGTAGGACTTGGACTAGGACAAGTACAACGACTAGGACCAGTAGGTGGACATGGACCAAGATCAATACTTGGGTCAAGACAAGGATTAGTATTGGGCCACGACCAGGTTCATTACTTGGACCAAGTCCAGTAGTAGGACCAAGACTAGGATCAGTATTAGGACCACGACCAGTACTTGGACCCAAACAAGGATCATACTGGGGACCAAGACCAATAGTTGGACCAAGATCGGTATTGGGACTAAGATCAGTATTCAAAGTAGGACAAGTAGTTGGACCAGGACCAGGATCAATATTGGAACCAGAACTAGTAGTAGAACTAGGACTAGGATTAGTATTAGGACCTGGACCAGTAGGTGGACTCGGACCAGGATAGTTAATGGGACAAGGATAAGTACTAGGGCCAGGACCAGGATTAGTATTGGGACCTGGACTAGTAGTTGTACAAGGACCATGTTCGGTACTAGGTCGAGGACCAGTAGTAGGATCAGGAATAGGATCAGTATTGTGAACAGGACCAGAAGTTGAACCAAGACCAAGATCAGTAATAGGACAATGATAAGTAGTAAGACTAGGACTAGGATCAGAACTAGGACTTGGACAAATAGATGGACCCATACCAGGATAATTAATGGGACCAGGATCAGTATTGGGACTTGGACTAGTAGTTGTACAAGGTCCAGGTTCAGTACTAGGTCTAAGACCAATAGTAGGAGCAGGACCAAGACTAGGATTAGTATTATGATCAAGACCACTAGTTGCACCCAGATCAACATCAGTAATAGGACAAGGATTAGGATCAGTACTAGGACCACGACCAGTAGTTGGACCCGGACCAGGATTAGTACTAGGACGAAGATCAGTGTTTAGACTTGGACTAGTAGTTGTACTAGAGCCAGGTTCATTACTAGGTCCAAGACGAGTGGTAGGACCATGACTAGGACCAATATTGGGACCAATACCAGTAGTTGGACGCAGACCAGGATCACTACTAAGACCAGGATCAGTACTAGGTCCTAGATCAATACTTAGACCTAGATTAGTATTAGGACTAGGACCAGCATTAGTACGAGGACCTAGATCAATGCCTTCTCCTCACAAACTCTAGGTAAGGTCTTGAAATCCTCTGCATGGTTGCATAAAGATGTTTCTTGAAGCCTAATGTGTTTATGATTGCCTCCAGTAGTCTAGATGTATAAATGTATATGCGTTAGAATAAGGAATTCATTAGGTGGAGTGATCTTGAAACTGCTCCATGTCCGTGATCAAGAACCATATGATTCAGAGTTTATGATAGAATGTTCTAAGGGTTGTGTTTCTTTGCTATTGTATTGGTGCATTTGTTTTCCCGCATGGCGATTCCATGATTACCTCAAGTAGATAGGCCTTAGAATATAGTCTGGCTATATGGGTTATTGTCGTCAAGATAGTAGAGAGGTTCTGTACATACTCTAATAGGCATCCCAACGTCGATCCTTAGGAGCTGGGGTGTTTATTTCTGCTATATAATGATCTGAACTCCTTTGTGGCGTATCACTGTTAATGTCATGTATTCGACCTTGGAGTAACTCAACTACAGAGTACATGTTAAAGTAAGCTAGGGGACTCAGCTGCACAATGCCCCTTCACGCCTGGATCGTGTTCTTAGGAGCCATATGAAGAGGAAGATGCACCTAGAGCCAAAGTTCACCACACTGATAGGAATAGCAGGTTGTTGAGACTTTGATATTGTGTACCTTGACACTATCATGCATGGCGTTTTCCATGCTGAAATGGGGACCCTGGCTGGGCTGCTAGTTGGTTTGATTATCATCCCAGAATATACATCATTAAGTGAGTTATAAGTACAAGTAGAATGGGAGTACTCATGATATATCCCTCCAAATAACTCGGCCACACCAGACAATCTTGTTACTATGCAAGCCAAAGTCACTAACAGGAGCAGTAAGTAAGCCGTCGACATATCCATAAAGCAAGGGAAAATACGTCTCCATATAGTGCTTGACAAAGGAGTAGGGTGGCCTTGGGTCTAGGTGAGTTAAAAAGAATCTGTGCGAAACTACACACAAGCTCCAGCAAGTAGGCATAAGGCCCTGTGGGTGTTCTTGCCAAAACCAGAGGCCATGCATGAACGGGGATGGCATGCAAGAGGATAAAAAGAGTGGGCCCTGCTCGTGAACAATGTTTGGGATGAAGAAAGCTTTGCCTATATTTACATATATGAGTAAAGGAATGCAGTGTTACAAAATTGTGTAGCTCAAGTGGCAGGTTCACCATCAATGACTTCCTTGGTCCCATGATTAAACCTTGTGTGTAGCAATTGGTTTTAAATTCCTAATTTATGATTGTAGAATCAGCAACGAGCCTCCACGTGATTTTAGTTTTGGTTGGAAGAGCATAGGTGACAATGCAAGGCTTAACTCAAGAGGTTGTATCAATCAGAGCCCATGCGACCAGACGCCACAGGTGCATTTCGTGCCATAGATAATGGTGGCCATAAGGAAGAGGACGCCAGGGAAGCAAAGAATAACACAGTCCCGAGCAAGTAAGGTGCTCCAAAACACAGAGATTCGAGTGGAAAATATGGGGAAGTGGGGACAATGTCTACGTCCCAGGCAACCATGCATGTAGATTGACGTACGCCCAGAACGTGAATAATAGTATATAGGATCACCTTCCAGTTTCAAGATCTAAGTGGGTTTGAGTGGTGGCACTTCTTCCAGTCAAAGAGCCATGCCCTGGGTTCGAATCCCTTCAGGCCGTTTTTAAGGAAAAATAGCAAGTCAGCATCGATTCCATATAAAACATGGAGACAAGGTTATATCTCAACCAAAAGGATTAGTCTGATGGTTTGCTCACTCGTCCGCAACCTCCCTCGCCTCCTGTTTGATCCCTACAAGCTACAATTTTAATTTCAAAATCTTGTCATGATTCGAGCAGGGCTTAAAATCAATTCAAGGCGCTCAGTACACAACTAGGCGCACAGCCCAGGGGTCGAACGCTCTGATCACAACCCATAAAGCGCGAGTTTGAACCCCCTGGCAACATATTTCCCTTTTAAATACCCAAGCTTCCCCAAGCCTCTCCTAAGTCGCGAGCCGCCCTTGGAGCCACCGAGCTGTCAAGCCGCCTACGAAGCCACCGAGCCAACCATCTAAATGAAGCCATATTAAAGCTATTGCAAAAACCCTATATTTCCAGTAATTACGAAGGGGCCCCCGTACTTCCAGTAATCTCAATTTCACCCCTAAACTTCCCATAATTTCACTTAAGCCCCAGAATTCCCATAAATTACAGCATAACCCTTTAAACTTTCTAAAAGTGCAAATAAGCCCCTCAATTTTCTAAAATTGCAATTAACCCCCTAAACTTTCCAAAAGTGCAAATAAGCCCCTCAATTCCCCATTATTCCAGATTAGCCCCAACCAAAATCATTTTTTCTTTTGTTCTAAATCAAATTCCTTTTTTCTCTCTTTCAAATAAAATCAAACCCTTCTTCCAAATCAAGTTCAATTTCTTTTAGATTCTCTTTCTTCAACTTAAATCAAGTTTAATTTTTCATAAAATTTCAAGTCAACTATTCCTTTTCAACCAATTCCCTTTCTCCAAAAGTTTCCAATCATGCCCAGTTTGTTTTAAACCAAACCTAATCTTCTTCTCGATTATTTTCAAAGAAAATTTCTTTGGTTATAGGTCTCACGCAATGGACCCTAAGCATGAACTAGTAGCTTTTTCTGTTGTTCGATGTTTAGGAATTCATATGGGTCCCAAGTGCAACCGTAGTTGTCTTGGACCCTATGCATATGTGGACTGAGAATCCCTTTCAAATAGATCTCAAGAAAATTCATTTAGGAATCTCTAGGTCTCACACAATGAACCCTAAGCACGAACTGGTAGCTTTTTCTACTGTTCGATGTTTAGGAATTCATATGGGTCCCAAGTGCAGCCGTAGTTGTCTTGGATCCTGTGCATATACGGACCAAGGATTCTCCTTAAAATATTTTCAAAACACTAGCCGTTTTCAAATATTCCTTTTCAAGCAGCTCCGAAGATCAAGCCTTCGATTACTTTATCAAACACTCCTTTTCAAGCTTCTCCGAAGGTCAAGCCTTCACACCAGAACTACGTAAGCCTTGAGTTTCCCATTGCACCGGAGAATACGTAGGAGCAGAATCAAGTCCTGTCAGGCTAACCTCCATCAAGTAATTTATTTCCATGCCAATTAAGGGATCAAATTATCTTCAAAAATCACACACTCAGTTTAAGGGTACCGTTCTTCGGAATGGACGAGTGGGGTGTCTAACACCTTCCCCACTCGTAACCGACTCCGACCCAAATCTTCTTCCTCGAGTCAGGGTTTTTTTCCAAGTATTTTCCCTTAAATAAAAATTTGGTGGCGACTCCACATTAATCAAATACATTCATTTTCAAATTTTAGCGAGTTCGTCGTCTCGTCGGAATTACGGTTGCGACATGATTAAACTATTTTAAGTATTGTTTAGAAAAAAATTAAAAAAAGAAAAATTTATGATTTCAAATTATGAATGTTATATATTATTTCAAAATCATAATATATAATTAATATGCCGAAGTTATATTAATTTAATATTTTTAGATAAAATATAAAAATAATAAATTAAAATATTTTTATTTAAAAAAATTCTATCTTCTTCCTACTTTAAATTCTTTCTTTTTAGACTATTTTTGTGAAATTTATTACTTTATTATAAAGGGAGGATATAAAAACATGACATTCTTTGAATTAACTATATTACAAATGCATGAAATTACTTTAATGTGACGATGTTGAAACATATTTTAACCTCTTCATTTGTATAAAGAAAAAATTTTCCTTTTAGCTTTAATATAGACAATGGTAATAATTTAAAAATTCATTTTTTTAATGCATATCAAATTTTAGTATAGCATATAATTTATTTAACATCTTATATGATTTCTTTGTGTATATGTTATTATTTTACATATTGAATTGAACTATTTTAAACATTATTTAGAAAGTAAAAAGTAAATAAATAATTTTAATTTTAAATTAAAAAATAATTCGTACATCAAAATTGATAATAATAATTATTTAGAACAAAAAGTTTATTACTTTTTCCTCTCTTTTTCAGATCATCCATTTAAAACTATTTTTGAGAAATTCATTAATTCATTATTAAGCATGGATATAAAAATATAATATTTTTTGAATCCACAATGTTACAAAGATATTAAAATTACTTGTTGGTAAAGATGTTTAAATATTTTTTAACAACATCATTTGTATGAAAAAAATACATAGTATCCTTTTATCTTTGATATATATGATAGAAATCATTTAAAAAATAATTTTTTTAATAGGTGTAATGTTTTACGATGCTTATTATTTATTTAAGATCATATATATGTGTGGTGATAGATAATATAATGTTTTCTTTTCTTTTATATGTTTGATTAAACCATTTTAAGGATTCTTTAGAAGAAAAGTTAAAAAATAAAAATTTATGATTTTAAATAAATAATATTATATATTATTTTATAATCATAATAAGTAATTAATATGTTAAAGTTATAATAATTTATTATTATTATTTTTATTTAAAAATATTAAATTAAAATATTTTTATTTTAAAAAATTATTATTTTTTCCTACTTCTTTAAAATATTTCTTTTAAGACTATTCTTGAGAAATTCATTACTTCCTTATCAAGGGATGATATAAAAGATAACATTTTATGAATCAACTATGTTGCAATAACATGAAAGTCACTTGAAAGTAAAGATGTTGAAACACATTTTAATCACTTCATTCGTACTGTGGTCCAAATCAGGATAATTACTAGGACCTAATCAACACTGAGGCCAAGATCAAGATCAGTACTAGGACTTGAACCAATAGTTGTACCAAGACTAGGTTCAATATCAGGTCTAGGACAAGTAGTACGACCAGGACCAGGATCAGTATTGTGACCAGGACCAATAGTTGAACCAAGACCAAGATTAGTAATAGGACCAAGAGCAGTTGTTGGATCAAGACTAGGATTAGTACTGGGACCATAACCAGTAGTTGGGCTTGGACTAGGATCAACACTAGGATTAGGATCAGTACTAGGTCCTAGATTAGTACTAAGACCAGAACCAGTAATTGGACCAAGACATTGGTTAATATTGGAACAAGGACTAGTAGTATGACCAGGACCAGGATCGATAGCTGAACAATGATCAATATTGGGATCAAGATCAATACTGGGTCAGGACCAGTAGTTGGAAGAGGACCAGGATTAGTACCAGGACCTGGATCAATATTAAGACCAAGACCAATAGTTATACCAGGACCAGGTCTAGTAGTAGGAGCAGGACCAAGATCAGTACTGGGGTCAGAACAAGGATTAGTACTGGTGCCACGACCAGGTTCATTACTTGGATCAACACTAGGATCAGTATTGGGACCACGACTAGTAGTAGGACCACGACTAGGATGAATATTGGGACCAAGACCAGTAGTTGGACCCAAACCAAGATCAGTACTAGGTCCTGGATCAATACATGGACCTAGATTAGTACTGGGGCTAGAACCAACAGATAGACCAGGACCAGGATTAATACTAGGACCAGGATCAGGATCAATACTAGGATCAGGACTAGGATCATTACTGAGACTAGGACCTGCAGCTAGACCTAGATTAGTACTAGGACAAGCAACAGTCCTACGATAAGAACTAATAGTTGGACCAAGGCCATGATCAGTATTGGAACCAAAACTGATAGTAAGACTAGGATTTGGATTAGTACTACAACCAAGACAAGTAGGTGGACACATACCAAAATAATTATTGGGACTAGGATCAGTACAGGGCCAGGACCAACATTAGTACTAGGACCTAGACCAGTAGTTGTACCAAGACCAGGTTTAGTATTGGGTTTAGCATTAGTTGTAGAACCAGGACCAGGATCAGTATTGTGACTAGGATGACTAGTTGAACCAAGACCAAGATCAATAATAGGATCTGGACCAGGACTAGGATCAGTATTGGGACCACGACTAGTTGTCGGACCCAAACCCAGTACTAGGTCTTGTATTAGTACTAAGACTAGAACCAATAGTTGGACCAAGACAAGGATTAATACTTGGACCAGGACTAGTAGTATGACCAGGAATAGGATCAATACGGGACCAGGATCAGTATTGGGATTAGGACTAGTATTTGGACTAGGACCAGGATTAGTAGTGGGACTAGGACTAGGATTAAAATCAGCATCAATTGTAGGACTAGGACCACAATTTATACTATGAGCAAGACCACTAGTAGGATCGAGACCTGGATCAATATTGGACAAGGACCAGTAGTAGGTCAGGACCATGATTAGAAGTATGACTAGGATCAATACTAGAACCAAGACATGTAGTAGGACTAGGACCAAGACTAGTAGTAGGACAAAGAATAAGATCAATACTTGGACCAGGATTAGTAGTATGAAAGGACCATGATTAGTACACGGACAAGACCTGGATTAGTGCTAGAATCAAGACAAGTTGAAGGAGAAGGGCAACGATCAATATTAAGACCAGGATCAATAAGTGGACCAGAACTAGGATAAGTATTAGGACCAGGATCAATATTAAGACCAATAGTAGGACCAGGACCAAGATAAGTACTAGGACCACAAACAAGATCAATACTAGGACCAACATCAGAAGTAGGACAAGGACCAAGATCAATAGTTGGACTAGGGCAAGGATGAATACTAGGACCAAGATCAGTATTAATACTAGGACAGGGACCAATAGTAGGACGAGGACTAGGATCAATACTAGGAATAGGGTTAGTAGTAGGACCAAGATTAGTACTAGGATCAGGACCAGCACCAATTGTAGATCCAAGACTAGTAGTAGGATCGGGAACAAGATAAGTACTAGAACCATGATCGGTATCAATACTAAGACTAGGTTCAATATTAGGATTGAGATCTGGATCATTAGTAGGATCGGGAACAAGATAAGTACTAGAACCATGATCGGTATCAATACTAAGACTAGGTTCAATCTAGGACCAGGACCAAGATCACTACTAGGATGAGGATTAGGATTAGGACAAGGAACTGTACAAGGACACCGATCAAGCCCAAGATGGATACTAGGATTAATACAAGTAGTAGGACAAGAAACCAGGATCAGCAAAAGGACAAACACCAGTAGTAGGACCAAGACCAGGACCAATACTAAGACGAGGATGAGAACTAGGATAAAGACTAGTAGTAGGATAAGGAACTGTACTAGGACACCAACCAAGACCAGGATCGATACTAGGACCGAGACAAGTAGTAGGATAAGAAACAAGGATCAGTGAAAGGACCAACACCAATAATAGGACCAGGACCAGTACTACAAGACAAACCAGTAATAGGACTAGGACTTGGACCAGTACTAAGACCAGGACCAGTTGTAGGCCAAGACCAGGATCAATACTATGACTAGGACTAGGATCAGGATTAGTACTATGAAAGGACTAAGATTAATACTAGAACCAGGACCAGGACCAACATAAGCACTAGAACTAGGACTAGTAGTAGGACAAGGGCAACAATTAATACTATGACCAGGACTAGTAGTAGGACCAGGATGAGGATTATCACTAGGACCATGACCAATAGTAAGATCAGGACCAAGACCATGATAAGTATTAGGACCAAGGCTAGGATTAGTAGTAGGACCAGGACAAAGATTAGTACTAGGACCAAGATCATGATTAGTATTACGACCAAGATCAGGATTAGTACTAAGACCACGAGAAGTAGTAGGACCTGGACCAGGATCAATACTAGGACAAGGACCAGAACAAGAAGTAGGGCCAGCACCAGGATCAGTAGTAGGACTAGGACTAGGACCTGTAGTAGGACGAGGACTAGGATCAATACAAGTACCAGGACTAGGACCAAGATCTGTGAGAGGACAAGGAAATATAGTAGGGCCAAAACCAATAGTAGGACCAAAATCAATAGTAGATCTAGAACCAGTAGTAGGATCAGAAATAGGATTAGTACTAGGACCAATAGTAGGATCAAGAATAGAATTAGAACTAGGACTAGGACCAATATCAGTACTTGGACCAGGTTTAGTACTAGAACTGGGACCTAGATTAGTACTAGGATTGGGACTAGGATCAGTACTAAAATCAGGACCAATAGTAGGACCAAAGCCAAAGTAGATCTAGGACTAGTAGTAGGATCAGGAACATGACTAGTGTTAGGACCAATAGTAGGATTAGGAACAGGATTAGTACTAGGACCAAGACTAGTTTCAATACTTGTACTAGGTTCAGTACTAGGATTGGGACCTAGATTAGTACTAGGGCTGGGACCTAGATTAGTACTAGGATTGTGACCTACATCAGTACTAGGACCAAGACCAAGACAAGGATTAATACTAGGATATAAAAAATTAATTACTTCATTATTACGAGAGGATATAAAAATATAACATTGTAATTTGTATGAATCAACAATATTACAAAGACGTGGAAATTACTTGGAGGTGAATATATTGATATTTTTTAATCACATCATTTGTATGCAAAATTCAACGTAGTATCCTTTTTACCATTGATCTAGATAATGGAAATCATTTAAAAAATTAAAATTTTTTAATAGATGTAAAGTTTTAATATAGCTAATGATTTATTAAAGATCTTATATGATTTGATCAAATGTATTTGGGTAATAGATAATGTAATATATATATATATATATATATATATATATATATATTTGATTAAAATATTTTAAGGATGGTTTAGAAAGAAGTTATAAAAAGTAAAATTTATAATTTTAAAGTCGAATATTATATATTCTTTTACAATAATAATAAATAAATTATATGTTTAAGTTATATTAATTTATTCTTTTTATCTTTTATGGAAAAAATTTAATTAAAATATATTTATTGAAAGGATAAAATTTATTGTTTTCTTGCTCTTTCTTTTAAAATATTTTTTAAGGTTATTTTTTGAAAAAAAATTATTATTTCATTATAAAAGGAGGATATAAAAACATGACCTTTTAAGAATCAATTATATTGCAAAGACATGAAAATTACTTGAAAATAAGGATGGTGAAACATAATTTTATCACTTCATTTGTATAAAAAAATTATGCTTTTAACATTGATGAAGATAATGGAAATCATTTAAAATATTAATAATTTTTAAATAAATTTAAAATTTAGAATAGTTTATGATTTATTTAGAATCTTATATGATTTGATCATATATATTTAGAAAATGGATAATATAATATAATAATATTTTATCCTTCTAGTAAAATATTTGAAAATTTTTTAGAAGGAAATAAAAAATAAAGAAAATTTTATCATTTTAAACTAATAATAATATATACTATTTTTAATAATATAAAATAATTAATACATCAAAATTTAGATTAATTTTTTATTTTTTACAAATATTAAATTAAAATGTATTTATTTAAAACAAAAAAATAGAGCAATTTTTTTCATCTCTTTCTAAGTCCTTCCTTTTAAATATTTTTTTTTTAGAAAGTCGTTACTTCATTATTCAGAGAAGATATAAAAACATAACATTGTATGAATGAACAATGTTACAAAAACATGGAAATTACTTTGAGGTGAATATGTTGAAATTTTTTTAACCACATCATTTTTACGCAAAAAAAACATGTATATTAATTTATTAATTTTATCTATTATTTAAAAATATTAAATTAAAATATATTTATTTAAACATTAAATTTATCATTTTTTCTCTCTTTTTAAGACCTTCTTCCTTTTAAAGCTATTTTTGAGAAATTTATTACTACGTTATTAAGAGATGATATAAAAACATAACATTATATGAATCAACAACAATGTTAGAGAAACATGAAAATTACTTGGATATAAATATGTTGAAATATTTTTTAACAACATTATTTGTATGAAAAAACACGTAGTATCTTTTTAGCTTTGATATAGATGATAGAAATTATTTAAAAAATTTTCTTTTAATAGATATAAAGTTTAAAAATAGCTTACGATTTACTTAAGATTTTATTTGATTTTATCATATATATTTGGATGATAGATAATATAATAATTTTTTATTTGATTAAAATATTTAGATTGTTTAGCGGGAAATTAAAAAATTAAAATTATAACTTTAAATTAAGAATATATATTATTTTACAATATTAATAAACAATTAATACGTTAAATTTATATTAATTTATTATTTTTTACCTTTTATTAAAAATATTAAATTTAAATATATTTATTTAAAATATAAAACTTACCATTTTATTACTCTTTATTTAAAATCATTTTTTAAGATTATTTTTTAGAAATTTATGACTTCATTATCAAGAGAGGTTATCAAAACATGACATTTTATGAATCAACTATTTTACAAAAACATGAAAATTACTTGAAATGAGGATGTTGAAACATATTTTAACTACTTCATTTGTATAAAAAAAATTTATCTTTTTAGCATTGATATGGATAATGAAAATCTTTTAAAATTTAATATTTTTTTATACATGTAAATTTAAGAATTTATTTTTATATATTTATGATCTTGTATGATTTGATCATATATATTTAAATAATAGATAATATAATATATTTTATTCTTTTCTATATTTGAGTAAACTATTTTAAAAATTGTTTAGAATGAAATAAAAAAACATATAATTTAAAATTAAGAATAACCTACATTATTTTTTAGTATTAAAAATTATTAATATTATATGAACCAAAAATATTACAAAGACATCGAAATTACTTGAAGTTGAATATGGGGAAATATTTTTTAACCATATCATTTGTATGTGAAAAAAAATACTATCCTTTTAGCATTGATATAGATGATGGAAATCATTTAAAACATTAATACTTTTTTAGTAGATGTAAAGTTTTAAGATAGTTTATGATTTATTTAGAATCTTATATGATTTGATCATATATATTTGAGTGATAGGTAATATAATATATTTTTTTCTTTTATATATTTGATTAATCTATTTGAAGGATTGTGTAAAAGAAAATTAAAAAAATTATAATTTTAAGTTAGGAATATTATATATTATTTTACAATAATAAAAAAGTTATCCTTTTAGTATTGATTAAAAAATGTAAAATTTGAGAGTAGCTTATTATTTATGGAGGATCTTATATGATTTGATCGTATATATTTGTATAATAGATAAAATAATATATTTTATTTTTTTATATTTGATTAATCTAGTTTAAATGTTATTTATAAGGTAATAAAATATAAAGAAAATTTTATAATTTTAAATTAAGAACAATACATATTATTTTATAAGAATAAAAATAATTAATATATCATAATTTACATTAATTTATTATGTTTGTCATTATTTACACATATTAAATTAAAATATGTTTAGTTAAAACAAAAAACTTTATCATTTTTTGTCTCTTTCTAAGACCTGTCTTTTAAAAGTATTTTTAAAAAATTCATTACATCATTACTAAGAGAGGATATAAAGACATAACATTTTATGAATGAACATTACAAAGACATAAAAATTACTTGGAGTTGATGTGTTGAAATATTTTTTAACCACATCATTTGTATTAAAAAAAAATAGTGTCCTTTTAGTATTTATATAGATGATGGAAATCATTTAAAAAATTAATATTGTTTTAATAGTGATAGCGGTGAGAATAATAATAATAATGTCTCAAGATAATAGTAGTGGTATGATGGTTATAATATAAAAATATTATATAATTATGTAAATTTATATTTTATATATTATTCAATTATTATTTAAGATAAATAATTTTATATGTTATTATTATAATATTTTATATTATTCAATATTTATTTTACTTATAAATAATATATATTATGAATAGTCATATAATATAAAAATATATTATAGTATTATAAATTTAATATAATTTATATATCAAATAAAATTATTTATTTTTTAATATATAAAAATTAGATAAATAAAAAATTAATCAAAAATTAAATTATTTTAAAGTAATAAAAAATAAATTATTATTATTATTATTATTATTATGGTGATAATAATAATTGTGGTGTTGGTTTTGGTGGTTATAATATAAAAAATATTATATAATCATACAGTTTTATATTTTATATATTATTTGATAATCAATATATAAGATAAATAATTTTATATATCATTTTTATAATATTTTTATATTATTTAATATTTATTTACATAAATAATATATACTATATTATAAATTTAGATAACATAAAATTATATTATAATAAAATAAATTAAATATAATTTTTACATATCAAATAGTATCATTCATATGTGAATCTATAAAATAGATAAATAATTAAATTTTTCAAAATAATAGAAAAAAATTATAAAAGTAAAATTTAAAATTAATAGTTCATAGTTGTAAAGTTTATAAAATTAAAATTCCATTAAAACATGTGGGTTAGAGTCATTTAATGGATTTAATTTTTTATTCTTCAACTTTTTCTCTGAATTTTTTTTTTCAATAATTTTTTCTGCAGTTTCTTTTTTTTTCTTTAAATAAAATAGGGATGAAAAGTTAAAATAAGTAAAGAAAATTTAAAAAGAAATTTGAGATAAAGAGTTAAATATATTTAAAAATAAAAAATAAATAAAAGTATAGAAATTTTGAGAAAAAACTGAGAGAGAGAAAAAGGTAAAAATTAGAGAGGAAGAAAATTATAGAAACAAATAAAAAATAAATACATTAAATAATATTTATCCATTGCATGTTCTTCTTTCAAATAGTTCTATATTATTTTTAGTATTTCAAGGATGATTATTTAAGTAAAAATGGTTTGTGAAACACTACAAAATTCACATGCTTTTATTTTGGAATATGTAAAAACATGGAAACTACTTGAAAATAAGGATGTTGAAACACAATTCAACCACTTCCTTTATATAAAGTAAAAAAATATCCTTTTAGTATTGATTTAGATAATGGAAATTATTTTATAAATTAATATTCTTTAAATACATATCAAATTAATATATTTATGTAATAGGTAGTATAATATATTTTATTATTTAAATATTTGATTAAACTATTTTAAACATTATTTAGAAAAAAGGAAAAATTTATAGTTTTAAATGAAAAATATTATATAATATTTTATAATGTTAACAAATAATTAGTATATCAAATTTATAATTTTTTATTTTATTTACAAATATTAAATTAAAATAAAAAATTTATCATTTTCTCCTCTAATTTTAAGACCATCCATTTAAAATTAATTTTGAGAAATTCACTACTTCATTGTTAAGAGAGAATATAAAAATATAATGTTGTTTGAATCAACAATGTTACAAAGATATAAAAATTACCTTTTGATAAAGATGTTGAAATATTTTTAAAAACATCATTTGTATATAAAAAAACATAGCATCCTTTTATTATTAATATATACGATGGAAATTACTTAAAAAATTAAGATATTTTTAATTGATGTAATGTTCCAAGATAGCTTATATTTATTTAGGATCTTATATGATTTGATGATATATATTTTGGACAATAGATAATATAATATGTTTTTTACTTTTATATATTTGATTAAACAATTTTAATGATTTTTAGAAGAAAATTAAAAAAAAATTATGATTTTAAATTAAGAATATTATATGTTATTTTAAAATCCTAATAGATAATTAATATATTAAGTTTGTATTAATTTATTATTTTTCTTTTACTTAAAAATTTTTAATTAAAATATTTTTATTTCAAACAAAAAATTTACTGCTTTCTTCCTACTTCTTTAAAATCTTTCTTTCAAGAAAAGTTTTAGAAATTTATTACTTCCTTATCAAGGAAAGATATAAAATAATAATATTTTACGAATAAACCATTTTGAAATGACATAAAAGTTACTTGAAATTAAAGATGTTGAAACACATTTTAACCACTTTATTAGTATAAAGAAAAATTATCCTTTTAACATTGATGTAAATGATGGAAATTATTTAATTGGTCATTTTTTTGGATAAATGTAAAATTTTAGTATAACTTGTCATTAATTTAGTATCTTCTATGATATGATCGTATATATTTACGTAATAGGTACTATAATATATTTTAATATTTTATATATTTGAGTAAACTATTTTAAATATTATTAAGAAGAAAACAATTTGGAATTTTAAATTAAAAATATTATAATATTAAAAAAAATTATATATCAAAATTTATAAAAATTTATTTTTTATTTTTTATTTACAAATATTAAATTAAAATATATTTATTTAAAACAAAAAATTTATTGTTTTTTTTTTCTATTTTTAAGACCATCCATTTTTTAGAAATTCATGACTTAATTATTAATTGAGGATATAAAAATATAGCATTTTTTGAATTAACAATGTTACAATGATATTAAAGTTACTTGTTGGTAAAGATGTTGAAATATTTTTTAACAACATCATTTGTATGCAAAAATATAGATAGTATCTTATTATCATTGATATATATGATAGAATTTACTTTAAAGATAATATCTTTTTAATAGATGCATAATTTTAAGATAACTTATGATTTATTTAAGATCATATATATTTGGATGATAGATATTATAATTTTGTTTTTTTTTTCTTTTATATGTTTGATTAAACTATTTTAAGGATTGTTTAGAAAAAAATTAAAAAAATAAAAATTTATTATTCCAAATTAAGAATATTATATATTATTTTACAATCATAATAAATAATTAATATTTTGAAGTTATATTAATTTATTATTTTTATAATTTATTTAAAAATATTAAGTTAAAATATTTTTATTTAAAACAAAAAATTTACTATCTTCTTCCTAGTTTTTTAAAATCTTTTTTTAAGACTATTTTTGATAAATTCATTACTTTATCATAAAGAGAGGATATAAAAATATGTCATTTTATGAATCAACTATATTGCAAATGCATGAAAATTATTTGAATATGAGAATGTTGAAACATACTTTAACCACTTCATTTATATAAAGAAAATTTTTTCTTTTAGCATTGATATAGACAACGGTAATCATTAAAAAAATTAATATTTTTTTTCACACATATCAAATTTTAGTATAGCTTATAATTTATTTAGCATATTATATGATTTCATCGTGTATATATAGAACTAATAGGTAGTATAATATATGTTATTATTTTATTAAACATATTTAGAAAGTAAAAAATAAATAAATTTTTAAATTTTAAATTAAAAATATTATATATTATTTAATAATATTAAAAAGTAATTCATATATCAAAACTTAAAATAATTTATTATTTTGGTCTTCTATTTACAAATATTAAATTAAAAGATATTTATTTAAAAAAATTATTGTTTTTCCCTCTCTTTTTATGACCATCCATTTTTTGAGAAATTCATTACTTCTTTATTAATCAAAGATATAAAAATATAAAATTTTATGAATCAACTATATTGCAAATACATGAAAATTACTTTAATGTGAAGATGTTGAAACATATTTTAACCTCTTCATTTGTATAAAGAAAAAATTTTCCTTTTAGCGTTAACATTGACAATGGTAATCATTAAAAAATTAATATTGTTTTATACATATCAAATTTTAGTATAGCATATAATTTATTTAACATCTTATATGATTTCATCGTATATATTTACATAGTAGATAGTATAACATATGTTATCATATTATATATTTGATTGAACTATTTTAAATTTTGTTTAGAAAGTAAAAAATAAATATAAATTTTAAATTAAAAATATTACATATTATTTTAAAATATTAAAAGATAATTCATATATCAAAATTTCTAATAATTTGTTATTTTTATCTTTTATTTACAAATTTTAATCAAAATATATTTAATTAAAATAAAAAATTTATCATTTTTCCCTCTCTTTTAAGACCATCCATTTTAAACCATTTTTAAAAAATTTATTACTTCATTATTAAGCAAGGATATACAAATATAACATTTTTTTTAATCAACAATATTACAAAGATATTAAAATTACTTGTTGGTGAAGATGTTGAAATATTTTTTAACAAGATTATTTGTATTAAAAAAAATACATAGCATTCTATGATCAGTGATATATACAATAGAATTCATTTAAAAGATAATATTTTTTTAACAGATGTAAAGTTTTAAGATAGCTTATGATTTATTTAATATCATATATATTTGTATGATAGATAATATATTATGCTCTTTTTTCTGTTATATGTTTGATTAAACTCTTTTAAAGATTGTTTAGGAGAAAATTAAAGAAATAAAAATTTATGATTTCAAATTAAGAATATTATATATCATTTCATAGTAATAATAAATAATTAATATGTTGAAATTATATTAATTTATTAATTTTTATAATTTATTTAAAAATATCAAATTTAAATAATTTTTTAAAATAAAAAATTTACTGTCTTCTTCCTACTACTTTAAAATTTTTATTTTAAGACTATTTTTTGAAAAATTAATTACTTTATTATCAAGGAAAGGTATAAAAA
Source organism: Canavalia ensiformis (assembly GCA_026541065.1). Classification (NCBI taxonomy): domain Eukaryota; kingdom Viridiplantae; phylum Streptophyta; class Magnoliopsida; order Fabales; family Fabaceae; genus Canavalia; species Canavalia ensiformis. Next base: position 133,142 of record JAMKYM010000510.1, read on the forward strand.
CATGATCATTTATAAATGAACTATATTGCAAATGTATGAAAATTATTTGAATGTAAGGATGTTGAAAAATAGTTTAACCACTTCATTTGGGTAAAGAAATTTTTTTTTCTTTTCGCATTGATATAGACAATGGCAATCATTACCAAATTCAATAATTTTTTAATACATATCAATTTTAGTATAACTTATAATTTTTTTAACCACTTATATAATTTCACTGTATATATTTACATAATAGGTAGTATAATATATGTTATTATTTTATATATTTAATTAAACTATTTTTAACAATATTTGAAAGTAAAAAAAAAATTTAAATTTTAAATTAAAAATTTTATATATTATTTTATAATATTGAAAAATAAATAATATATCAAAATTTATAACAAATTATGATTTTTGTCTTTTATTTACAAATGTTAAATTAAAATTGGCTGTTTAATCAAAACAAAAAATTTATCATTTTTTTCCTCTCTTTTTAAGACTATCGATTTTTTGATAAATTTATTATTTTGTTATTAATCGAGGATATTAAAATATAATTTTTAAATCAACAATGTTACAAAGATATTAAAATTACTTGTTGATGAAGATGTTGAAATATTTTTTTAACAACATAATTTGTATGAAAAAAATATATAACATCTTATTATCATTGATATATATGATAGAATTTATTTAAAAGATAATATTTTTTTAATAGATGTAAAGTCTTAAGATAACTTATGATTTTTTTAAGATCATATATATTTGGGTTATAGATAATATAATATATTTTTTTTTATGTTTGATTAAACTATTTTAAGGATTGTTTAGGAGAAAATTAAAAAAAATTATGATTTTAAATTAAGAATATTATACATTATTTCACAATCATAAGATATAATTAATACGTATATTAATTTATTATTTTCATATTTTACCTAAAAATATTAAATTAAAATATTTTTATTTAAAAAAATCTTCATCTTCTTCCTACTTCATTAAAATCTTTCTTTTCAGACTATTTTTGTGAAATTAATACTTTATTATAAAGGAAAGATATAAAATCATGATATTCTTTGAATCAACTATATTACAAATGCATCGAATTACTTTAATGATAGGATGTTGAAACATATTTTAACCACTTCATTTGTATAAAGAAAAAATTTTCCTATTAACTTTGATATAGACAATAGTAATCATTTAAATATTAATTTTTTAATGCATGTCAAATTTTAGTATAGCATATAATTTATTTAACATCTTATATGATTTTTTTTGTATATATTTACATAATAGGTCGTATAATATATGTTATTTTTTTACATATTTAATTGAACTATTTTAAACATATTATATATTATTTTATAATATTAAAAAATAATTCATACATCAAAATTTATAATAATAATTATTTTTGTCTTTTATTTACAAATATTTAATTAAAATAAAAAATTTATTGCTTTTTCCTCTCTTTTTAAGATCATATATTTAAAACTACTTTTGAGAAATTCATTAATTTATTATTAAGCATGGATATAAAAATATAATATTTTTTGAATCCACAATGTTAAAAAGATATTAAAATTACTTGTTGGTAAAGATGTTGAAATATTTTTTAACATCATTTGTATACAAAAAAAAATACATAGTATCCTTTTATCATTGATATATATCATAGAAATCATTTAATAGATGTAATGTTTTACGATGCCTTATTATTTATTTAAGATTGTATATATTTACGGTGATAGATAATATAATGTTTTCTTTTCTTTTATATGTTTGATTAAACCATTTTAAGGATTCTTTTGAAAAAATTAAAAAAATAAAAATTTATGATTTTAAATAAATAAAATTATATATTATTTTATCATAATAAGTAATTAATATGTTAAAATTATATTAATTTATTATTATTTTATCTATTATTTAAAAATATTAAATTAAAATATTTTTATTTAAAAAAATTATCGTTCTCTTCCTACTTCTTTAAAATATTTGTTTCAAGACTATTGTTGAGAAATTAATTACTTCCTTATCAAGGGATAAAATAAAAAGATAACGTTTTATAAATCAACTATGTTGCAATGATATGAAAGTCACTTGAAAGTGAAGATGTTGAAACACATTTTAACCACTTCATTCGTATAGTGGCCCAAATCAAGATAATTATTGGGACCTAGATCAATACTGGGGCTAGGATCAGGATCAATACTAGGACTTGAACCAATAGTTGTACCAGGACAAATTCAGTATTAGGTCTAGGACAAGTAGTAGGACCAGGACTAGGATCAGTATTGTGACCAGGACCAGTAGTTGAACCAAGACCAAGATCAGTAATAGGACCAAGATCAGTAATAGGACCAAGAGCAGTGGTTAGATTAAGACCAGGATCAGTACTGAGAGCACGACTAGTAGTTGGGCCCAATCTAGAACCAGTAAATGGACCAAGACATTGGTCAGTACTGTGACAAGGACCAGTAGTATGACTAGGACCAGGACCGATAGATGGACAATGAGCAGTATTGGGAATTTGGGATCAGGATCAATATTGGGTTAGGATTAGTAGTTGGACGAGGAACAAGATTAGTACTAGAACTTGGATCAATATTAGGACTAGGGCCAGTAGTTACCATGACCAGGATCAGTATCGGGACTAGGTCCAGTAGTAGGAGCAAGACCAAGATTAGTATTGGGACTAGGACCAGTAGCTAGACTAGGATCAATACCGGGACCAGGACCAAAAGTTGGACTAGATCAGCACTCAGACCAGTAGCTGGACCAGGACCAAGACCAAGATCAGTACTGGTCTAGGACCTGGATCAATATTAAGACCAGGACCAGTAGTTGGAAAAGGATTAGTACTGGGTCCACGACTAGTAATAAGACCAAGACTTGGACAAGGATAAAAAATAGGACCACAACCAATAGTCAAACCAGGACCAGGACTTGGAACAAAACTGCGACTTGGACAAGTAGTAGGACCCCACGACCAGGATCAAGATCAGTATTAGGACCAAGACTTGGATTAGTACTAGGACAAGGATCAGTAGTTGGACAAGGGTCATTACTGGGTCTACGTTTAGTAGTTGGACTAGGGCCAGGATCAATACTGGGACCAAGACCAATAGTAGGACTAGGACTAGGAGAAGTACAATGACCAGGACCAGTAGGTGGACATGAACCAAGATCAGTACTAGGGTCAAGACAAGGATTAGTAATGGGGCCACGACCAGGTTCATTACTTGGACCAAGACCAATAGTAAGACCAAGACTAGGATCAATACTAGGATCATGACCAGTCTTGGACCCGAACAAGGATCAATATTGGGACCAGGACCAGTAGCTAGACTATGATCGGTATTGGGATTAGGATCAATACTCGGACTAGGACAAGTAGTTGGATCAGGATCAGGATCAATATTGGGACCAAGACTAGTAGTAGAACTAAGACTAGGATCAGTGAGACAAGGATAAGTACTGGGGCCAGGACCAGGATTGGTATTGGGACTTGGACTAGTAGTTGTACAAGGACCAGGTTTGGTACTGGGTCTAAGACCAGTAGTAGGATCAGGACCAGGATCAGTATTGACCAGGACCAGTAGTTGAAGCCAGACCAAGATCAGTAATAAGACAACAACAAGTAGTAAGACTAGGACTAGGATCAGTACTAGGACTTGGACCAATAGATGGACCTGTACTAGGATAATTACTAGGACCAAGTTCATTACTAGGTCCAAGACTAGTAGTAGGACCACGACTAGGATCAGTATTGGGACCAAGACCAGTAGTTGGACCCGGACCAGGATCACTACTAGGACCAGGATCAGTATTAGGTCCTGGATCAATATTTGGACCTAGATCAGTACTGGGACTAGAATCAAAAGATGGACTAGGATTAGGATCAATACTAAGACTAGGACCAGGATCATTACTGAGACTTGGACATGAGCTAGAGCAGGATCAATATTGGGACGAGCAACAGTACTACGATAAGGACCAATAGTTGGACCAAGACCAAGATTGGTACTAGGACCAGAACCAGTAGTAGGACTAGGATTTGGATTAGTACTATGACCAAGACCAGTAGGTGGACTTAGACCAGGATAATTATTAGGACCAGGATCAGTACAAGGCTAAGACCAGCATTAGTACTAGGACCTGGACTAGTAGTTGTACTAGGACCAGGTTCAGTATTAGTCCAGCACCACTCGTAGAACCAGGACCAGGATCAGTATTGTGACCAAGACCAATAGTTGAACCAAGACCAAGATCAATAATAGGACCAGGACTAGGATCAGTACTGGAACCACGATTAGTTATTGGACCCAGACCAGGATTAGTATTGGGACAAGGACCAAAATAGTATGACCAAGACCAGGATCTGTACTAGGAATAAGATCGATATTTGGACTTGGACATCTAGTAGGACCAGGAACAGGATTAGTATTAGGACCAGGACCAGGATCAAGACTAGTATCAATACTAGGACCAGAACCACTAATAGATCAAGGGCTAGGATCAGTACTTAGACCAGGACTAGGACCAATGGTAGATCCAAGACTAGTAGTAGGATCAGGAACAGGATCAGTGCTAGAACCATGGCCAGTATCAATACTAGGACCAGGTTCGGTACTAGGATTGGGACCTGGACCACTACTAGGACCAAGACCCGAGTCAATACTTGGACCAGGACCAAGATCATTACTAGGATGAGGATCGAGATTAGGACAAGGAACTGTACGAGGACATCGATCAGGACCAGGATCGATACTAGGACCAATACAAGTAGTAGGACAAGAAACCAGGATTAGTAAAAGGAAAAATACCAGTAGTAGGACCAAGACCAGGACCAATACTAAGACGAGGATGAGGACTAGGGCAAAGACCAGTAGTAGGACAAGGAATTGTACTAGGACACCAACCAAGATCAGGATCGGTAATAGGATCAAGACAAGTAGTAGGATAAGAAACAAGGATCAACGAAAGGATTAGCACCAATAATAGGACTAGGACTAGTACTACAAGACAAACCAGTAATAGGACTAGGACCTAGACCAGTACTAAGACCAGGACCAGTCGTAGGCCAAGACCAGGATCACTACTATGAAAGGACCAGGATTAGTACTAGAATTATGACCAAGACCAAGATAAGCACTAAAACCAGGACTAGTAGTAGGACAAGGGCAACAATCAATACTAGGACCAGGACTAGTAGTAGGACCAGGACTAGGATTATCACAAGGACCAGGACCAGGACCAAGATAAGTACTAGGACCAAGGCCACGATTAGTATTAGGACCAGGACATGGATTAGTACTAGGACCAAGATCAGGATTAGTATTAGGACCAAGACCAAGATTAGTACTAGGATCAGGACAAGTAGTAGGACTTGGACCTGGATCAGTACTAGGACAAGGACCAGGACAAGAAGTAAGGCCAGCACCAAGATCAATAGTAGGACCAGGATCAGGATTAGTATTAGGACCAGGACTAGGACCTATAGTAGGACAAGGACTAGGATCAATACAAGTACTAGGACTAGGACCAAGATCTGTGAAAGGACAAGGAAACGTAGTAGGGCTGGAACCAATAGTAGGACCAAAACCAATAGTAGATCTAGAACCAGTAGTAGGATTAGGAATATAATTAGTACTAGGATCAGTAGTAGGATCAGGAATAAGATTAGTATTAGGATCAAGATCACTATCAATTACTTGGACCAGGTTAATACTAGAACTGGGACCTAGATTAGTACTAGGACAAAGACTATGAACAGTATTAAGACCAAGACCGACAATAAGACCAGAACTAATAGTAGATCTAGGACCAATAGTAGGATCAGGAACATGACTAGTATTAGGACCAGTAGTAGGATCAGGACTAGTATCAGTACTTGGACTAGGTTCAGTACCAGGACTAGGACCTAGATTAGTACTAGGACTGGGGCTTTAATCAGTACTAGGACCAGGAGCAAGACCAAGATCAATACTAGGACCAGTAATAAGACCAAGAACAATACTGGGACAACAACCAGGAGCAAAATTAGTACTAGGACCACGACAGGTAGTAGGATCAAAAACCATGATTAGCAAAAGGACCAACACTAGTAGTAGGACCAGAACCAGGATTAGTACTATGAGCAGGATCAGCAGTAGGACCAAAACCTAGATCAGTACTAGGACCATGACCCCAGTAGTAGGCAAGACCAGGCTCAGTACTATGACTAAGACCAGCACCAGGATCAGTACTAGAACCAGGTCCAGTAATAGGACCATGACTAGCATTAGTAGTAGGATCCGGGCAAGAAAAACAACTAAGATTAAGATTAGTAGTAGGACTAAGACTAGGATTAGTACTAAGACTAAGACCAAGATCAGTAGTATGAAAGGACAAGGATTAGTATTATGTCTTTATAACATTGTTGATCGTATATATTTGGATAATAAATAATATAATATAATTTATTACATTTTATATTTGATTAAATTATTTTAAATATTATTTAGAAGAAAATAAAAAATAAATAAAAATTTTAATTTTAATTTAAGAGTAATACATATTATTTTATAACAATAATAAATAATTAATATATCAAAATTTATTTTAATTTATTATTTTTTGTTTTTTATTTACACATATTAAATTAAAATTTATTTATATAAAACAAAAATATTTATCATTTGTCCTTCTCTTTTAAAAGTATTTTTGTGAAATTAATTACTTCATTATTACGAATAGGATATAAAAACATAACATTGTAATTTGTATGAATCAACAATGTTAATGTTACAAAGACATGAATATCACTTGAAGGTGAATATGTTGATATATTTTTTAATCACATCATTTGTATGCAAAATTCAATGGAGTGTTCATTTTAGCATTGATATAGATGATGAAAATTATTTAAAAAATTAATATTTTTTTAATAAATGTAAAGTTTTAATACAGCTAATGATTTATTAAAGATCTTATATGATTTGATCAAATATATTTGGATGATAGATAATACAATATATTTTTTATATATATATTTGATTAAAATATTTTAAGGATTGTTTAGAAAGAAATTATAAAAAATAAAATTTATAATTTTAAATTCAGAATATTATATATTATTTTACAATAATAATAAATAATTAATGTGTTTAAGTTATATTAATTTATTCTTTTTTATCTTTTATTGAAAAAATTAAATTAAAATATATTTATTGATGTCGCAACCTTAATTCCGACGAGACGACGAACTCGCTAAAATTTGAAAAATAAACTATGGATTATGTGGAGCCGCCACCAAATTTTTTATTTGAGGGAAAAAGATTTGGAAAAAACCCTGACCCAAGGATGAGATTTAGGTTCGGGAGTCGGTTACGAGTGGGGAAGGTGTTAGGCATCCCACTCGCCTGTTCCGAAGAATAGTACCCTTAAACTGAGTGTGTGATTATTTTAAAATTGTTTGATCCTTTTAATTAGTGTGAAAATAGATACTTGATGGGGTTAGCCTGACAGGACTTGATCCTGCTCCTACGTATTCCCCGGTGCAATGGGAAACTCAAGGCTTACGTAGTTCTGGTTTGTTTTGAAGGCTAGACCTTCGAGGAGGCTTGAAAAGAGTATTTGGTTTGTGAAGGCTCAACCTTCGAAAGTGCTTGAGAAAAGATTATTTTGTTTGTGAAGGCTTGACCTTCAAAAGTGCTTGAGAAAAGATCATTTTAAAGATCTTGTTTTCAGAAAGTTTTATCTTTGGGAGGGATTTTTGGCTCACTTATGCACAAGGCCCGAGGCGGCTAAGGCAGCACGAGGGACTATACGAACTACTAATTGTTGAACAGCAGGTAAACCAGTTCCCTATCTAGAGCCCATTGCGTGAGACCTAGAATCCCAAAATATTTTAAAAAAGAGAGGTTTTTAGAATCTTTAAGAGGACTTCAAGTCCACTCATGCACAAGGTCCGAGGCGGCTAAGGCAGCACAGGGACCTATATGAACTACTAAATGTTGAACAGCAGGTAAACCGCCAGTTCCCCATTTAGAGTCCATTGCGTGAGACTTGAAAAGTTCCAAAATATTTAGAAAAGATTTTAAAGTTTTGAAAAGATACGATTTGCAAATGATATTGATTCTTGAATAAGAGAAAACTTGAATTTGAGATAAGAATTTTATTTTTGAGTTTTGGGGTTTCAAATAAAGTTTTGGCGTAACTTTGCAATTATGGAAATTTAGGATAGTTTGGTAATTATTAGAAATTTTTTATGAATTTTCTAGATTTTGTATTTTTATGGATTTTTTGGGTCTTTATTAATTTTTATTAATTTTTGGAATTTTTATTAATTTTTGAATTTTTGCAATTTTTTATTAATTTTTGAATTTCTGGAAATTTTTGTTATTTTTTGAATTTCTGGAATTTTTTATTATTTCTGGAATTTTTATTAATTTTTGAATTTCTGGAATTTTTTATTAATTTTTGAATTTCTGGAATTTTTTATTAATTTTTGAATTTCTGGAATTTTTTATTAATTTTTGAATTTCTGGAATTTTTTATTAATTTTTGAATTTCTGGAATTTTTTATTAATTTTTGGAATTTTTTATTAATTTTTGGAATTTTTTGGAATTTTTTATTAATTTTTAAATTTTTGAATTTTTTATTATTTTCTGGAATTTTTGAATTTTTTATTATTTTTTGAAATTTTTTGAAATTTTTTATTAATTTTTGAATTTTTGAATTTTTTATTATTTTCTGAAATTTTTGAATTTTTTATTAATTTTTAAATTTTGTTTAACTTGAGGAATAGAAGTAAACATATTTGAATTTTCAATTTTGTTTAATAAAATTAGGTGACTTGACCAAAAATTTGCTTGATTTCGAAGGATTTAAATTTGTATGGTCCCTTTACCAATTACCTCGCTTGATTTCACGAACAAATGGAATAGCATGTTGCCTTTACTTGGCCATTAATTACGTGACGCGCACCTGACGTATGAAATAACTTTTGCAGCAAAATGGTGTCCTATGGGTTCAAATTTAGGGCCGCCCGGACAACATTCGCTTTAAGCAACCACTAGGGCCGAGCCCCTACATTCAACAAATTCTGTTCTGATCGTGAGTAAAGGCGTAATAAATGGGCTAATAATTATTTGTTGAGAAAAGGTTCCAGCAAGGCTTGAACTCGTGACAAAGGAGTTGTGGGTCATGGCTTGAGCCTAGTGAATAAGTCAAACTATTTCCTTCATTTTTACAAGACTTATTGGTGGGCTCACCACTTTGCATGGAACTTTACGTTGGGAAATCACACGTGCATGGGGCACCTTCTGTTACTCCATAAATAAGCCTTGTACCTATTAACCGAACGATGGTTTCGTGAATAATACTAAGCATATAATGCCATATCAGACGCAGCTCTAACATACCCACAGAGTTTTAGGACTTGAAACTTTATTTACTGAAACAAGCCTCAGGGAATAGAATACTGGTGAAAAGGATGATAATTTTTAGAAGTAAAGTCAAAATGTAAAGCACGTGCTCAAGAAACATGAAAATGTAATTTTTGTATTATTCATTGAGATTTATTTACAAAAGGTTGATTTTGAAAAGTACGACAATTTTGGATGAGTATCCTCAATCTCAATTTGTACAAAGAGACTCATCGTGTTGTTCCCATCTCGATCAGCTGGTCGATGGGTTCTCGTGATTTGGCAACAGATTGCTTTCTGTATTGGGAGCGAGTCTCCCAAAATCGAGCCATTTTGCGTCAATCAGACTTTGTACTTTTCGCTTCAACGCTAGGCAATCCTCTGTAGAATGACCGATGAACCCTGCATGGTAATCGCATCTGGCATTAGCATCGTACCATTTAGGATATGGTGGCTCTTGAGGTTTCAGAGGATAAGGTGCAACCAGAGAGTTTTGAATCAGCCGAGGTAGCAGCTCGGTGTAAGAGATTGGAATAGGGTCAAATTGGACGGGCTTCTTCTCCTTTTTCTGGCTTTGATTAAGATTCTGGCTTATGGCTTGTGTTTGGGCCGTATATGGCGTTGGTGGTCGAATTTGTGTCGGATAGTCGTAAGTAGAAGGGTATGGTGTTTGGTATGTAGCTGCAATGTAAGGGTATGGTGTGTAAGGCGTGTATGGTGTATATGGTGGTTGATAATCCATTGGACCATAAGGCGCCATCTGTGGAGTGTATTGGCCTTGACCCGAAGCCATGTTGCAGGTCTCGCCTGTTTTCTTCTTCCCAGATCCATTGGAAGTATTGGTTGTCCCCGTGGATTTGTGCGCGATCTTTCCCCGGTGCATGCCATCTTCGATCCTTTCTCCAATGATGACAACATCGGAGAAACTAGCGGTCACACTGCCGATCATCTTGTCATAGAAAGGATCTTGGAGTGTGTCCAGAAACATGCTGACCAGCTCTTTCTCGGAGAGAGGAGGTTGTACTTGGGCAGCTAACTCCTTCCATCTTTGCGCATACTGTTTGAAGGTCTCATCTCCCTTCTTGGCCATATTTTGGATTTGAGCTCGATCGGGAGCCATGTCTGTATTGTACTGGTATTGCTTTGTGAAAAACTCAGCAAGGTCTCTCCATGAACGGATGCGTGTCTGCTCCAGTTGAGTATACCAATTTTACCATTTTTGTTGTTTGTCTTGAAAGAAATGGATGAGCGACTTCTCATCGTAGGTGCATGCGATCATCTTCCTACAAGTACATAGTGGTGTTTCTTTGGACAGCTGGTTCCTTGATATTTCTCGAATTCAGGAACCTTGAATTTAGGAGGGATGACCACATCTGGTACTAAGCACAAATCAGATGCATTTTTGGCTTCATAAGCGCTCCCTTCAATTGCCCGGATTCTATCTTCTAGGATTCTCCACTTTTCAGTATCCTCATTTGAAGGATGGCTTGGGTATTCCTCAGGCGTGTGGTGGGGATGAGAAGATGGTATGTATACAGGGCAAGGCCCTTGGGTGAACATAGGGTGCGTTCCCCCAACGGCTGCTTGGTAGGCTTGTGAAGTGGTGTTTGGAGGTAGGTTATGTGTTTGGGTTTGTGTTTGGGCTTGTGTATGGGTTTGTGTTTGGTTGTACGAAGGTGCATGCCCATGAGGATACCCATAATGAACCCCTTCGGTTTGCGGAGGTATGGTTAATGGTGGAGTGAAGCCAGGAGGGTATGATGAATCATCTGGCTCTCTCGGAAGGGATTCCCTTGCCTCCTTTTGTTTTGATGATTGGATGGCCTCCATTAGCTTGGCCATCTGTTCTTTTAGAGTTTTGACCTCATTTCTCAACTCCTCATTCTGCCTCTCTAGCTCATCCATGACTTTTGATTGTGCACGAGTCCTATAAGGATGTCGAGGAAGTTGTCTTTCTCTAATTTTCTGGTGAAGTTAAAAATTGATTTTTGAGAAATAATTTGAATGCAGAAATCATGAATGATAAAGATGTTAATGTAGTGAGTATGAAAAAATTGATTTGTTAAAAATTGATTTTTTTTTACGATAAATTTGTGACTGGATGAATGAATGAATATCATGCACAAATAAGTTTTAGAGATTTGAAGTTTGACTATTTTGAAAATAAATCAGAGTTTCTTTATTTATTCATTCTTGATTTTTAAGGAATTTGTTTTTAGGAGTTTTGGTATTTTTTATTTTGCTAAAAAAACCTTTAGTTTTGTTTAAGAGAACTTTTCAGTTTTGCTAGAGTTTTTCTAGAAAGTGTCTTTTAGGTTTTCGAAATTTCGTTTTCTCTCCTATTGAATCGTTTTATATTTTTTTATATTCAAAAGATTATTGAATGTGAATAAAAGATGATGAAAGATATTTTCCTTTTAGCTTTGATATAGATGATGAAAGTTATATAAAAAATTTACTTTTTTAATAGATATAAATTTTTAAGATAGCTTATGGTTTATTTATGATCTTATATAATTTTATCATATATATTTGGATGATAGATAATATAATATTTTTTTTTTACATTTGATTAAACTATTTTAGAGTTGTTTAGCAGAAAATTATGAAAAGAAAAAATTATAATTTTAAATTAAGAATATTATATATTATTCTACAATAATCATAAATAATTAATATATAAAAATGTATATTAATTTATTAATTTTTTCTATTATTTAAAAATATTAAATTAAAATATATTTATTTAAACATTAAATTTATCATTTTTTTTCTCCTTTTAAGACCTTCTTCCTTTTAAAACTATTTTTGAGAAATTTATTACTACATTATTAAGAGATGATATAAAAATATAACATTGTATGAATCAACAATGTTAGAGAAACATGAAAATTACTTGGATATAAATATGTTGAAATAATTTTAACAACATCATTTGTATAAAAAAAAAAACGTAGTATCCTTTTAGCTTTGACATAGATGATAGAAATTATTTAAAAGATTAATTCTTTTAATAGATATAAAGTTTAAAAATAGCTTATGATTTACTTAAGATTTGATTTTATCATATATATTTGGGTGATATATAATCTAATATTTTTTATTTGATTAAACTATTTGGATTGTTTAGCAGGAAAATAAAAAAGTAAAATTATAACTTTAAATTAAGAATATATATTATTTTACAATAATAATAAACAATTAATACATTAAAGTTATATTAATTTATTATTTTTTACCTTTTTTTAAAAATATTAAATTTAAATATATTTATTTAAAATATAAAAATTACCATTTTATTACTCTTTCTTTAAAATCATTTTTTAAGATTATTTTTTAGAAATTTATTATTTCATTATCAAGAGAGGTTATCATGAAAATGACTTGAAATGAGGATGTTGAAACATATTTTAACTGTATAAAAAAACTTTATCCTTTTAACATTGATGTGGATAATGAAAATCTTTTAAAATTTAATATTTTTTTAATACATGTAAATTTAAGAATTGATTTTTATATATTTATGATCTTGTATGATTTGATCATATATATTTAAATAATAGATAATATAATATATTTTATTCTTTTCTATATTTGAGTAAACTATTTTAAAAATTGTTTAGAATGAAATAAAAAATAAAAAACTTATAATTTGAAATTAAGAATAACCTACCTTATCTTTTAATATTAAAAATTATTAATATTATATGAATCAAAAATATTACAAAAGACATCGAAATTACTTCAAGGTGAATACAGGTGAATACGGTGAAATATTTTTTAACCATATCATTTGTATGTGAAAAAGAATACTATCCTTTTAGCATTGATATAGATGACGGAAATCATTTAAAAATTAATATTTTTTTAATAGATGTAAAGTTTTAAGATAACTTATGATTTATTTAGAATCATATATGATTTGAGCATATATATTTGAGTGATAGATAACATAATATATCTTTTTTATTTTATATATTTGATTAATCTATTTTAAGGATTGTGTAAAAGAAAATTAAAAAATTATAATTTTAAGTTAGGAATATTATATATTATTTTATAATAATAAAAAAATTTATCCTTTTAGTATTGATTAAAAATGTAAAATTTTAGAATAGCTTATTATTTATGGAGGATCTTATATGATTTGATCGTATATATTTATATAATAGATAAAATAATATATTTTATTTTTTTATATTTGATTAATCTATTTTAAATGTTATTTATAAGGTAATAAAATATAAAGAAAATTTTATAATTTTAAATTAATAACAATACATATTATTTTATAAGAATAACAAATATTTAATATATCAAAATTTATATTAATTTATTATGATTGTCATTATTTACACATATTAAATTAAAATATGTTTAGTTAAAACAAAAAAATTTATCATTTTTTGTCTCTTTTTAAGACCTTCCTTTTAAAAGTATTTTTTAAAAATTCATTACATCATTACTAAGAGAGAATATAAAGACATAACATTACATGAATGAACATTAAAAAGACATGAAAATTACTTGGAGTTGATGTGTTGAAATATTTTTTAGCCACATCATTTGTATTAAAAAAAATATAGTGTCCTTTTAGCATTTATATAGATGATGGAAATCATTTAAAAAATTAATATTTTTTTAATAGATGTAATGTTTTAAGATAATTTATCTTTTATTTAGGATCTTATATGATTTGATCATATATATTTGGGTGATGGATAATATAATATTTTTTTTTCTTATATATATTTGATTAAATAATTTGTAGAATTGTTTAGAAGAAAAATAAAAAATAAAAATTCATAATTTTAAATTCAGAATATTATAAATTTTTTTACAACAATAATTAATAAATAGTAAGTTAAAGTTATATTAATTTATTATTTTTATCTTTTATTAAAAATATTAAATTAAGTTATATTTATTTAAAAGATAAAATTTATTGTTTTCTTACTCTTTCTTTAAAAACTTTTTTTAAGAATATTTTTAAAAAAATTATTATTTCATTATTAAAAGAGGATTGAAAAACATGACATTTTAAGAATCTATGAAAATTACTTGAAAGTGAGAAAGTTGAAACATATTTTAACCACTTCTTTTGTATAAAACAAATTAGACTTTTAACATTAATAAAGATAATGGAAATTATTTAAAAATTATTATTTTTCTAGTAGATGTAAAATTTAGAATATCTTATAATTTATTTAGAATATTATATGATTTGATCATATATATTTAGATAATTGATAATATAATATATTTTATTATTTTATTTATTTGATTAAACTATTTTAAATATTTTTAGAAGAAAATAAAATAAAGAAAAATTTATAATTTTAAATTATGAATAATATAGATTATTTTATAATAATAAAAAATAATTAATATATCAAAATGTATAATAAGTTTATTTTTTTATTCTTTTAGAATATTAAATTAAAATATATTTATTGAAAACAAAAAGAATTATTATTTTTTCTTTTTTTGAAGACTTTCCTTTTAAAGCTAAATTTTAGACATTCATAAGTTTATTATTAATAGAGGATATAAAAATATAATATTTTATGAATCAACTGTTACAAATACATAGAAATTATTTAGAGGTGAATATATATTGAAATAATTTTTATCACATCATTTGTGTGTAAAAAAAATATACTATTTTTTAGCACTGATATAAATGACAAAAATCATTTAAATAATTAATATTTTTTTAATAGATCTAGAGTTTTAAGATAGCTTATGATTTATTTAGGATCTTATTTGATTTAATCATATATTTGGCTGATCGATAATATAATTTTTTTTCTTTTGTATAGTTGATTAAATTATTTGAAGGATTCTTTAAAATAAAATTAAAAAATAAAAATTTATAATTTTAAATTAAGAATATTATATATTATTTTAAAATAATAATAAATAAATAATACATTAAAGTTTTTTAATTTATTTTCTTTTATAATTATTTAAAAATATTTAATTAAAATATATTGATTTAAAACATAAATTATATTGTTTTATTACACTTTCTTTAAAAATAATTTTTAAAATTTTTTTTTAAAAATTTATTATTTCATTATCAAGAGAGGATATAAAAACCTAAGACTTTATGAATAACTATATTGTGAAGACATGAAAATTATTTGAAAATAGAAATGTTGAAACATATTTAATCATTTAATTTGTATAAAAAATTATATTTTTAGAATTTATGTAGATAATGAAAATTAATATTTTTTTAATAGATGTAAAGTTTTAGAATAACTTATTATATATTTAGGATTTTATATTATTTTATCGTATATATTTAAGTAATAGATAATATAATATATTTTATTTTTATATACTTAACTAAACTATTTTAAAGTTTGTTTAGAAATAAGTAAAAAATAAAGAAAAATTTTAAATTTTAAATTAAAAATATTATATTATTTTATAATAATAAAAATAATTAATATATCAAAATTTATATTAATTTATTGTTTTGGCTTTTTATTTTCAAATATTAACTTAAAATGTATTTATTTTTTTAAAAAAATTATCCTATTTTTCTTCTCTTTTAAAGATTTTTCTTTTAAAACTATTTTTGAGAAATTAAAAACTTCATTATTAAGGGAGAATCTAAAAACATAATATTATATGAATCAAAAATGTTAGAAAGACATGAAAATGTCTTGAAGGTGAATATGTTGAAATATTTTTTAACCTCATTATTTGTATGAGAAAAAAATATACTACCCTTTAAGCATTGATATAGATGATGAAAATTATTTTAAAAAATTAATATTTTCTTACTCTTTCTTTCAAATCTTTTTTTAAGATTATTTTTGAGAAATTTATTACTTCCTTATCAAGAGAGGATATAAAAACATGGAATTTTATAAATCAACTATACTGTAAAGATAGGAAATTTGTTTGAGTGAGGATATTGAAACATATTTTAACCCATCGTTTTACTTTTAGCTTTGATGTATATAATGGAAATCATTTGAAATTTTGATTTGTTTAATAGATGTAAAATTTTTGAATAAGTTATTATTTATTTAGAATCTTTTATGATTTGATCATATATATTTAGGATAATAGATAATATAATATATTTTGTTATTTTATATATTGGATTAAACTATTTTAAAGATTATTTGGAAGAAAATAAAAAATAAAAAAAAACTTATAATTTTAATTTAAGAATAATATATATTATTTTATAATAATAAAAAATAAATAAAATATCAAAATTTGTAATAATTTATTATTTTTACCTTTTAATTACAAATATTAAATGAAAATATAGTTATTTAAAACAAAAAACAATTGTCATATTTTTTCTCCCTTTTTAAGACCTTCCCTTTAAATTTATTTTTGAAGAATTCATTGCTTCATTATTAATAGATCATATAAAAACATAACATTGTGTGAATCAATAATGTTACAAAGACATGAAAATTACTTGAAGATAAATATGTTGAAATATTTTTTAACCACATCATTTGTATGCAAAAAATATATATTATCGTTTTAACTTTGATAAATATGATAAAAATTATTTAAAAATTATTTCTTTAATAGATGTAAAGTTTTAAGATAACTTATGATTTATTTAGAATCTTATATGATTTAATCATATATATTTAGGTCATGGATGATATAATATGTTTATTTTCTTTTATAAATTTGATTAAACTATTTGAAAGATTGTTGTCAAGAAAATTAAAAAAAATAAAAATTTATAATTTAAAAACTAGAATATGATATATTTTTAAATAATAATAAATAATTAAAATGTTATGTTATATTAATTTATTATTTTTATCTTTTATTTAAAATATATTTATTGAAAACATAAAATTAACTGTTTTCTAACTCTTTCTTTAAAATGTTTTTTTAAGATTATTTTTGAGAAGTTTATTACTTCATTATGAAGAGAGGATGTAAAAACATGAAATTTTAATAATCAACTATATTCAAAGACATAAAAATTACTTAAAAATGAGGATGTTGAAACACATTTTAACCATTTCATTTGTATAAAAAAAATTATCTTTGGAGCATTGATGTAGATAATAAAAATCATTTAAGACATTAATATTTTTTAATAGATATAAAATTGATAAGAGCTTATGATTTATTTAGGATATTATATGATTTTTTATACATTTGATTAAACTAATTAAAAGATTGTTTAGAAGGAAATAAAAAATAAAGAAAAATTTGTAATTTTAAATTAAGGGTAATATATATTATTTTTAATAATAAAAAATAATTAATATATCAAAATTTATATTAATTTTTCCTTTTAAATTTTATTTAAAAATATAAATTTAAAATGTATTTATTTTTAAAAATTATCATTTTTCCTCTCTTTTTTAGACCTTTTTTTTTTAAATTACTTTTGAGAAGTTCATTATCTTATTATTAATAGAAGATATGAAAACATAACAGTGTATGAATTAATATGGTTACAATGACATGGAAATTACTTGGAGGTGAAGATGTTAAAAAAAAATTAATAATTTAAACATTGATATAGATGATGGAAATAATTTAAAAAATTAATATTTTTCAATAGATATAAATTTTTAAGTTAGCTTTTGATTTATTTAGAATTTTAAATAATTTGACCACATATATTTGGATGATAGATAATATAATATATTTTTTCTTTTATGTATTTGATTAAACTATTTGAAGGATTGTTTCGAAGAAAATTAAGAAAATAGAAA
The DNA here is from genome assembly GCA_026541065.1 of Canavalia ensiformis. NCBI lineage: Eukaryota > Viridiplantae > Streptophyta > Magnoliopsida > Fabales > Fabaceae > Canavalia > Canavalia ensiformis. The sequence continues at coordinate 151,270 of JAMKYM010000510.1, forward strand.
TTTATATTTTAAATTAAGAATATTAGAAATTTTTTACAATAATAATAAATAATTAATACAATAAATTTATATGAATTTATTATTTTTATCCTTAATTTAAAAATATTACACTAAAATATCTTTATTTAAACCATAAAATTCATTTTTTTCTTACTCTTTCTTTATAATCACTTTTTTAAGATTATTTTTGAAAAATTTATTAATTCATTAACAAGAAAGGATATAAAGACATGAAATTTTATGAATCATCTATATTGCAAAGACATGAAAACCACTTGAAAGTGAGGATGTTGAAACATATTTTAACCATTTCATTTGTATAAAAAATTATCCTTTTATTAATTTATTAATTTATTTACAATTTTTTATAATTTGATTGTATATATATTACATATATTTTATTAAAATATTTTAAGGATTGTTTGAAAGGTAATAAATAAATAATAAATAAAATATTACAATTTTAAATTTATATTATATTTTTAATATAATAATAAATAATTAATATATCAAAATTTATTTTAATTTTTTATTTTTGCATTTTATTTACAAATATTAAATTAGCCTTAATTTATTTAAAAAATATATTTTAGTTTTTCCCCTATTTTATAAGGCCTTCCTTTGAAATCTATTTATGAGACATTTATTACTTCATTATTAAGAGATTATGTAAAAACACGTAACATTTTATTTATCAACTTTGTTGCATAAGCATGAAAATTACTTGAAAACGAGGATGTTGAAACATATGTTAACCACATCATTTGGAAAAAAAATCTCATTTTAGCATTGGTGTAGATAATGAAAATTATTTAAAAAATTATTTTTTTAATAAATGTAAAATTTTATAATACCTTGTGATTTATTTATTATCTTATATGATTGATCGTATACATTTAGGTAATAGATAATATAATATATTTTATTCTTGTATATATTTGAATTATTTTAAAGATTTTTTAGAAGGAAATAAAAAATAAAAAATTACAATTTAAAATTTAAAATTAAGAATATTATATTAATTTATTTTAATAACAAATAATTTTTTATATCAAAATTTATTAATTTATTTATTTTCTTTTATTTAAAAATTTTAAATTAAACTATATTTTTTAAAACAAAACAAAATTATTGTGCTTTTCCTTTCTTTTAAGACCTTTCTTTTAAAATTATTTTTAAGAAGTCCATTACTTCATTATTAATAGAGGATATTAACATAACATTTGTATGAATCAACAATGTTACAAAGATACAAAAATTGCTTTGAGTTGCAAATGTTGAAAAAATTTTAACAACTAAAAAATTAATTTTGTTTCTAATTTTCAATTTTAGGTTTTAGTTTTTAAAAGTTGTTGTAAAAGCAAATCAAATCACTCTGTTATATAAATTTATTATAAATTCATAAAAAATATATAAATAAAAAATATTAATTTAAAAATTAAATTATATTAAAACAACACAAATTTAAAAATTTAAAAATAATAAATTAAATATTATTATTATTATTATTATGACAGAAATGGTAATAATGATAGCGGTGAGAATAATAATAATAATAATGTATAAGATAATGGTAGTGGTGTGATGGTTATAAGAAAAAAATATTATATAATTATGTAAATTTATATTTTATGTTATTTAATTATTATTTAAGATAAATAATTTTATATGTTATTATTATAATATTTTTATATTATTCAATATTTATTTTACATATAAAAAATATATATTATAAATAGTTATATAATATAAAAATATATTATAATATTATAAATTTAATATAATTTATATATCAAATAAAATTATTTATTTTTTAATATATAAAAATTAGATAAATAAAAATTAACCAAAAATCAAATTATTTTAAAATAATAAAAAATAAATTATTATTATTATTATTATGGTGATAATAATAATTATGGTGATAGTGCTGGTGGTTATAATATAAAAAATATTATATAATCTTACATTTTATATTTTATATATATTTGATAATCAAATATAAGATAAATAATTTTATATATCATTTCTATAATATTTTTAAATTATTTAATATTTATTTTACATAAAATAATATATACTATATTATAAATTTATATAACATAAAATTATATTATAATAATATAAATTAAATATAATTTTTATATACCAAATAGTATCATTCATATGTGAATCTATAAAAATAGATAAATAATTTAATTCTTTTAAAATAATAAAAACAAAAATTTTAAAGGTAAAATTTAAAATTAATAGTTCACAATGGTAAAGTTTATAAAATTAAAATTCCATTAAAACATGTGGGTTAAAGTCAGTCCATGGATTTAATTTTTTATTCTTCAAATTTTTTCTCTGAATTATTTTTTGTCTTTTTTAATAATTTTTTCTCCAGTTTCTTTACCTCTCTTTAAATAAAATAGGGATGAAAAGTTAAAATAAGTAAGAAAATTTAGAAAGAAATTTGAGATAAAAGGTCAAATATATTTAAAAAATAAAAAATAAAGAAAAGTATAGAAATTTTTAGAAAAAATTGAAAGAGAAAAAGGTAAAAATAAGAGAGGAAGAAAATTATAGAAAAAAAGAAAAAATATTTAGCTAAAGATAGAAAATTTTAATAAAATAAATACATCAAAGAATATTTATCCATTGTATGTTCTTCTTTTAAATAGTTCTATATTATTTTTACTATTTCGAGGATGATTCTTTTAGTAAAAATGATTTGTGAAACACTAAAAAATTTACATGCTTTTATGTTGGAATATGCAAAAACATGAAAACTACTTGAAAGTAAGAATGTTGAAAGACATTTCAACCACTTCCTTTCTATAAAGAAAAAATTATCCTTTTAGTATTGATTTAGATAATGAAAATTATTTTATAAATTAATATTCTTTAAACATATATCAAATTAATATATATACGTATAGGTAGTATAATATACTTTATTATTTAAATATTTGATTAAACTATTTTAAACATTATTTAGAAAAAACAAAAAATTTATAATTTTAAATGAAAAATATTATATAATATTTTATAATGTTAACAAATAATTAGTATATCAAATTTATAATTTTTATTTTATTTACAAATATTAAATTAAAATAAAAAATTTATCATTTTTTTCTCTAATTTTAAGACCATCCATTTAAAATTAATTTTGAGAAATTAATTATTTCATTATTAAAGGAGGATATAAAAACATAACGTTGCTTGAATCAACAATGTTACAAAGACATAAAAATTACCTTTTTGATAAAGATGTTGAAATATTTTTTAAAACATCGTTTGTATGCAAAAAAAAAACAAAAACATAGCATCCTTTTATTGTTGATATATATGATGGAAATTACTTAAAAAATAAGATTTTTTTAATTGATGCAATGTTTTAAGATAGCTTATGATTTATTTAGGATCTTATATGATTTGATGATATATATTTTGGACTATAGATAATATAATATGTTTTTTTCTTTTATATGTTTGATTAACTATTTTAATGATTTTTTAGAAGAAAATTAAAAAAATTATGATTTTAAATTAAGAATATTAGATGTTATTTTACAATCATAATAAATAATTAATATACTAAGTTTGTATTAATTTATTATTTTTATCTTTTACTTAAAAATTTTAAATTAAAATATTTTTATTTCAAACAAAAAATTTACTGCTTTTTTTCTACTTCTTTAAAATCTTTTTTTCAAGACAATTTTGAGAAATTCATTACTTCCTTAGATGTTGAAACTATTTTGAAATGACATAAAAGTCACTTGAAAGTGAAGATGTTAAAACATATTTTAACCACTTTATTGGTATAAATAAAAATTATCCTTTTAACATTGATGTAGATGATGGAAATTATTTAATAGATTATTTTTTGAATAAATGTAAAATTTAGTATAGCTTGTCATTAATTTATTATCTTCTATGATATGATCATATACATTTACCTAATAGGTACTATAATATATTTTAATATTTTATATATTTGAGTAAACTATTTTAAATATTATTAAGAAGAAAAAATTTGGAAATTTTAAATTAAAAAATATTATAATATTAAAAAAAATTATATATCAAAATTTATAAAAATTTATTATTTTTATTTTTTATTTACAAATATTAAATTAAAATATATTTATTTAAAAAAATTATTGTTTTTTCCTCTATTTTTAAGACCATCCAGTTTTTAGAAATTCATGACTTCATTATTAACTGAGCATATAAAAATATAACTTTTTTTGAATTAACAATTTACAATGATATTAAAATTACTTGTTGGTAAAGATGTTGAAATGCTTTTTAACATCATTTGTATGCAAAAAAAAATAGATAGTATTCTATTATCGTTGATATATATGATAGAATTTATTTTAAAGATAATATCTTTTTAATAGATGTATAATTTTAAGATAACTTATAATTTATTTAAGATCATATATATTTAGATGATAGATATTATAATTTGCATTTTTTCTTTTATATGTTTGATTAAACTATTTTAAGGATTGTTTAGAAAAAGTTAAAAAAATAAAAATTTATTATTTCAAATTAAGAATATTATATATTATTTTACAATCATAATAAATAATTAATATGTAGAATTTATATTAATTTATTATTTTATATTTTATTTAAAAATATTAAATTAAAATATTTTTATTTAAAACAAAAAATTTACTATATTCTTCCTAATTTTTTAAAATCTTTTTTTTTCAAGATATTTTTGAGAAATTCATTACTTTATCGTAAAGGGGATATAAAAACATGTCATTTTATGAATCAACTATATTTCAAATGAATGAAAATTACTTGAATATGAGAATGTTGAAACATATTTTAACCACTTCATTTATATAAAGAAAATTTTTTTCTTTTAGCATTGATATAGACAACGGTAATCATTAAAAATATTAATATTTTTTTCACACATATCAAATTTTAGTATAACTTATAATTTATTTAGCATATTATATGATTTATTTTATATATTTGATTAAACTATTTTAAAAATTATTTAGAAAGTAAAAAATAAATAAAATTTTAAATTTTAAATTAAAAATATTATATATTATTTAATAATATTAAAAATTAATTCATATATCAAAAATGAAAATAATTTATTATTTTGGTCTTCTATTTACAAATATTAAATTAAAATATATTTATTTAAAAAATTATTATTTTTCCTCTCTTTTTAAGACCATCCATTTTTTGAAAAATTCATTACTTCTTTACTAATCGAAGATATAAAAATATAATTTTTTTTGAATCATTACAAATACATTTAAACTACTGGTTGGTGAAGATGTTGAAATATTTTTAACATCATTTGTATGGAAAAAAATATATAATATCCTATTATCGTTGATATATATGATAGAATTTATTTTAAAGATAATGTTTTTTTATTAGATGTATAATTTTAAGATAGCTTATGATTTATTTAATATCATATATATTTGGATGATAGATATTATAATTTTCATTTTTTTCTTTTATATATTTGATTAAACTGTTTTAAGGATTGTTTAGAAGAAAACTAAAAAAGTTATTTTAAATTAATAATATTATATATTATTTTACAATCATAATAAATAATTAATATGTTGAAGTTATATTAATTCATTATTTTTTATATATTTTTTAAAAATTTTAAATTAAAATATTTTTATGAAAAAATTTACTATCTTCTTCATACTTCTTTAAAATATTTCTTTATTTTTAATAAATTCATTACTTTATTATCAAGGAAGGCTATAAAACATGATATTTTATGAATCAACTATATTGCAAATACATAAAAATTACATGTGAAATGTTGAAACATACTTTAACCTCTTTATTTGTATAAAGAAAAAATTTCCTTTTAATGTTGATATAGACAATGGTAATCGATAAAAAATTATTATTTTTTTTTATACATATCAAATTTTATTATAGCATATAATTTATTGAACATCTTATATGATTTCATCGTATATATTTACATAGTAGGTAGTATAACATATAATATTATTTTATACATTTGATTGAACTATTTTAAATATTGTTTAAAAAGTAAAAAATAAATCAAAATTTTAAATTTTAAATTAAAAATATTATATATTATTTTATAATATTAAAAGATAATTCATATATCAAAATTTCTAATAATTTATTATTTTTATCTTTTATTTAAAAATTTTAATCAAAATATATTTAATTAAAATAAAAAATTTATCATTTTTTCTTCTCTTTTTAAGACTATCCATTTTAAACAATTTTTGAAAAATTTATTGCTTCATTGTTAAGCAAGGATATACAAATATAACATTTTTTTTAATCAACAATGTTACAAAGAAATTAAAATTACTTGTTGGTGAAGATGTTGAAATATTTTTTAACAAGATTATTTGTTTTAAAAAAAATACATAGCATCCTATGATCATTGATATATACGATAGAATTCATTTAAAAGATAATATTTTTTTAATAAATGTAAAGTTTTAAGATAGCTTATGATTTATTTAAGATCATATATATTTGTATGATAGATAATATATTATGTTTTTTTTTCTGTGATATGTTTGATTAAACTCTTTTAAGGATTATTTAGAAGAAAATTAAAGAAACAAAAATTTATGATTTCAAATTAAGAATATTATATATCATTTCATAGTAATAATAAATAATTGATATGTTGAAATTATATTAATTTATTAATTTTAAATTTTATTTAAAAATATCAAGTTAAAATATTTTTATGTAAAATAAAAAATTTACTATCTTCTTTCTACTACTTTAAAATTTTTCTTTTAAGACTATTTTTAAGAAATTAATTACTTTATTATCAAGGAAAGGTATAAAAATATGACCCTTTATGAATGATCTATATTGCAAATGCATGAAAATTACTTGAATGTAATGATGTTGAAACATATCTTAACCACTTCATTTGTGTAAAGAACTTTTTTTTTCTTTTAACATTGATATAGACAATGACATCATTATCAAATTTAATAATTTTTTAACACCTATCAATTTTAGTATAACTTATAATTTATTTAACCACTTATATAATTTCACCATATATATTTACATTATAGGTAGTATAATATATGTTATTATTTGATATATTTGATTAAACTATTTTTAACAATATTTGAAAGTAAAAAATAAACAAAAATTTTAAATTTTAAATTAAAAATATTATATATTATTTTATAATACTGAAAAATAAATAATATATCAAAATTTATAAAAAATTATGATTTTTGTCTTTTATTTACAATTGTTAAATTAAAATTGGTTGTTTAATTAAAATAAAAAATTTATCATTTTTTTCTCTTTTTTTATGACCATCCATTTTTTGAGAAATTTATTACTTGTTATTAATTGAGGATATAAAAATATAATATTTTTTGAATCAGTAATGTTACAAAGAGATTCAAATTACTTCTTGGCAAAGGTATTGAAATATTTTTTAACAACATAATTTATATGCAAAAAAAATATATAGCATCCTATTATCATTGATATATATGATAGAATTTATTTAAAAGATAATATTTTTTTTAATAGATGTAAATTCTTAAGATAGCTTATGATTTTTTTAAGATCATATATATTTGGGTGATAGATAATATAATATATTTTTTTCTTTTTTATGTTTGATTAAACTATTTTAAGGATTGTTTAGAAGAAAATTAAAAAAAAATTATGATTTCAAATTAAGAATATTATATATTATTTAACAATCATAATATATAATTAATATGCTGAATTTATATTAATTTATCATTTTCATATTTTATCTAAAAATATTAAATTAAAATATTTTTATTTAAAAAAATCTCCATCTTCTTCCTACTTCTTTAAAATCTTTCTTTTTAAACTATTTTTATGAAATTTATTACTTTATTATAAGGGGAGGATATAAAATCATGACATTCTTTGAATCAACTATATTACAAATGCATGAAATTACTTTAATGATAGGATGTTGAAACATATTTTAACCACTTTATTTGTATAAAGAAAAAATTTTCCATTTAACTTTGATATAGACAATGGTAATCATTTAAAAATTAATATTTTACTGCATATCAAATTTTAGTATAGCATATAATTTATTTAACTTCTTATATGTTTTCTTTGTGTATATTTACGTAATAGGTTGTATATCTATGTTATTATTTTACATATTTAATTGAACTATTTTAAACATATTATATATTATTTTTTAATATTAAAAAATAATTTGTACATCAAAATTTATAATAATAATTATTTTTGTCTTTTACTTACAAATATTTAATTAAAATAAAAAATTTATTGCTTTTTCCTCTCTTTTAAGATTATCCATTTAAAACTACTTTTGAGAAACTCATTAATTCATTATTAAGCATGTATATAAAAATATAATAATTTTTGAATCCACAATATAACAAAGATATTATAATTACTTGTTGGTGAAGATGTTGAAATATTTTTTAACAACATCATTTGTATACAAAAAAATACATAGTATCCTTTTATCGTTGATATATATATATGATAGAAATCATTTAAAAAATAATATTTTTTTAATAGATGTAATATTTTACAATGCCTTATTATTTATTTAAAATCGTATATATTTGCGGTGATAGATAATATAATGTTTTCTTTTCTTTTATATGTTTGATCAAACGATTTTAAGGATTCTTTTGAAAAAATTAAAAAAAGAAAAATTTATGATTTTAAATAAATAAAATTATATTATTTTATCATAATAAGTAATTAATATGCTAAAGTTATATTAATTTATTATTTTTTATCTTTTATTTGAAAATATTAAATTAAAATATTTTTATTTTAAAAAATTATTGTTTTCTTCCTATTTCTTTAAAATATTTCTTTGAAGACTATTGTTGAGAAATTCATTACTTCCTTATCAAGGAATGATATAAAAAGATAACGTTTTGTGAATCAACTATGTTACAATGATATGAAAGTCACTTGAAAGTGAAGATGTTGAAACACATTTTAACCACTTCATTCATATAGTGGCCCAAATCAAGATAATTACTATGGCTAGGATCAGGATCAGTATTAGGACCTGAACCAATAGTTGTACCAGGACCAGGTTCAGTATTAGGTCTAGGACAAGTAGTAGGACCAGGACTAGGATCAGTATTGTGACCAAGACCAATAGTTGAACCAAGACCAAGATCAGTAATAGGACCAATATCAATGGTTGGATCAGGACTAGGATCAGTACTGAGACCACGACTAGTAGTTGGGCCTGAATTAGGATCAATACTAGGTCCTATATTAGTACTAGGACCAAAACCAGTAATTGGACCAAGACATTGGTCAGTACTGGGAAAAGGACCAGTAGTATGACCAGGACCAGGACCAATAGCTGGACAATGATCAGTATTGGAATCAGGATCAATATTGGGTTAGGACCAATAGTTGGACGAGGAACAGGATTAGTAATAGGACTTGGATCAGTATTAGAACTAGGACCAGTAGTTATACCAGGACTAGGTCTAGTAATAGGAGCAAGACTAAGGTTAGTATTGGGACTAGGACTAGTAGCTGGACTAGGATAAATACTAGGACCAATAATTGGACGAGGACCTAGATCAATAACAGGAGCAGGACCAAAAGTTGGACTAGATCAACACTCGGACCAGTAGCTGGACCAAAACCAAGACCAAGATCAGTACTGGTCTAGGACTTGGATCAATACTAAGACCACGACCAGCAGTTGGACAAGGATCGATCTTGGGTCACCTGCTACCCTCTGACCTTATATTTGCAAGCTTTGTTACTGTGACTTACACTTACCTTGACTTGCAGCTTTTGCTATCACGATCTACCTTTGCTATATCTGCAATCTGCATGCTACTGTCTGCATAGTAATTCGACGAGACGACGAACTCGCTAAAATTTGAAAATAGATTTATTTGTTGAGTAATGCAGAGTCGCCACCAAATTTTTATTTAAGGGAAAATACTTGGAAAAACCCTGACTCGAGGAAGAGATTTAGGTTCGGGAGTCGGTTACGAGTGGGGAAGGTGTTAGGCACCCCACTCGCCTGTTCTGAGAAATAGTACCCTTAAACTGAGTGTGTGATTATTTGAAAATAGTTTGATCCCTTAATTAATGTGAAAATAAATAGATCGATGGAGGTTAGCCTGACAGGACTTGATCCTGCTCCTACGTTTTCCCCGGTGCAATGGGAAACTCAAGGCTTGCGTAGTTCTGGTTTGTGAAGGCTTAACCTTAAGAGGTGCTTGAAAAAGAGTGTTTAAAAAAGGTGCTAGAAAGCTTGACTTTCGCGGGTGTTTTTTTAAAAAAACGCTCGAAGACTTGACCTTCGGGGATGTTTGAAAAGGAATATTTGAAACGGCTTTGGAGTGTTTGAAAATATTTTAAGGAGAATCCTTAGTCCGCATATGCACAGGATCCAAGACAACTACGGCTGCACCGAGATCCATACGAATTCCTAAGCCCCGAACAGCAGAAAAAGTTACCAGTTCGTGCTTGGGGTTCATCGCGTGAGACTTAGAGATTCTAAAGAATTTTTCTTGAAGTTATTTAAAAGGGGTTCTTAGTCCATACATGCATAGGTCCCCAGACAACTACGATTGCACTAGGACCCATATGAATTCCTAAACATCGAACAACAGAAAAAGCTACCAGTTCGTGCTTAGGGTTCATTGCGTGAAACCTAAAACTAATGAATTTGATTTAAAATTTGAAGAAAGGAATGAAACTTGATTTTGAAACTTGATTTTGGAATTGGGAATTTTGGACTTGACTTGCCTTGAAGCAAAATGAACTTGATTTAGTGAAGATGAAATTGGTGCAAAATGAATTGGGTTTAAGATTTGAATAAAAGAATTAAATTTAATTTGAATTTGGGGTGAAGAATTAAGTTGATTTAAATGAAACGAATAAAAGATTAAACTAAAACTAGACGAATTAATGTAAAAGGGTTGACATGGTATTTCCTTTTAATTTCAGAGGGTCCAAATGGACAGCCCAATCAGCTTGTGCGATTATGTAGAGCAGCATTCTAGCTTAAGTTCACCTAAGGTAGGCAGTGAGGCACGTTCCATTTCCTCTGGCCCAAATCACTTCAACCTGTGAGGTGCCTGTGGAATCTTTCTATGGGAGAAATCTTTGTGTGGCCCAACTTGGGGCTTGATTTCAATTGAGTAAGATTGGGCTCATTTGCCGCTGGCCACCATGGCCCGGTCCGCATGGCATTAAGCAACACCATTCTATTTAACCAAAAACTAGAAATTACTTCCTGGCCCAAATGTGGCCTGGTCCAATTAGGAAACATGGTAGTCCACCGGCATGGTCCAATTTGCAATAAAATACAGCATGCAAGAATCGAGCCCGTGGTTTGAGGGATTGAGCACAATAACTTAACCATCTGAGCTATCCGGTTTTGTAGTTTATATTACAACAACTCTGTTTATGTACAAAGGGATTAAGCCACTCATTCCATTTCTCACAAGGTTCGCCGGTGGGCCCCGCATCCATTTACTTCACTTCTCTTTTTGCATGGGAGTTTCCTTACGTCGGAAGTCCTTTTCTCCTATCTGCATCGCCTTATGAGATGAAGACCATGCATCCTGCACCTGAGTGTGTGAATCTTAAAGGAGATTTTCTACATGAGGTCACCGATCCATTCCTCGCGTAGCCCACTCATTGCTAACAGTTTAGGAGTTTGAACTACCTTACACCAAAAGGACTAAACACGGTGTCCAAGCTGTGTCTTTCTGCAACAGACGTTACATTAATGGTTTAGAAGTCAAATTTTATTGTTGCAATTTACCCCTAAGTGCTTCGTTTCAAAAGCTAAGCATACTATAATGACCATGAGCCCATTATGATGATTTGTGCATGTGCAGTTCGTGGAGTCCGTTCGTTAGACTTTGGAGCTTAGTTATTGAAATCTACTACTGCATTCGCATGTGGTCCAGATCTCAACATGTGCACGCTTCAACAGAGAGATATACCCCACCTCACTAACTGGATTATGCATTTGTGACTATATTCCTTAGCTTGCATCCTTAGCCCTCCAGAATTATCCTCTCTTTGCCTCGTTCCAGCAAAAATATCAACTGGATCTTTCAAGAAATCTTGCCAGAAGCTGTGGAATTTCTAGGGGTCGACATAAGATAAGAACAGGTTGAACTTCTACCTCTTGAGGAGCTCCTTAGACGATGATTAGTGATTGGAACGTACAATCCGCACATAATGGTCATGGTGTTATTTACAGGGGATTCAAGAGCTCATTCAAAATCCACAGAAACGTGAATACTGGAAATTCTATACCCCAAAAGAATCCATGATAAGCAGGCATGCAACGTAAACGGTGTGACACACACAAGCTCAGCTTGTTGGGGTGCTGATAACACATATAAACATAACTCGTCTATTAGCTGAAATTCACTATTAGTGATATTCGGGGCTGCCTTGGTCAAGCGTCTCCGGAATTTTCCGATGCCTCCTTTAGGGCATCCAAGAGATTGGCATGTTAGGGAGCCCTTGCTTGGCTCCATGCCATCTTTGTAACTACCGATCATGCACCATTCAGAATTCTCGTGCCCCCCTAAGCTCAGTATGGCTCAATATTTGCGCAGTCACAGTGACATCAAGCCATGGTCATAAAATGAGGGTCTCCCTGGCTCTTTGGTGAATTTTAACAAGTGATGGACCCAAAGATTATAAGGCAACGTTTATGGAATTGAGCGTTGAAACCTCATGCCATCAACCTATGAACTAGAAGGAAACACATAGAGCTATCCCTTATGCAGTGATACTAGAAATGCAAGTGTATCGGTGCAACGCTTAACATGAAAGGCACTCGTCCTCTTTACAGGAATATGCATAAATAGATGGGGAGAAAACATACTTGGAGATGGTTGAAACGAGGCTCCTCCTCCTTCCTCGATGTGAATCTTTCCTCAAATATCGCCTTGTGTGGATCTCAATGGCTGGAATTGTAGAGGAGGTTTTCAGAAGCTTTTCTCCCTTCTTTCTCCCGCACCTTCCTGGAGATTTTTTCTGCAGTCGTGGAGTCCCTCCTCTCTCCCCAAATGCCCTTAAGGTCAAGAAGAAGTTGACGAGCCTCCCTCTTTTTCTTCTGTTAATTTGTTTGTTAAGTGTTAATTTTATTTTTTTATCTTCTTTTATTTTTCTTTCGTTTTATTTTTTCAGATTTTGTTATTTCATTTGTTTAAAATCTGTTTTTTCGTTTTTCAAAAACCGTTTTTCAAAAACCGTTTTTCTGTTTTTACCCCTTTTGTTATATTTTTGTTTTTTTCTCTTTTAATTAAAATTATTTTACTTTATTTTTCTTTTTCTTTTATTATTATTTTTATTTCTTTCTATTTTATATCTTTTCTAAAAACTTATTCATTTTATAATTATTAATTTTGTATTTTATCATTTCTTTTATTTTCCATATTTTTATCTTCCATCTTTGTTTTCATTATTTTTAGTTATCCAAATTTTGTTTTATTATTTTCAATTTCAGATTTTATTTTTATTTTTCTATTCATTTATTTACCTTTATACATATTTTCTTATTTTTTCTATTCTTTGTATTATTACTTTTTCTATTTTATTATTTTTAATCTTTTCTGTTTTAAAATTTTTTTGCTATTACTATTTTTTAATCTTCTATTTTTTATTGTTTTTATTAATTTTTGTTAATTCTGTTTTTTTTTTTATTTATTTTTAATAAAAGAATTTGTTTTATTATCATTATTTATATATTTTTTTGTATTCTATTTTTGACTTTAATTTTTCCTTGATTTTATTATTTATTATTTTTCAAATTTTGTTTTGTTATATTTTTAGATTTTGCTCATTATTATTTTTCTTTATGATTGATTTTTCTTTTTTTCTTTCGTTCTTTGTTCTTGTTATCTCCTTTTTATCTAATTTTATTTTGATTTTTCTCTTTATTTATTTTTGTTTATTTTCAATCACTTTTGTTTCTCTTTGCTTGTTTATTTATTTTTATAAATTATTTGGAAGAGGAACCTCGAACATAATTGGGTGTTTACACTACCTTCTACTTACGACTTGTAATCTTCTACCTGCTACTTGCTACCTACTATCGTGACTTTACTTGATATGCAATTTGCTACCTTGACTGCTTTACATTGCTTGTTACTGCACGTGACACTGTGACTCGGAACCTTGACACACTTGAACCCTGCTATATGCTACATGCAACTTACAACCTGAATCTGCTACTTGCTACCTGCTACCTGCAACTTGCTACCTGGTAGTTGCTATCTGCTACCTGCAACTTGATACCTGAAACCTGCTACCTGCAACCTCAACTTGCTACTTGTTACATGCTACCTGCTACCTGCGACTGTAATCTACTACCTTTTACCTACAATTGCAACCTGCTACCTCCAACCTGCTACCTACTACCTAACATTTGCAACCAGCTACATACAACCTGCAACCTCCAACCCATAATTTGCTACATGCCACGTGACTGAGCTAACTACTGCCACATGCAACTGACACCTTTGCGACATGCAACACTTGCTACTGCGACCTCATGACTTGCTGCACGCAGCTTTGTAACCTGCTACCTACAACGCAACTTTCTACTTGCAGCGTGACTCTATGACTCGGAACCTTGACTGCTGACCATTGCAACCTACTATCTGCTGCTCTGCTACCTCGCCTGCGACACACGGCTCTACCTGACCTACTCGCACCTGTATCGCAACCCTCTTGCATGCTTGTTCTTCTGTTACCTCTGATGCATGTTTCTGCCGTGCTGCACTAGACACGTGACTTTGCTACTTGTAACTTGCTGCACCTACAACCTCAACCTCTAACCCTCTACTCTTTGCTACCTTCAACCTGCAAGTGAACTGAACCACCGCAACCTACTAGCAACTACGTCACATAGCAACTCTGCTGCACAGCGGCTACTATTTGCTACCTAACTATCTACAACTTGCTACGTTCTACCTGCACTTGCTAAGTGCTACTTGCTACGAGAAACCTGACTTGCTACGTTTTCCCCGGTGCAATGGGAAACTCAAGGCTTGCGTAGTTCTGGTTTGTGAAGGCTTAACCTTAAGAGGTGCTTGAAAAAGAGTGTTTAAAAAAGGTGCTAGAAAGCTTGACTTTCGCGGGTGTTTTTTTAAAAAAGCGCTCGAAGACTTGACCTTCGGGGATGTTTGAAAAGGAATATTTGAAAACGGCTTGAGTGTTTTGAAAATATTTTAAGGAGAATCCTTAGTCCGCATATGCACAGGATCCAAGACAACTACGTAGTGGTTGGTCCCTTAATGGTTGTGCTCACATCACAGCAAGTAGCAAGTTGAAGATTAGAGGTTGCAGGTTGTTGATTCTGAGTTGTTGATTGCGTAGTAGGTAAGGTAGTCAAATGCGAGTGTGGGATTCTAGCGGTCTTGGTTGCGAGTAACAAATTTGAGTTGCGAATGCGATTACATGTTACAAGTATCAGGTTCCAGGTTTTGAGTTGCAAGTGTCACGTTGCAAGTTGCGGATTACGTAGTAAAGTAGACATGTGAGTTACGAGGTTGCGAGGTGGCGGTGCTTTAGTGCATGGCCGGGTTGTAGGTACGGCGGTAGTAGGTTGCAGGTCGCAGGTAGTAGGTTGCAGGTTGTAGGTAGCATGTAGCAGGTATCAGGTATCAGGTATCAGGTAGTAGATAGTAGGTACCAGGTTACTGATTGAAGGTAGTAGGTTGCAGGTTGAGTTGCACGTAGTAGGTAGCAGGTAGCATGTAGAAGGTTGCAATTTGCAGATTGTAGGTAGCACGTAACAGGTTAAGATTGGAGCTAGCAGGTACCAGGTTTGTAGTTACTAGGTTGCAGGTTACACGTTACAAGTATATGGTTCCAGGCTACAGGTTGTAGGTGGCACGTTGCAAATAACAGGTTGCAAGTTGCAGGTTGTAGGCTTATGGTGGCATGTAGCATGTTACAGGTCGCAGGTAGCAGGTGCCATGTAGCAGGTTAGAGGAAACAGGTAGCGAGTTGCAAGTTGTATGTTGTAGGTCACAGGTTGCAGGTAGCAGGTTATAGGTAGCATGTACCAGGTTGCTGGTTGCAGCTCATAGGTAGCCAGTAGCAGGCAGGTTGTAGGTAGTAAGTAGTAGGTAGCAGATTGTAGGTTGCACATTGCAGGTAGCTGGTAGCAGGTGGCAGATAGCAGGTCACAGGTAGCTGGTTGCAAGTACCCGGTAGCATGTAGTAGGTCCTAGGTAGTTGGCAGCAGGTATGAGGTTGCGTGTTGTAGATTTCAGGTACAGTTTGTTCTCTTGTTGCACGTCTTCCTTTGTTTCGTCGATCGGAGTTTGTTCTTGATCCTTTTGACACGCACTCTGTGTAAGTTTTTGTTTGTTTAATCCTTTTTGGCCTGCAGAGGCGGCTTCGATCTGACGTTGTTTGCCGTGGCAAGAAGTGAAGCTTCGGGCCCCGAAAGCAGTTTTTCATGGTCAAAATCGACTCCCAGGAGAAGCGAGAGTAGTAGGTTGCACATTGCGGGTTCTAGTTCCGGGTTGCGGTTGCATGTGGCAGATAGTAGAAAGCGACTAACAAGTTGCAAGTTGCAAGTAACGTGACGGGTTGCAGTCGCAGGTAGAGGGTAGCATGTAGAAGGTGGAAGGTTGCAGGTTGCTGAAAGTAGGTAGTTGGTAGCAAGTAGCATGTAGCAAGTTTAGGTTGCAAATAACAAGTAGCAGCTTTAGGTTGCACATAGCAGGTTGCAGGTAGCAGGTTGTAGGTTGTAGGTTGTAGGTAGCAGCGAGTAGGTTGCAGGTTGCAGGTAGTATGTAGAAGGTTGCAGGTTGCAAATTGCAGGTAGCAGTAGCAGCTTGCAGGTTCCAGGTTCCGGGTAGCAGTAAGTAGGTTGCAGGTCGCATGTAGCATGTAGCAGGCCGCAGGTTGCAGGAAGCAAGTAGTAGGTAGCGAGAGTTGCAAATCGGCGGTAGCAGGAAGGTGGTATCAGGTTGCAGGTCGCAAGTAGGAGGTTGCAGGTCGCAAGTAGCAAGTTGCAGGTTGCATGTAGCAGGTAGCACGTAGAAGGTTAAGGTTGAAGGTAGCGGGTACCAGGTTTGTAGTTACTAGGTTGCAGGTTACACGTTACAAGTATCAGGTTCTAGGCTACGTGTTGCTGGTGCCATGTTGCAAATAGCGGGTTGCAAGTTGTAGGTAGCAGGTTGCTGATTTAGAGTGGCATGTAGCATGTTACAGGTAGCAGGTTGCATGTAGCAGGTTGCATATTGCAGGTTGCATATTGCAGGTTCAGGGTTGCAGGTAGCATGTACAGGTTGCTGGTAGCAGGGAGCAGGTTGCAGGTCGCAGGTAGCCGGTAGCAGGCAGCAGGTTGTAGGTTGCATGTAGCAAGTTGCAGGAAGCAGGTAGCAGGTTGCAAGTAGCAGGTTGTAGGTCGTAGGTAGCAGGTTGCAGGTTGCAGGTCGTAAGTCGTAGGTTGCAGGTTGCGGGTAGCAGGTAGCAGGTAGCAGGTCGCAGGTAGCAAGTAGCAAGTTGTAGGTCGCATGTAGCATGTAGCAGGTTTCACGTGGCACGTTGCACCTTGCAGGTAGCAGGTAGCAAGTGGCAGATAGCAGGTAGCAGATAGCAGGTCACAGACTCACAGGTAGCTGGTTGCAAGTACCCAGTAGCATGTAGTAGGTTGCAGGTAGTTGGTAGCAAGTATGAGGTTGCATGTTGTAGATTTCAGGTACAGTTTGTTCTTGTGTTGATGTGAGCACCATAATGAAGGGACCTACCACTAGGTCTAAGGCCAAGAGAATTCAACAAGAGGTGGAAGCATTACTTCTCAAAAGGAAGGAATATCATGAAGAAATGTCATCCATGGAATTATCCTTCAAGAAAATTGTGGAATTCAGAATTTTAGCTTAGGAAGAATAAATCTGAAATTAGTGATTTCAATTTGATTGTATTTTCTTAACTTGTTAAAGTAGGGATAATTTATTCCAACATGGAATATGAATAGACTATTTAGAATAGGAATAGGCTTAGCTTAAGAGCTTGGTTGGCTAGGAGCAGCCCATACCCACAACCAGGCAGCCCCTTTTTTTTTTCTTCTATAAATTAGGGTCTAATGTAAGCAAATTTCACCTTTGGTTATTTTATACTATTGAAATCCGAGAATTCCCTTGGGAGAGCAGCTTTCTCTTCTCTTTTGCTCCTCTTGCTTGTTCTTGAGGTCAAGACCCCTTTCTTATCATTGGAGCCTCCAATGTGGTGGAACTTGGCTTATCTTCCTAGCTTCCTCTAGCTAGTGGAGTGGCGCCTAGCTTGAAAATTATTTTTCTGCAATTTACTTTCTTATAATTTACAATTCTAGTTCTTGGTTTATGTCTTTAATTTCTTGCCCTTTTCCCCTTTAATTTTGGTCATTTTCGTTTTTCCTTTTCTTCCATTTCTACACTTTATTTCCATCCTTTAATTCTTGCAATCACCTTCCCCAATTCCCTCTTTACATTCTGCAAATTTATGTTACATCGTCTTTTTATTTCGATGCACAATTTTTGTGCTACATTAAACATAAATTGAAGAGCTCCCAAAATTGCTTAGAATTTTCAGCTTTATAGTTGTAACCTATTGAAGCTAGGTGGGGAGCATCATGAGTGAAAGTGACTATCCACCTAGCTTCAATAGGTTACAACTAGAAACCCTTACCCAAACCTTTGAAAAATTGTTAAGTAAACAAAGTGAACAATTTGAAGATCGCTTGTATGAACTAGAAAAGAGGAATGATACTTTGTTTAAAAAGAAACAAAATGAAGGGCCTAGTAGTTCTAAGAAAAACAAAAATAAAATTGGTTCACCTAGGGAGGAACTTTCACAAGAAGAATTTTATGAATCCCTTAGAAGAAAGGCAATCATCTTGGTCTCCACTTAGGGTTAGAAATTCAACTAGGAGTAGGATCCATAGAAGTAGAGATAGACATTCTCCTAGCCATCATAGTCATAGAGCTTCTTCTAGGAATAACCATAGACATAGGGATGATTCTAGGATTAGGAATAGAGGTAGGAAAGAAAATGGAAACCAAGAAAGAATAGATGGAACCAAGTTTAGAATTCCAAAATTTCAAAGGTTGAATGACCCTGAAATCTACCTATCATGGGAGTTGAAGGTAGAGAAAATTTTCATGTACTATGATGTGAGGGAGGAACATAGGATAAAGCTAGCTAGTCTTGAATTTTCAGACTATGCTTTGATTTGGTGGGATAAGCTGCTGAAAGAGAGAGCAAGGTTTCATCCTATTGAGACTTGGGAAGAAATGAAAGCCATCCTTAGGAATAGGTATGTACCACCTCATTACCTTAGGGAGCTCCATAATAAGCTCCAAAGATTAACCCAAGGTAATAGGACTGTTGATGAGTACTACAAAGATATGGAGGTAGCCATCATTAGAGCTAACATAGAAGAATGTGAGGAGGCTAGAATGGCAAGATTCCTTGAAGGGCTTAAAGATGAGATTAGGGATGTTTTGGAACTCCACAACTATATAAGTTTGAATGAACTCTACCACCAAGCCCAAAAGGTAGAACAACAACTTCAAAGCCTTCTTGGAAGGAAAATAAGAGGAAGGAAGGTCACAAGGATGTTCCTTTTAAGCCTAAAGATTGTAGGGAAATTAAAGATCCTAAGAAAGAAAAGACCAACACCCCATCCACTCCAATAAAAAAGGAATCATCCATTAAGTGTTTCAAGTGTTTGGGACGAGGGCACATTGCCTCTCAATGCCTTAACAAGAAGAGCATGATCCTTAGAGATAATGGACAAGTCTCATCTTTGGAGTCCTCAAGTGAAAACTCTAGTTGTAGTGCCACTAGCTCTTCTAGTGAAGAAGGATTAGAGTATGTCCCCAAAGGTGATCTTCTCGTTGTTAGGAGATTACTAGGAAGCATGGTGAAGGGGGAAGATGAGAGCCAAAGAGAAAATATTTTTCACACAAGGTGTGTGATTGCAGGGAAGACATGTTCTTTGATTATAGATGGGGGAAGTTGCATAAACGTGGCTAGTGTTAGGCTAGTACAAAAGCTAGGATTAACCACTACCCCACATTCTAGGCCTTACAAGTTGCAATGGTTGAGTGAAAATAGGGACCTCTTAGTGGATAAGCAAGTCTTAGTTGCCTTTTCCATAGGTAGGTATCTTGACCAAGTAACTTGTGATGTTGTGCCCATGGAAGAAAGTCATGTGCTCTTGGGAAGGCCATGGCAATTTGATAGGAAAGTTCACCATGATGGGCGTAGTAATAGGTATTCCTTTGTTTTCAATTCCCAAAATGTCACCTTAGTTCCCTTGGCCCCTAGTGAGGTTTGTAAAGATCAAGTACAAATGAAGAAGAAAAGAGAGGAAGAAAAGAAGGAAATTAAAGGAAAGAATATAAAAAAAGATCAGAGCTTGAGACATGAGGAAAAGGATAAAAACCTCTTCATCAATCAAGGAGAAATTAGGAAAACTCTTCTAGCTAGATAACCCATCTACATGCTCATGTGCAAAGAGTATTGCTTGAATACTTAACCAAACATACATCTTGAAGTTCTTGAAGTTCTTTCCTCATGCTATGACGTAGTGTTAGTGCCTCGAAAGATCATATGGATAGGTTTCGAATTGGAGGGTTTTCTGTCCATTTCTCGTCTTTACCCGCATTCATCCGATCTGGGCGGAAGTCAGACAGAAGATGGTATAGAAGCCAGATAATTAGTATTTAGATTATAGCGCATTATTCCCGACAGGAGTAAAAGAAGTAGCAAAGAACTCATCATATAACTCGAGCGACATCGGTCGAAGATTGACATAGTTGCAGAATTAACTCATTAGATTTTCTTTTAATTTTAATACTACAGAGCCTCATGCGACGGATCTGATATATCGAGACGGAACGAGAGAGGCCTAACTCTCTAGAAAGAAAATCACTAAGGGATTCTCATACTTCAAGGCAGAGTTCGGCTCCATTAACCGGATTTAAAGGTAGGCGGGAAGTTCGAAAAACACTTTATGAAGTTTCCAAGTTCTCTTTAGTTAGGAAACCCGGGACTTAGAATAAATCTAATCACCTTGGGCGGGCGGAGTGAAACAAGTCCGGATTGATTCCAAGTAGAAATATCATAATATAAGAATGGTGTTGGGATGGAGAAGGAATTTTAGGAAATGGGATCAAAATCTTTTTGTCCATCACGGTCGTGAGAAAGAGTTTAAAGCGAAACTCTTATTTCCTTCAAGTGCTAACTGCACTCGTCTCGGAGAAGACAAGAGGCGAGAGCAGAAGAAAGACTTTTTGCCTAAAGGGACTAGTCCAACGAGAAGAACTTCATGCTACATTTTCGATTCACGACCTATTCCTCATCACTCAAGAGTGGACTAAGGTGCTAACGGCTATATCCTCTTCTTTCGCCAATTAAAGGCTTCGCGTATCTGTCCTATCGAGGTGAAAAGCTGGGGGTGGGCTTCTATTGGTCTTCACTCTTCTTCTCCGGGAAAGGAAAGCCCTGCATTGTATTAGTTAGAGTTTGAAGCTAGCTCGGTCTGTACAGTGATTAGTGCTCTTGTCTCTCTCTCGGCTTCGACACATATGAGTTCATTACGCTTTCCTCACGAAGGATCATAATCTATTCAACTGCAACTTACTACTTTCCTACGGAGCGTTAGAGGGGATATAACACGAAGTCTAGAAGACGGAGTTGATTCTCAATAAAGTAGGGCTAGTATTCGAAAGATAAAGATTCTTACTTGGCTTCCCTTGCTTTTGGAATTGATTCAGGGATAAGAAAGAGATTAGAATCGGGCCTAGAGATCGGTTATAGATAATGGATCTTCTTACCTTATTTATATGGCATTTATTTCCTACGGGGGACTTAGCAAAACTTGTTATCTCTGCTTTCCTCAAGAGGATTGAATGGGGGAAGGCTAGGAAGACTTGATGCTTTCCTAGTTGCCGACTTTCCTTTCTTACTTCTTTCCAACTTCCTTGATTCTCATTCTAAGGCTTACAGGTCGACTTAATGCGGTAAAGAAATCAAAGTCCAGGACTGATAATATGGCTTTAGGCTTTACTTAAAGAAAAGGCGAAAGGAATTAGACCTAAAGACAGAGGCAATTACCTCCGGAGCAGAGTGAAGTTACTTCCTTGCTTGACTACGGCTCGGTTCGTAGCTAAAGGATCGATTCAATTAGAAGGCTTTGCCTCAGAAGGATTTGATTATCTTCTTTACGTAACTTCCTCAAGAGGACAACCGTCCCTAAGGCCTTAGCCTTGATAGTTGCTTTTTCCTTGCTTTGAAGTAAAGGCTGTAGCACTAAATCATACTAGTTGACTTGCTTGCTACATCCTTTCCTACCTTTTCATAGGAAGGAGGGGATTTAGGCTTCGACCACTCTTCACCGGGAAGATCTTGGATGAGAATCCGGTTAAGATAAGGGATGAGCGAAAGATAGCGATTTCTGATGTTGGAAAACCTTAGAAGGCCTTTTCGAACTTCATATGGAAAAATCTCCCATATGATGAAAAAAAGTGGGTAAACCACTAATGAGATCGCTGCGGCCTTTCGTTCTTCGGGCAACTAAATAGAAAGAGACTTCTCTGTCACCTCAATTTGTAAGTCTTCTCATTCCAAGGTCGGGATTGCAAATAGAAAGACTAGGATGCTTGCGAGGTCATACTTGCTTTATTCGAACTTACAGCCTTTCCTAGCTTTGAAATAGTTAGAAAGACTTCAATCCAGCTTTTTACTTTGTAATCCTAACCCACTCCGGTGCCCCCGGCCCGCGCTTTGGTCCTTTCTTATGGAATTGGCGAGCTTCCTACTTGAAGTTGAAATCAAGTCAGTTCTATGCTTCTAAGCCCTTTGAACTTCACTATATGGCATCCCAGCCTCTATCAAATTCTTTCGTTAAGGTGCAGTACACTCTAAACTAAGAACGAAGGTATGATTACCAATGATTACACTGAAAGTACCTTAGTTGGCAAAAGAGTAGGAAGTCTAAGGGCACCATCCGAGGTCTCATTCCTCGGGTAAGGGTAGTATTCCATACTCCTTGGATTAGTTTGAGTACATTAGTTTAGACACACCTAATCTCCTTCTCTCATCACAAGTAGAATCTCAACTAATGTTGGTATTCTAATTACTAAGCAACTTTCTTGTTGAATCGGATGCGCCCCTAACTCTGTCTTTTAGCCGGCAGAAAGATCTCTTTAGGTCTTAGCGATCCTATCACTTCTCTACTGGCACTTGAATATGATTGTTGTTCTATGGAAACGTCAATCGCCTCCTAGAGAAGAAAATAGTAATTAAGTAACTTTCCTCGCATTATTTGGTGGGTGTTACTTCCAAACAAGAGCCATCATTGCTTATACCTCTAAAGGCTCAAGGCTGGGGAGTGGAAAAAGATCCATATGGATAACGAACGAACTTTTTCAGCTGAAGGGAGGTGGGTGTCATTCGACTTCGTTACAACTGAACTCTTTTAAGCAAAAGAGGTTAGAAAGTAGGCATTTCATAAGCCGATTAGCTTATTTAGTTTGATCCCATCTCTAAAAGAGGAGGAGAGAAGGTAGTTGAATTTTCTTTGGTTCGGGAATTGAGAGAAGAAGATGAATGTGAAATGGAATTGCAATTGGATGGTTGTACTTTGACTGCTTCTTTTAACTGCTCCGATATCGGCATCGGTAGCACCTTTAGGGCATATGACTAGTAAGTCAACCTATCGTATCGACGAGATGCAACAATAAGAAAATTAGCAGACTTTGAAAAAGAATTTGTTCTCATCTACCTCTGTCTCAATCATGGGCGGTTGAAGAGAGTTCTTCCGATCATTGCGTTAAGTCGGTGGGCTTGCAGCAGAATGAATCCTTTCAAGGAGACGTCGAAGAAGCAGAGACAGGAATTGCTACTTGAACTAGAAAGCATACTAATCATATAATAGTTTATCATGTGCACATCCCGTAGGCAACCAAAAAGCACACAGACTAGAAGGAAAGGCAAGCAAGGAAGGCAAAGAGCTGGTGCCTTTTGCAATTGAATCAGCTCTTGGCCTATCTGCTCTTACTCTTCGAGTAGCCGGTTCCATTGTTGATGGTCTTTTCCACGTAACCGCAGTTGGTCTTATATCCATTGTTCAAATAGCCGTAGCGGGTTCAGGAAATGTTTGAATCGGTTGTTACAGAATGCGCTGTAGGGACGTCGAGGAAGAGAAGTGGGCTAATCCCTAGGTTCGGAGGTTTTGTTTGCAAGTGAAATCAGAAGGGTAGGGGGTGTGCACAGTTAAGAAGAAGAAGTAGTTTTGTTTTCAAGTTAATCAGATTTTTCCTATAATAAGAAGGGGATTGAAGGACAGATGATATGAATTTGTTTAAAAATCCCCGATCGACTCTAAAATAGTCCTTGGTTAGACTGACTTTGAACTAAGCCTTATTTTGAACCACTAAGAGTCGTCCAGGAAAGGAGCTTCAGCTATGCCAAGAGAGGATTGCTTTGATTCGGCAGGTTCCTTTTTCCTTAAGAGGAAAGCAAAGCCTATTCGATTTACTTTTAACTCGGGATTCTTTTTAGCATAAAGCCAACCTCACATGCTGGGGGTTCGATAACCGATATTCTTCCTCCTCATGGACAAAATAGGATGCTTAAGCCAATAAGGTTGCACCTCTGTCTACCCTCTTATTTTACTATGCATACGGATCCGGGGTAGTGCTAACTAATCCTTCTTTCTTGTTAGAACTCTTCTCTTTCTTGGACCGAGAGCCATATTAAGTTAAAAGCAAAAGAAAATAAATAAGTTTCGGAATGAGCGAATAAGAATTTTGATTGATTACGGACATCGAATAGACAATCTTTTAGACTATTTTGAAACTATATAATCAAATCGGTAGAAAGGAAGAAGAAATGCACAGGTTTCTAATTGAAGAAGAGCTGAAAAAAGGATATGACACTCTTGAAGTAAGTTGTCGTCCTACTCGTTCTCTTGTGGGTATGACGAGCATTTGAGGGAACTCCCGCGAGGGCGATAGGCCCACGGCACCTTATATGCATGGTTCTTAGCTCATCACTCAAAAAACCAAAAGATGGAAAACACGGGGGAATGGCCAGTTATGGAAGGAAAACCCCTTTACCCCTGCTTCCGGGGCCATCGGGGCCGGAAGGAATGCCGGAAACAAACGATTACGTCGCCTTTGTGTAAGCAAACGGACGGGCGGGGGCAAGAAAGACCACGGCCAGTTCTCCCAAAGATGCGGTCAAGCACCCTCCAGTCCATTTTTCATGTAAAAAAGGAGCGCTAATCCCAAGAAGAGGAGAAGATACCTCGCTGGACCAGGACGAGGCTGCTGCTACTATCGACGCAGCCTTTGTATGCGGACTGGCGAAAGGGGTGAGCCTTTCCGTGTCCGACATGGACCTAGAACTCGCCCTTTCGGCACTGTCTAGCAAGCTTTTCTGTCGGTAGGCTGGTCAAGAGCGAAGCTTGGATCCGCCTTAGAAGAAAGGTTCGCTGAACACTTTCCCAATCCCAAAACAAAAACACGAAACAAGACACATGGGCGGCCCGACAAACACTTCTCTCTTATGTAAAGACAGATATAAGAAAATATCATAAGAGAAGTGAGGATCATGTCAATCATGTCAAATCGAATGGAGAATGACACAAAAGGCTTCAGTGCATATCCCTATAGGAAAAAGTGAAAAGCCCTAGTCCCCGGCATTTTCGGTCAGGGGACACAAAATTCCTCTACAACATCGAATTCCGCGGCGGGAGCGATATCGAGATCGAGTAGGTGGCATAAGTGGTATCATATCAGCAATCCGGTTAAGCGACATTATACTAGACTCTACGAGAATAAAAGTAAGCGATAGAGAACTTTGCGCCACCATAACCGAGATGATTGGAGAAGAAGATCGGAGACGAGATATTGATTCCTTGCCGGTGGGCACTCTATTGGGGCTCTGTGCTACCTCGACCAAAAGGGCTACAACCTCGATTAGGGACATAATTTTTGAAAAGGATTCCACAGTCTCGGTTTTAGAAGACAATTCAAGACTAACGTGGACTCCGCGGCATCGGTGGTTACCATCAAGGGGATGTTGTCAAGCTTACTAGGATGTTTTCTCCTAATCGTCTATAGAGTTTTGAGCTAGTGATAAAAAATTGATTTGGCGAAGCTTCGATCTAGAATGCGATATCTGGGATTAAAAAAGGATACCGCTCTACTCTAGCAAGTAATAAAAGTCCTCCCCTCCATTCTCCATTGCTTACGGAGACGGCAAATCCGAGAGAAAGTTCTAGGCCCTATCTTGGGTTGGCATCAATGTTAGCGAGATCGACTCCAAAGAATGCCGGGAGTTGGATAAGATGAGTTCGTGCGATAAGAATCGGAGTAAGGGCGGGGAGAGCCCAAAAGTAAATGGAGTTAATGGGACGACTCACCTTCACTAAAGAGGAAGCAAGTAGGGCACGGGCTTTGAGGTTGGAGCCTTGCCGTGAAGGTATCCCAATAGTTGTGCTAATCCGCATGTCTTCAAGAAGCAAAAGGAATCTATCGCTCTAAGAGGAAATGAGGGACACCGAGATTTCCTTCCTTTACGTAAAAGTGAAGACTTTCGCCTCAAGCTGGATTTGATTGAAGGACTACTTCCCCATGTAATCAGAGTTAGGCTTAATCCGGATAAGAGTAAGAGCAAACTTCTAACTCGCCTTTCGTGCTATGCCCTTCACTTCAAGTGTATTATTTAGGATTCAATGAGTAGGGGTAGGAGTCGGGGTTCGAGCCTTCTCCCACAATTGGCAAGAGCCGGTGATCGCCAATTCCTTTTCCCAAAGGCTCCTCGGACTGGACTAGAGTATACGTTCTTTGCGCTTTCCCATTCATCCCGCTAGTGCAAAGCCTTCATATGAGAAAGAAACCAGCGAGATACATGGATCTAAATATAAAGAAAGGATTTTTTCAAGTCTAATATTACGGGCTTCGGTTCATTGTTCCTAGACCCAGAGAACGAACGGTCGGGTAAGGCTAGAGTAAGCCCATCAAAGTAGGCGTGTCTTTCCATTTCCTTGTCTCTAAAAAGAGAAGAAAGAGGGATTACCTCGATTATAAAGTCAAGAACTCATAGAAAGAATTGGATATGATTGGTTTTGAATTCCTTTCTAAGGCTTGACCTGCTATAGATATAATAGGAAGCTCTGGAAAGCATGCAACAAAGCCAAGAAGCTTGATGGAATCAAAACAAAACTGGCAGCCTTTGAGGGTTCTGTCGAGGTAGACTCGGATGAGTCCGAACCCGCTTCGAGAACCAGATCTCATTGGGAAGGAAAAAGAGGACAAAGCGCTCGAAGTGCGCCTTCCTCTCTTTGGACTTGACACTTAGATAGTTAGTAAGCTTCTACGCTATGATCTTTCTTCTCTTATTCTAATTAGAATAGAAGGATAGATCACTCATAAATGCTACAATTATGCCAATCGGATGCTAGAGGAACTGAACTGCCAATATGTATATAAATATCTTAAGTATGAAAGGGATCCTAATGCCCATATTAGCAAAATCGACTCAATATGAACGCACTTAGACTTGCCTCTATGGCTTGTCTTTCTAGTGGACTGAGAGAGCGAGCTCTAATCTAAAGGAAGAAGCAACTCACATACTTCATGTCAGATCTTAGAATGGATGCACAGAATCCACAGCTGTTGAATCCGATCTTTGAAAGAAGGAAGAGGCATATGCCAGAACAGGTTCCACGAATGAATCCCTGTTAGGACAAATAAGCTGCTTGGGTCTCCCTTGGTTTGCTAGAATAGACTCTTAGATGGACAGAATGCCCCATTTCAGTCTATTGGTACCTAGAGACAATACAATCTTGACTTTCTTTCCTAAGCTTGAATGTGGCGAAAAGCAAGGGACTGCAGGAGGTATAGCGCGATCGGTAGTGCAGTACGATGTATGCTATGTTGTGTACTCGAGCCGACATGTGCTGGGATGGTTAGCCGATATCAGAGTCATCCAGAAAGTGCTCATTGAGATGCAGTAAAGAGGAAATTTCGACATCAAACGGAACCAAAAAACTAGCTTTGTGCTTCCAAGGTGGAAATCTCAGTTGACTGGATATAGTGATTCAGATGGGTCTGCTGATAGGAATGAACGAAAACCCACTTCTGGCTACACCTTCATACTTGGAGTCTAGTGAACTTCAAGAACTTCTAGAAGAGTTCCAAGATGTATTCCCAAAAGAGTTACCTCTAGGGTTGCCACCTGTAAGGGGTATTGAACATCAAGAAAACTTAGTGCCTAATGTTCCTCAATTCCTTTCACCTATCGTAAGGGCTGAAATGTTTTCCTTTACAAAGAGTAATCAAGAGATAGACCAGATGGAACTCCAGCCTTCTACCAACATTTGGGGCACCATTGTTACAAAATTTATTGAAGATCATGTGTCTAGATCCATTCATATGCCTAGATTATCACCACTGTCTCATATGCTTCATAGTGATAGTGAATTCTCACATATTAAGGTCCCTATCATGCTTCAATCCTTGTTTTATGATAATGCGTCTAGGATGCTTAATTTGTTAGTAATTACAAATATTCATAGCACTAAGATCTCTTTAGGGAAAATAAAATGGATCAAAGCTCGTAAGTTTACTTGGGACATGTTTGTTAATAACTATGAGCTTGCAGAGCGAATCGACCTTTTGTTTCTAGTCAAATTTGATTTCCCATTTTTAGGACTATTTGAGAAATTAAAGAGGTTCGCATTTGATCTTGGCATTCTCCATAATTTTCTTTCTTCCATAAACATATATACTCTTCTACTCTTATTTGTGTCCTTTGTTGTGCGGAAATTGCTTATTTCCATTCGAGGGTGAATGCTTTTAAGTCCTAATTTTAATTTGGTTGTATTTTTCTTTAAGCTGTAAAAGTGGGAATAACTTATTCCAACATGGAATAAGAATAGGTTATTTAGAATAGGAACAGCCCAAACCCACAAACCAAGTAGCCCCCTTCCCTTTTTCCTATAAATAAGGACTTAATGTAAGCAAATGGAACCTTTGGTCATTTTATACTATTGGAATCCAAGAATTCCCTTGAGAGAGTAGCTTTCTCTTCTCTTTCTTCTCCTCTTGATTGTTCTTGAGGTTAAGACCCCTTTCCTTATCATTGGAGCCTCCAATGTGGTGGAACTTGGCTAATCTTCCTAGCTTCCTCTAGCTAGTGGAGTGGCGCCTAGCTTAGGAATTATTTTTCTGCAATTTACATTTTGCCATTTACCTTCTTACAATTTACAATTCTGGTTCTTAGTTTATGTCTTTAATTTCTAGCCCCTTTCCCCTATAATTTTGGTCATTTTCGTTTTGCCTTTTCTTCCATTTCTACACTTTATTTCCAGCCTTTAATTCTTGCAATCACCTTCCCCAATTCCCTCTTTACATTCGACAAATTTATGTTTCAATGTCTTTTCATTTCTATGCACAATTTTTGTGCTACATTGAACATAAATTGAAGAGCTCCCAAAACTGCTTAGAATTTTGAGCTTCAATTCCACCTCCAACTAGGTCCATCCTCCTCTTCCTCCTCCTCCCAAGTGGGTTGTATTAGTGGGGCTCCAGGCATTACTTCTTGTAAAGCTTGTTTCAAACCTTGTAATATGCAATCAAATCAGTACCTGACATATTAACCTTTTGAAAGGAAAAGTTTGTTTCACATTGGTCCCTATGTAATTAAAGATTTTCCACAGTTGTCATTATTAATATTTCAGTTACTACACAGGCTATATATACAGAATCTATATTTACGTGCAACATTTGCATGCAAACTTATGTACCTTCTGCATGTCAGAAATGAAGTTCCATCCATACTGAACATGGTCCCCTAGGTCTTCATGTAATAGTTCCAAGAACCATCTCCAATTCTCCTTGTTTTCAACATCAACCACAGCATAGGCAGTAACCCATATGTGATTGTTTGCGTCCTGACCAACAGCAGATAGTAGCTGCCCACCATAATAACCTTTGAGGAAAGCTCCATCAAGGCCAATCAATGGCCTGCATCCATATTTAAATCCTTTCTTGCATCCAGTAAGACATATATACAATCTACGAAATACTGGAGGACCATCTACCTGAGGGATTGTTTCCATTTTCACAGTAGAACCTGGGTTCCACTTTAACAATTCTGCACAATAATCCCATAATCTTGCATACTGCTCTTCCTTAGTCACTTGCAAGATATTTTTGGCTCTCTTGACAGACCTCCATATTTTAGTCCTATTAAGATGAACTCCAAATTTTTGCTTGAAGTAGTCAATAATGTGACTTACCTTCATATCCTTGTCCTTTTTCAGTTTTTTCACCAATTTCCCAATGACCCAACTCTGTGATGCTTGTTTATTTTTAAATACTCTCCCACAAGTATGTTCAGATTTAAATGTTTTAATTTGAAAACAGTGGAAGGCATTACTATAGTTGTAGTAAATTTCCCACTAGCAGGTTTTTTCATCACACTTTGCTCTTGCTCTTGTTTTGTCATTTTTTACCCAAGAGACTACTCTACCCAGTTGAATTGTGTACTCCTTTACAGCTTTCTTAAATGATTCAATGGTTGTAAATTCCATTCCAAGTTCTAATATAATATGGCCAAAAACTGAATCTTCATTCCATTGTGGATAGGTCTCCTTTTCTCCATCTTTATCATCACTATTGTTGGGAGTCTTCGTTTCTTCTGATTGCCATGAACATCCACTTTCACTCTCATCAGACGTATCATGTGGCACAAAGTTAATTTCTTCTTCATTACTTGTTTCCTCTTCTTCAACTACAGCTTTACCCTTTCCTTTATTAACAATTTTCTTACTACTTTTACCTCCTACTTTCTTTTTAGGTGTCCCTTTTGCTTTTTGCTATTTTCCTTTTGTTGGCTTTGGGCTTGGTGTTGGTTTTGATTTTAGTGCTGCTTTTGACTTTTGTCTTGGTTTTCGTGCTGCCTTATTTGTACACACAGATTCTACAGCCCTTTTTGT
This sequence comes from Canavalia ensiformis, assembly GCA_026541065.1. Classification (NCBI taxonomy): domain Eukaryota; kingdom Viridiplantae; phylum Streptophyta; class Magnoliopsida; order Fabales; family Fabaceae; genus Canavalia; species Canavalia ensiformis. Next base: position 182,312 of record JAMKYM010000510.1, read on the forward strand.
TTGCCCCCTAGTCATATAGGTCTTTCTTTCTTTCATAACACCAACACCTTCATCACGAACCTCATTTCCAGCCCCACCATCATCTTTCTCACCTGCTTCATGACCACCAAACATATCAACTTCTTCTTCTCGTTTTGTTGCCCACCCTTATCACCATCACCCTCTCCACCCTCAACACCATCACCCTCTCCACCCTCTTCCTCTCTACCTTCACCACACTCCAAGTCAACATCAAAGTGAAAATCAGTAGCATCATCTACTGGTATAAAATCAGGATCATGTCCACTACCACCCTCTCCAACTTCAAATTCAGCACGTTCTTGTCCTTCCAATTCAACACCTTCTTCACCTTCCTCAGCATTTTTTAACAACACTTCCATATCTACAGTTTCATTGACTGAATGTTCAAAATATATATCCATTTTTCTACCATTTCTTTTGGCTACCTGTACCATATCTAGCAAATCAACATCAAGTTCCAAAATGCGAAGACCATCACCAAATTTCAAAGTCGGATTCAACCAATATACATTTTTAATATTTAGATATCCTAGACTTGCAGCACAAACTTTAAAACTACAAACATCCAATGTGTCCTCATCACAATCCTTCCATATCTCAACATTTTCCCATTTATACTTCACCACTCCACCATCATTAATAAAATTCCCACCATGATGAATAAACAAAGTCAAATACTGCATCAAGTAAGATAAAATCACTTCACAATGAGAGACCACATATAATAAATGCATTATTTTAAAATACTATTTATATTAGGGACCATATGTATTAAATATTCACATTTCGTCATACCCACAGATTAGGGACCACATGCGATGACCCGCATTTCTCACACCCCAAAATGACATTTCAACCCAAAAGTGGCAGAAGGTCGAATGTGCCCCATAATTTTTCAATTTTTTTAAAAAAAAACGTCCAAAACAGTGTTCTTTTTCACTAAAAACCCTAACCTCAACTTACCCAATATTTATATTTATAGTAAAACATATATAAGGGTTGAATAATAGGGCAAATACCTGGTCCATTATTGCAGAAAATAATCAAACCTCGTTTGCTGAAATTCGTTGCTTCTTTGCACTGTAAACCAGAGAAAATGACAAAGACGATGCTTCTGTGCACTATAAAACAGAGACAATGACAACAACCAACAAGAAAAAATATTTTTCCCTCCAATTAATGTTAAAATCATATCTATAACTGTCATATTTATTCAAAGAACTTCGTTTTATGACACGTGGGCTTCCTACGTGGCATTTAACGTTACAGGTTAGCACGTCGTTAACGATAATTGGGGCCAAGGACTAACGTGAATCACGGTTAACAAAGTCAGGGACTAACAGGTTAACTTACGTCTTTCAAGAACTAAAATGAACTTTCGTAACAAGTTCAAGGACTAAAGAGGTAGTTCACTCATTAACCTACTACTTGCAACCTACAACTTGCAACCTGTTACATGCTGCCTACCACTTGCAACAGCAACTTGCAACTTGCAATCTGTAACCTGTTGCTTGCTACCTACTACCAGCTATAATACAAACCACTTGGGAGAAGGAGGATGGACCTAGTTGGAGGTGGGATTGAAGCTCAAAATTCTAAGTAGTTTTGGGAGCTTCTCAAATTATGTTCAATGTAGCACAAAATTGTGCATAGAAATGAAAAGACAATGAAACAAAAATTTGCAGAATGTAAAGAGGGAATTGGGAAAGGTGATTGCAAGAATTAAAGGCTGGAAATAAAGTGCAGAAATGGAAGAAATGGCAAAACGAAAATGACCAAAATTAAAGGGGAAAGGGGCTGAAAATTATAGCATAAACTAAGACCCAGAATTGTAAATTGCAGAAAAATAATTCCTAAGCTAGGCGCCACTCCACTAGCTAGAGGAAGCTACGAAGATAAGCCAAGTTCCACCACATTGGAGGCTCCAATGATAAGGAAAGGGGTCTTGACCTCAAGAACAAGCAAGAGGAGAAGAAAGACAAGAGAAAGCTGCTCTCTCAAGGGAATTCTCGGATTCCAATAGTATAAAATGACCAAAGGTGAAATTTACTTACGTTAGACCCTAATTTATAGAAAAAAAAAGAAGAGGAGTGCTTGGTTGTGGGTGATGTGAGCATGGAAATTGGCTTTCAAGAGAAATTTTTAGCTTAAGGATAATAAAACTGAAATTTTTTCTAAATTTAATTTGGTTGTAATTTTCTTTAAGCTGTAAAAGTGGGAATAACTTATTCCAACATGGAATAAGAATAGGTTATTTAGAATAGGAACAGGCTTAGGTTAAGAGCTTGGTTGGCTAAGGGCAGCCCAAACCCACAACCAAGTAGCCCACTTCCTTTTTTCCTATAAATAAGGGCTTAATGTAAGCAAATGGTACCTTTGGTCATTTTATAATATTGGAATCCGAGAATTCCCTTGAGAGGGAAACTTTCTCTTCTCTTTCTTCTCCTCTTGCTTGTTCTTGAGGTCAAGACCCCTTTCCTTATCATTGGAGCCTCCAATGTGGTGGAACTTGGCTTATCTTCCTAGCTTTCTCTAGCTAGTGGAGTGGCGCCTAGTTTAAGAATTATTTTTCTGCAATTTACATTCTGCCATTTACCTTCTTGCAATTTACAATTCTGGGTCTTAGTTTATGCTGTAATTTTCAGCCCCTTTCCCCTTTAATTTTGGTCATTTTCGTTTTGCCATTTCTTCCATTTCTGCACTTTATTTCCAGCCTTTAATTCTTGCAATCACCTTTCCCAATTCCCTCTTTACATTCTGCAAATTTTTGTTTCATCGTCTTTTCATTTCTATGCACAATTTTGTGCTACATTGAACATAATTTGAGGAGCTCCCAAAACTGCTTAGAATTTTGAGCTTCAATCCCACCTCCAACTAGGTCCATCCTCCTCCTCCCAAGTGGGTTGTATTATGTGGTATCAAGAGCTTATTGTTTGGAGGTAACTTCTCTCACTTTTCTCCTTCATTTTTCGTCATCTTCTTCTCCCATTTTCGTCTCTGTTTTTGTTCCAGTTTTTCTGCACATTTTCAACCCCTTCTTGCTTGAATTCACATGTAATTTGTGTTGCTTTGATTCATATGATGTTGGATCCTTGCCGAAACATCAATTTAATCAGTGAATTTTCTCAAAATTGCATCAAAATGTCAAGAAATTGAAGAACCCCTTTTCTGATTTTTTTTTCTGGGTATTTCCAGCAAGAACAGATCTATTGTTCTCTCAAATCCTTTGGAATTTGTGGGTTTTGTTGTTGAAATTGTAACTTGATCATTGTTGCCTAAAAAACCCCTTAATTATTTTGGCAAAATTCTAAAAATTGTTCATCATGTTCATCACTGTTCTTCATGTGTTCTTGAGGAAGTTTGTGTTTGATCTTTGAAAAAATTGTTGTTAGGTGTTTAAGTGTTAATCTTGTGCTTGTTTTGGAGTGACATAAGTGTACATTACACTTCCCTAAAATATACAAGGAAAAAAGCAAGAATCAACAAAGAACAAAAACGAAAAAAAACGAAAAAAAAATCGAAAAAAAAAACGTGAAAAAAAAAACGTTAAAAAAAAATCTAGGCAGAATTTTTTTCAAAAAAAAGAAAGAAGTAAAAAAAAAAAATTGGCCAGAGTTGAATGATCTTCAAGTTTCATTTTATTGTATTACAATTGTAATATTTGAGTTGAGTTACAGATCAATTGAAGTGTGCTGAACAACTTGAGTTGAATTTATCCTATTGAATGAACTATGATGCATATGAATGATTTTCTTTCAAAGAAAGGTTAAGTTCAGTTTTAAGAACAATTCACACAAGTTTGTAATCCATTCATCCTTCTTGAATTCCTTTTGAGTGCCTATTTTTTCACCACTTAATTGTTGCTTGTCTTCTTTGGATTCTAGTTTGTCACAATTTTAATCCCTTTGAGTTTAGCTAATTTTTGTGATAAGAGTTTCTTGTTTGTCCCCAAAATTCCTATGTTTTTTCCATTCTTGAATTCTGGATAAGTTGAGTTTTTACCACATTGAAAACATCAAGGCCTCTAATTTTAAGTTGAACATGTGGCTTTTCTTCAAGGGTAAAGCAAGACCAAATTGAGTGACTAAGAGTGGCAAACTCTGATGAGGAAGGAAGTAATTGGTTTTAATTGTGCTAACAATTTCTTGGTTTGCAAAGCATTCTTTGTTATGGTAATAAAATCTTTCACAAACCTCCTATAGAAGCTTGCAAGTCCATGAAAACTCCTAACCTCTCCTATATTTTTGGGGGTAGGCCAATCCTTGATGGCCTTGACTTTCTCTTCATCTACTTGGACACCTTCTTTTCTTACCACAAATCCTAAGAATACAACTCTATCCAACCAAAAAGAGCACTTTTCTAGGTTGGCAAAGAGTTGGGCCTCTCTTAGCACAATTAACACTTCTCTAAGGTGTCCTAAATACTCCTCAAGGGATTTGGAGTATACAAGGATGTCATCAAAGTATACTACCACACACTTTCCTATCAAATCCTTCAAAACATGGTGCATCAACCTCATAAAAGTGCTAGGAGCATTTGATAACCCAAAGGGAATTACCAACCACTCAAAGAGACCAAACTTGGTCTTAAAGGAAGTCTTCCACTCATCCCCCTCTTTCATCCTAATTTGGTGATATCCACTTTTGAGGTCTATCTTAGAGAAAATTGTGGAACCATGTAAATCTTCCAACAGGTCATCTAACCTAGGTATAGGATACCTATACCTAATGGTTATTTGGTTTATGGCCTCAAAATCAACACACATTCTCCAAGACCCATCTTTCTTAGGGACAAGTAGAACTGGGACTACACATGGACTCAAGCTCTCTCTTATCCACCCTTTTTCAAGAAGCTCCCTCACTTGTTTTTGGATTTCTTTATTTTCTTCGGGATTACTTCTATAGGCTGGCCTATTTGGTAAGGAAGCACTAGGCACCAAGTCTATTTGATGTTCAATACCCCTAACAGGTGGCAACCCTAGAGGTAACTCGTTTGGGAACACATCTCAGAACTCTTCTAGAAGTTCTTGAAGTTCACTAGACTGAAGGTTTGGTTGAGTATTCAAGCAATACTCTTTGCACATGAGCATGTACATGAGTTGTCTAGCTAGAAGAGTTTGCCTAATTTCTCCTTGATTGATGAAGAGGTTTTTATCCTTTTTCCTCATGTCTCAACCTTTTATCTTTTTTTATATTCTTTCCTTTAATTCCCTTCTTTTCTTCCTCTCTTTTCTTTTTCATTTGTACTTGATCTTTACAAACCTCATTAGGGGCCAAGGGAACTAAGGTGACCTTTTGGGAATTGAAAACAAAGGAATACCTATTACTATGCCCATCATGGTGAACTTTCCTATCAAATTGCCATGGCCTTCCCAAGAGCACATGACTTGCTTCCATGGGCACAACATCACTAGTTACTTGGTCAAGATACCTACCTATGGAAAAGGCAACTAAGACTTGCTTATCCACTAAGAGGTCCCCATTGTCACTCAACCATTGCAACTTGTAAGGCTTAGGATGTGGGGTAGTGGTTAATCCTAGCTTTTGTACTAGCCTAGCACTAGCCACGTAGGTGCAACTTCCCCCATCTATAATCAAAGAACATGTCTTCCCCCTAATCACACACCTTGTGTGAAAAATATTTTCTCTTTGGCTCTCATCTTCCCCCTTGACCATGCTTCCTAGTAATCTCCTAACAACAAGAAGATCACCTTCGGGGGCATACTCTAATCCTTCTTCACTAGAAGAGCTAGTGGCACTACAGCTAGAGTTTTCACTTGAGGATTCCAAAGATGAGACTTGTCCATTATCTCTAAGGATCATGCTCTTCTTGTTGGGGCATTGAGAGGCAATGTGCCCTCGTCCCAAACACTTGAAACACTTAATGGATGATTCTTTTTTTATTGGAGTGGATGGGGTGTTGGCTTTTTCTTTCTTAGGATCCTTAATTTCCCTAGGATCTTTAGGCTTAAAAGGAACATCCTTGTGGCCTTCCTTCCTCTTATTTTCCTTCGAAGAAGGCTTTGAGGTTGAGTATCTACTCTTACCTTTTCTATGGAGTTGTTGTTCTACCTTTTCGGCTTGGTGGTAGAGTTCATTCAAACTCATATAGTTGTGGAGTTCCACAACATCCCTAATCTCATCCTTAAGCCCTTCAAGGAATATTGCTATTCTAGCCTCCTCACATTCTTCTATGTTGGCTCTAATGATGGCTACCTCCATATCTTTGTAGTACTCATCAACAGTCCTATTACCTTGGGTTAATCTTTGGAGCCTATTATGAAGCTCCCTAAGGTAATGAGGTGGTACATACCTATTCCTAAGGATGGATTTCATTTCTTCCTAAGTCTCAATAGGATGAAACCTTGCTCTCTCTTTCACTAGCTTATCCCACCAAATCAAAGCATAGTTTGAAAATTCAAGACTAGCTAGCTTTACCCTATGTTCCTCCTTCACTTCATAGCACATGAAAATTTTCTCTACCTTCAACTCCCACGATAGGTAGATTTCGGGGTCATTCAACCCTTGAAATTTTGGAATTCTAAACTTGGTTCCATCTATTCTTTCTTGGTTTCCATTTTCTCTCCTACCTCTATTCCTAATCCTAGAATCTCCCTATGTCTATGGTTATTCCTAGAAGAAGCTCTATGACTATGATGGCTAGGAGAATGTCTATCTCTACTTCTATGGATCCTACTCCTAGTTGAATTTCTAACCCTAAGTGAAGACCTAGATGATTCCCTATCACCCTCATGCCTACCTTGATTCCCACCCCTGTGATTATTCCTTTGGTTTCTTCTAGGGGATTCATAGAATTCTTCTTGTGAAAGTTCCTCCCTACGTCAATCAATTTTATTTTTGTTTTTCTTAGAACTACTAGTTCCTTCATTTTGTTTCTTTTTAAATAAAGTCTCATTCCTCTTTTCTAGTTGTCGTAACCGTAATTCCGATGAGATGACGACCTCGCTAAAATTTTAAAAGGAATTTATTTGAATGATGTGGAGCCACCACCAAATTTTTATTTAAGGGAAAAATATTTGGAAAAACCCTAACTTGAAGAAGAGATTTAGGTTCGGGAGTCGGTTACGAGTGGGGAAGGTGTTAGGCACCCCACCCGCCCGTTCCAAAGAACGGTACCCTTAAACTGAGTGTGTGATTTTTGAAAATTATTTGATCCCTTTAATTAGAGTGAAAATATATAGCTTGATGGAGGTTAGCCTGACAGGACTTGATCCTGCTCCTACGTATTCCCTGGTGTAATTGGAAACTCAAGGCTTATGTAGTTCTGGTTTGTTTTGAAGGCTTGACCTTCGAAAGTGCTTGAAAAAGAGTATTTGAAGATTTTGTTTTTTGAAAAGCTTTTTATTTTTTGGAGGAACCTTCAGTCCACTGATGCACAAGGTCTGAGGCGGCTATGGCAGCACGGGGGCCTATACGAACTGTTAAACGTTGAACAGTAGGTGAACTGCCAGTTCCTCGTTTAGAGCCCGTTGCGTGAGACCAAGGATCCCAAAATATTTGGAAAAGGGCTTTTTATTTTTGAAGGGACCTTTAGACCACTCATGCACAAGGCCCGAGGCGGCTACGGCAGCACGGAGGCCTATACAGACTGTTAAACGTTGAACAGCAGGTGAACCGCCAGTTCCTCATTTAGAGCCCGTTGCATGAGACCAAGGATCCCAAAATATTTGAAAAAGAATTTGATTTGAAATAAGAAATGAATTTGATTCAAGATTGAAGAAAAAGAATAAAACTTGATTGGAATGGAACTAGATTTTGAACGTTAGAAGTTGAACTTGAAAAAAAAACTTGATTTGGTTTTTTGAATTTTGAAGGTTTGCACTAAACTTGAATATAATGAACATGATTTGAAAACTAAAGAAAGGAACCGTTATTGAAGGGAGAATTAAACTTGATTTAATTTTGAGGAAGAAGGATTACACTTAATTTTTATTCGAATGAAAGAAGAACTTTATTTTATTGAACTTGATTTTATTTGAAGGTGAATTAAATTTGTTTTGAGAATTTGAGGAAAGAATTAAGTTGAATTTTAATGAAAGGAATTAATTTGAATCTTTGAAGAAAATGGCTTTATTTGAATTTCGGAAGGAAAGGATTTAATTTAAATTTTTGGGAAATTTGGGGGTTTAATTGTAAATTTAAGAAGTTGAGGGGCTTAATTGGAGATTTTGGAAATTTTGGGGTTCAATTGCAACTTTGAAGAGTTCAGGGGCTGATTGGCAATTATGGAGAGGCTAGGGGGCAGATTTGGGAATTTAGGAATTACAGGGACTGGATGGTAATTATGGAAAGTTTGGGGGTCCGTTTGCAATTTTGAGAAATTCAGGGGCTAATGGTAATTATGGAGAGTCTAGGGGCCTGCATGTAATATTGGAAAGTGTAGGGACCTGGTTGACATTAAAGGAAGTGTGAATTCTTTGGCTAAAATTGAAAATAGTTATGCTTGGGGTTCAAACTTGGGATGCCTCACTTGGTATCAATGGAGATGACCACTAGAGCCAAGCCTTTTGGCTATGCATTAGCACCCTCCGATTTATCTTCAATCTAGTTAATCTTGGTGCAGCCATGCACCCAACCATGCACGTTGAGATTGGGGTTTCTCACAACATCACTTTTGTTGGCTATTATAGAGCACCCAACCTAAATTTCAGATAGATTGAACGTGACACATTATCTGGGCAATAGGCAGTGAGCAGGACCTGATCCTGAGGTTGGGAGTTTGGGGAGTTGTGGATGGACCACCAGGCTAATCTGAGCCCTTACGAGCATGAAGCTCTTAGCAAGGGTTATGAAGGTCTAGCAGGACCAGAATCACTGAGTAAAGAACTAGCCTAAGTCAAATATATGTACGTTGGGTGTTTCGTACGTGCATGCTTTGGTGAGGTCAGGAGCATATACATGTGTGCTAGAGATACGACGTCCAGGGCCTTGCTATTGGCCGTACCTACTCCAGTTTCTGTACGACCACTGGGTTTCTTCGTATAAGCATGTTCGGGTGCAACCATATACCTACCAGTATGCATTGAGGAAGTGTCATCCTGGGCCTTGCTTTTTAGCCACACCATGGACATGCATTTCGGCCTGATTGTTTTTAAATTCAGTAGACCTGATGCATCCATGGAGTTGCTATGCTTTGGTTATTTTCCCCGGAGACCATGTCGTGCTCAGCTCTCTACAACCTGCTCTATACCGACTTTGAAAGACATTACTTGGGAACCATGATATCACTCTGGCCATTGTCCGACCTGGTCACATGAGCTTACATCTAATCGGGAGTGGGATTAAGCTTTGATCTGGGATATTATTTGGCCAAATTACAAGGCTACAGAACATGGTTTCGTCAAGGAAATCTTAGTTTAGGCTGTGATTGAGGATGTCATTTGAACTGAACTACTCCACAATTTCCTGACGTCTACATTAGCTATAAAGCATAATTTCATGGATGCAAATGTATGTGTATTGCACGACTATGCATGGCTGGAAAGTTCGTGGCTGTTCTTGCATGTCTTCGACGTGCCCGTAGGCCTTATGAGATCATAAACTGAGCTTCACATGATGGTTCAAGTGTGTTCACCTTAATTGATCTAAGGCCTGCCTTTAGAAGCCCCAAAGGGACCCGTATCCGAGCCAAAATTTGTTGCCTCATGTATCTTGGCCCACCAATTGAGTAATTGAATTCACTGCAAACTCCAATATACATTGCATGTATGCCTTATGGTTTGCATGGGGCTCAGGGTACTATACTAGGAGCGCCAGCATGTGGCTGGATTTATTTCACATAAGAGCCAAGAATCGGTTCCTAGCCATAAGGCATTTTCTTCAAGATCCATGCAGAGAATTATGAATTCCTCAAGGCGCTGCCTATTATTCAATGACGCAAGGGCGGATACAAGAGTATGATTGTGACGATCGTCTTGTTTATATCACACTGTATCCCTTAGTCGCCTACGACTTTGCCTTGTTTATCATACACACCAAGATCCATGCTTAGAAACAATAAATTTCCCAGGACAGTATACTTAGTAGTCTTATTGGTCCTTGATTACAGAAAGAGAAGACTCTTGTATGAAAGCAATTGATACTGAACCTGAACACTTTTATCCTATCTTAGCACTGACGCATTCTAGATTCTAATTAGACACATGCCTCGACAATAAAAAGAAATTTGTACCGTTCTCTACGTGATTCTACCATGCATGCAAGTATTCGAAGATTTTATATTATAGATTTACCTTTGGTTACATTTAAAATCAAGTTAAAAGTTGATGAGAAGCTTACTGGATTGAGGTGTTCTTCAGAGTCTCTCTCGTAGGCAAATTCCGTCGTTGATTTCAACAAACCAGAGATTCCGTTCCAATTGAGATTCGCTTGCACAAAGCTTTAGGAATCGAAGAAAAGCATGGGATTCATAGCCAAAGGTTCGAGATGCTCCCGAATCTTTTAACCTAACCTCTCCCCCTCCTCCAAAGATTTCCCAAAAGAGTTCCTCCTCCGAATTCAGAGGAAAAGAGTCCAAAAATCTTCCCAAAAGAAAAATCCCCACCCCAATTGAATAGAAGCCTTTTATTTATAGAAAGAATTTTGGCGGGCTTCCGCCCCCTTTTCCCCTTGTTTCCTCATGCTCTTTTCCATTTTTATTTTTTTCCGTTTTTCTATTTTTTGTTATTTTATTATTATTATTATTATCTATTTTATTTTATTATTATTATTATTTTTCCTTTTTTGTTTTTGTTATATATGTTTTCTGTTTTTATTTATTTATATCAGATTTTGTATTATTATTTTTATTTTATTTTTATTTTCAGTTTCCCCTTTTTTTATTTTTTTATTTATATTTTTTATTATATTTTTTACTATTATTTTTTATTATTATTTATTTCTATTTGTTGTATTTTTCTTTTTTGTTTTAGATTTTTCTTATTATTTTTATTTATTATTATTTTATTGTTTTTTATTTTTATTTTATTATTATTTTTTTCTATTATTTTTATTTCAAATTTTGTGCTTTACCTATTTGTAATCATATCTATTTCTTATGCTTTCAATTTTTATTTCATCATCATTTTCTCCCCTTTTTTGTTTTCATTTCTTTCTTCATTTTTATTTGATTTTCGCCTTCTGTTTTTATTACTCATTTATTTTTAAATTAGTATTGGTTTCTTGCTTAATTTTAACAATTGGAGGCCTCGGACATAATTGAGTGTTTACAGTTTGCCCCTCTTTACTCATTTTCCTACCGGATAATGTGAGAAATGATTCTCTGAATTATCGTGGTAGGAAATGAGTAAAGACGTGAACACATTATGTCCGAGGCAGGCTTTTGAAAATGTTCGAGCAGCACTAGAAGCTCTAGGAGCTTTGGGCTCAAAGTGAACCTCATGGAGGCCTAGAGGATGGCAATTGAATGACCTTACCGGCTTCGTGTGCCGATAGGGCTTAAATATGCGAGACTTGATGACGTAGCCTAATTAGGCTAAGTGAAATGAATAAAGGCCTGTTAGGACAGGCGTGGAATGCAATGGGATTGCTTGTTAGGACAAACATAACGAAATGAAAATGGCCTATTAAAACAGGCAAAGTAGAAGAGAATGACCTGTTATAATGAGCTCAGTGGAATGAAAACAACCTATTCCAGGCAGGAAAGCATACAAGAACCAAAATGTAAGGTATATATAAGGTGGCCTGACAACATAGGCCGAAATACAGAAATCTAATCTATGCTTGAGGCCTGACATCATAGGCCCAGATGCGGAAAAATGAACTTGATGGTGGCCTGACACTATAGGCCAGGATGCCGAAATGTAAATGAAATCCTGCTGTTGCCAGGATAAATACAAACCTGTTAAGACAGGGTGGACAAAATTACACATGCTTGAAGTCCTATTGTTGACAGGAGAATGGAAATGGAATCCTGCTTGAAAGGATGAATGCAAAGTGATCCCGCTAACGCCGGGATGAATACAAAGAATTAAAATATGTTTGATGTCCTACTCAACAGGAGAATGCAAGTGAAGTCCTACTTGACGGGATGAATGCAAATGAAATCCTGTCGGACAGGATAAGTGCGGTAATTTAGACATGAAATCCTGTTTGACAGGATGAATGCAAATGAAATCCTGCTGGACAAGATAAGTGCGGAAATTTAGACATGAAACCCTGCTTGACAGGATAAATGCAAATGAAATCCTGCTTGACAAGATGAATGCAGAAATTTAAACATGGAATACTGCTTGATAGGATAAATGCAAACGAAATCCTGCGTGACAGGATGAATGCAGAAATTTTAAACATGAAATCCTGCTTGACAGGATGAGGGCAGAAATTTAAACATGGAATCCTGCTTGACAGGATGAATGCAAATGAAATCCTTCTTGACAGGATGAATGCAAATGAAATCCTTCTTGACAGGATAAGTGCAGAAATTTAAACATGGAATCCTGCTTGACAGGATGAATGCAAAGGAAATCCTGCTTGGCAGGATGAGTGCAGAAATTTAAACATGGAATCCTGCTTGACAGGATGAATGCAAAGGAAATCCTGCTTGACAGGATGAATGCAAAGGAAATCCTGCTTGATAGGATGAGTGCAGAAATTTAAACATGGAATCCTGCTTGACAAGATGAATGCAAATGAAATCCTGCTTGACAGGATGAGTGCAGAAATTTAAACATGGAATCCTGCTTGACAGGATGAATGCAAAGGAAATCCTGCTTGACAAGATAAGTGTAGAAATTTAAACATAGAATCCTGCTTGACAGGATGAATGCAAAGGAAATCCTGGTTGACAGGATGAATGCAAATGAAATCCTGTTTGACAGGATAAGTGCAGAAATTTAAACATGGAATCCTGCTTGACAGGATGAATGCAAATGAATTCCTGCTTAACAAGATGAATGTAATTGATGAGATCCTGTTGTTGCCAGGAACAATGCGAGCCTGTTTAAGACGGGCGAAGTGGAAAATATTAAATTGAAGCTATGGGTTGTGAAGACTGATAAAGGGGGAATGACCTATTGAGACAGGTAGAAGGAAAGTGGGATTTGATCCCGTTATTGACAGGAAGGAATAGAATGACCTGTGAAGACAGGTATATACTTTGAACTGAAAAGAAACCTGTTGAGGCAGGTAAGATGAAAGCGACCTGTTAGGATAGGTGAGTGAGTGATCTAAACTAATTTGAAAGAATGGCCTGTGAAGACAGGTGAGAGAATAGGAAGAAAAAGGACCTGTTAAGGCAGGTACGAGAGCGATCTAAGCTAACTTGATGACGACCTGTGAAGATAAGCAAAGCCGGGATGACCTGTTAATGCAGGTGAAGGAAGATGAAAGCTACCTGTTAAGGCAGGCGAGAGAGTAATTAGTTGTTTTGAACAACATTACTCGACGATTGTTTATCTCGAATAAACTTGAATAGCTTGCTGATTCTGCCTTGAACTCTAGGGTTCTTTTAGCTTTTGATGATTGCTTCCTCTTGAAGGAATATGGGCCCCAGTTTAAGTGACTTTGGCCATCAAGGAAAGCCTCGATTTGAAAGGGGTTTTGGGTAAAGATCCTTGCCCCAGTTTGAATTTTGAATTGGGTTGTCCCATTTTGAACATTTATGACAGGCGTTGACCCCTAGTTTTAATATTTTATTTTTTTAGAAATCAGGATCGCCCCAAATTGTCTTTTCTGGGCAAACATTTTCCCCAGTTTAATTCTTGATTTCATCATTTTCTGGCAATTGAGAATTGCCCTCAATTTGAATTTTATGGGAAAATGTTTTCCCCAGTTTTGGATTTCTTCTTGTGACTAAGGATCGCCTCCATTTGAATTTTCTGGGCAGGCGTTTGCCCCAGTTTTCTTAACTTGAGGATTGCCTCAACCTGAATTTTCTGGGCAAGCATCTGCCCGAGTTTAATTTTGATTTGCTTTTTCTAAAAGTGAGAGTTGCCTCAATTTAGAACCTTCTGGGCAAGCGTTTGCCCCATTTTAGAGTTAAATTATGATGGGTCTGGGTGATTGACACCTATTTTCCAGAGAAGATTTGAAATGATATTGTCGTAACCGTAATTACAACGAGACGACGAGCTCGCTAAAAATTTTAAAAAGAATTTAATTGTATGTGGAGCCGCCACCAAATTTTATTTTAAGGGAAAATATTTGGAAAAACCCTAACTTGAGGAAGAAATTCTAGGTTCGGGAGTCGGTTACGAATAAGGAAGGTGTTAGGCACCCTACTCGCCCGTTCCAAAGAACGGTACCCTTAAACTGAGTGTGTGATTTTTTTTGAAAATTTTTTTATCCCTTAAATAGAATGAAAATAAATAGGTTTGTATGAAAATAGCCTGACAGGACTTGATCCTGCTCCTACGTATTCCCTGGTGCAATGGGAAATTCAAGGCTACGTAGTTCTAGTTTTAAGGACTTGATCCTTAAGGAAGTTTTATATAGAACGGAAAAACGCTTTTGATGTCTTGGATTATTTTCATTTGGGAGAAGAAAGAAAGAAGAGTCTTTGATCTTCATGCGCAGAGTCGGAGGCATGCGAGGGTTGCACTGCGACTCATATGATTTTCCGAACATCGAAAGACAAGGTATGCTGCACTTTTAATTTCGGAATTCATTGCGTGGGACCTCGGACCTTCTAAAGTTTTGAAAGGTATTTTGGAAGAAGTAGTTTTGAAGGAGAATTGAAATAGAGGTCTTCAATCCACGTGCACAGAGTCAAAGGCAAGTGAGGGTTGCACTGCGACTTGTATGATTCTCTGAACGTCGAAAGACAGGGTAGGCTGCACTTTCGACTTCGGAGTTCATTGCGTGAGATTTTAGATCCTTTAGAATCCCTTTTTTAAAAAAAAAAACTTTTAGAAAATATGATTTGAAAGAGAGATTAAGAAGAGATATCCTCAACCCACATGCACAGAGTCGAAGGCAAGCGAAGGTCGCACTGCGACCCATATGATTCTCCGAACGTCGAAAGACAGGGTATGCTTGCACTTCCAACTTCGAATTCATTGCATGAGATCTTAGATCCTTTAGGACCCTTTTTTTTTAAAAAAAAATCCTTTTAGAAAACAAGATTTGAAAGAGAGATTAAGAAGGGAGATCTTCAACCCACACGCACAGAGTCGAAGGAAAGCGAAGGTTGAACTGCGACCCATATGATTCTCCGGACGTCGAAAGACAGGGTATGCTGCACTTTCAACTCCGGAGTTCATTGCGTGAGATCTCGGATCTTTTTAAAGCTTTTAACAATCTTTTCAGAGAAAGGGTATTTGACAAGGTTAAGGATGGGGATATTTTAGCATTTTCCAAAAGTTAATGAACAGAAAAGGAAATTTTGGCGAAAGGCTCAAGTTTTACCAGTGCTGCTTCCAATTGTGGGATTATATGCTGGAGGTTCACCTGTGAGGGAACCTGGGGTTTTTCACACTTACGCTGTTTTTCTTTCCATCTTTGTTTGTGAGACAAAAGAACCATATTACACCTTGTTTAAAAGAGCAGAACCTGCATAGATAATTTGGTTCTAGACCTGATGTGTATGTGGGTCGAATCTTCACTCTTTTTGCTTATGATCAGTATAAATGAGACAATGGGACGAAATTAATACGCCTATCCTAGTTGATTCTCTAACCCAATGATCTTGCTCTTAGATCAAGTCTTTACTCATATATAGGCTCTCCCATTTCTGTCACTTATCAAGCTACTTAAACATTAAAAGCTATCAGTTTTTCTAGTGCCGTTTTCTTAGCTAGGTCTCTACATTCAGAATTGGAGTTGGCTAGCCCGTATCCACATTCTGGGCTTTATATCAGTCCATCATTGCCTCGGATCTGCTGTATCAGAAGGTGTACCAGGACTGGAACAGAGTTACCCTAAACCCAAAGCACACCTATAACCTGTATCAGGAACCTAGTGTAGACTGCTTCAGAGCTTTGAAGCCAGAGTGATAATTAACCCTGATCCTTAATTTTCTGGGGTCTTAGGCTACCAGGTATAGCATTCGGCCATCCGACCTGACTTTTAGGATTCCCAGGCAACTTGCTGGAGGCTTGGCCAAGGGTTTAGATAAGGACAAATTCCAAACCCATTAGTTTAGCCTTTACTGGTTTTTCATTAGGATCCAATTGAGATCCTGCCTTGTGTCCAACCAATTCTACCAGAATAGTGACTTGGTGTTAGGCACAGGTTCTTGGCCTCACATATGCTGTTGTACCTCACAGGCTAACCTCTTATGTACTCCCCAATTTTAATAGTGCAGTATCCAGACCTACAGTTTGGAAGCTAGGAACATGAACTCTTTGCATTAGCTTACTGTTTTAGTCCCTGAACCTTAGCCTCTTAATTAACTGCTTAAGGGTGTTTTTCATGATTTGTGAGTGGCGGCTTGTTTTCTAATTTGCCTCTATTCTGGCATATATTAGGCCTCTATAGGCCTAAGCATTGGTGCAGTTAATCTTGGCTCAATTTGGTTATGTATGCGGAATGAGCAATGGATGAAGCTGGCTATGTCATCATTTTGGAGCTTATGTTAATGTGCCTAGACTCAATGCCCTGTTAGGTACTTAGACAAATTTCCTGAAATTGCTACCCCTTTTCTGCCCAAGACACAGATTCAGACTCTGACTCCATGTCTCGCATAGGTCAATTACTTTATGTCTCTTGACAATTAAGAAAATTCTGAAGTCTGATTTTCTTGGATCCTATTCTATTTCTATGATCACAGCCTGTGCAATCGATTGACTGTTTATCCTAATTATAATTTACAGGCCTCCTACCAAGATGAAATGATCCAGATACGTCTCAAAGGCTTTGCTAAATGCTGTTTTAGGATGAAACCTACTTTACCAAAAGACATGATTTCCCCAGCCTTGATAACTCCTTGGAAACTTAGAGTAAAGGGACAAAACTGATTCCAGGAGCTTATGGGAGATTCGGGATGCTATTCTAGACCTTGGGCATTGGTTACTATACTCACTGTAAAGGGAACTTAACTATGTAAGACTTGGTTTTCTCTTTTAAATAATGACCTGGAAATGCTATCTGGATAGTTCTACAGTTACAATCTAAATATCTATCTATCCTACAAGCATTCCTAAGTTTGTGCTGATGATTTGCCAAGGCAGTAGGCTACTTCAGTTTTCAGACTTGGTCCTTTCTTTTGTTTTGGCCACTGTTATTTTGTAACCAAACCTGGTTCTGATTATTCTTGTGCTACTGTTCTAGACTGTCTCCAAGGTTGATCTGTTACTGGTGCAGCCTGGGGATTGAGTCCCAATTCCACATCTGATATTGTTATGGCAGCACCTGATTAGGAGATTCAAATCTACCCAGAAACCAGAAGACTCTCACATTCCTAGGAAGCTTAAAATCCGAAACTGATCTTAGATCCGCTGCTAGGACTAGTCTAAAAATCACTATGACGCCTATGGTTAACAAACTAAAGAATCCAGCCAATCAAAAGTCCCTTCCTCATTTTGCCCAAATTAAACCCTGTCTAACTACAAATTAATCATAGCTTAAAACCTTCCTGCATCATTTTTTTTTAAGTATATTAGACCCCTAATGTCAACTACCAGAATACTTGATTCTGATAAGCCTAACCTATTTGGTGAGCTTTTGCCTTGGGTTAAGACTAGCTGAGGTAAACCTATACAGAGAAAACAAAGTTGTGACTGTGCACTGGCCAAATGTATTATAGCAAGTGCCTTTTGTTTCTGATTTTCCAATGAATCAGAGTGGACCACAAAAACCTGGCTGTTACAATTGACTCATGGAAAACTGCCTAATCCAAACTCATTTCCACTATTTTAATCCTTACTTTTCCAAGTTTATGATTTTTGCTACCTGAAGGTTCTTACTAACATGTATAGGCACTAATATTATTAATCAAACCAAAGCTTGGTCATACCATGAAAAGGTCTCAGCACTTCTCATATAAGGTCAACTTGTAGACTTAGGGCAGTGCAGAATTTAAGTCTATAAGAATAGCAAGCTTGAGTACATTTAAACCATGGTTTTTGAAAAAGGTAAAATCACATGATCTTTCTATCTAGTCAAGGAACGAATAGGACTTAAAACTTGAACCTACATTAAGATACTAAGCCTATCTTGAGTACCTTCTTCTAATTACAGAACAATTTTCAATTTGTCATGCTTGGGCTCTTACATAACCCAAACTCTATTAGAATTTCCTCCCTCTGACTCACCTGGTAGCACGACTTTGAGGATTAGCCCCCAAATGACCTTAATCACTACCTCCAAGCCCTATTTTGATCATACACAAGCTAGAATCCCCTAGACTCTCAATGGTTGATTTAACCTTTTATCTAGCACCAGGTCCTGCAGTAAAGCTGATTTGTTTTTTTTTTTTTTTTACTTATGAACCCTGGATGAAATTAGGGACCTGGCACTCAGATCCCTTGTTAAAGTCAGTCTATAATTAGGCTTCCAATCTTTGCAGGATTTGTGTAATCAATATGCTAATCTAGAACTAACTCCCAGGCTCACTCTCTCCTGTTCAATCATAATATGCTTGGCCTAATCCTTAAGACGGTTCCTATACCTTTCTAGATCTAGACTAATCCTATGAGTAGGCCCACCTTGTTCTGCTGTATACTTATCAAAAATTATGGCAAGACCAGAGACTGTTCTCTCTTGATTTCTATGTGCCCCAAGGCCTGCTTGCTGTCTAGACTACTCCTAAATTTAGAACTGGTAGGGGCCTATCTACCTTAGCCTAGTTCACCCTGGTGCACTTTTATATTGTTTAAACAAAGGCTTCTTCCCTTCCTTGCCAAAGGTTTGCCTTAGGTGCAGCCTAAAACTAGTTCACTAATTTTAACTAAAGAAGACTGGCCATGATATAACAGAAACCACTCGAACTTTTGTTATGTTTCAAGCCTAGCTGAAATACCGTGAGGCCTACGCTGAAATATCCTGGAGTTAAGTTGCATTTGATTATTAGATAGGCTTAACACCAAGGGAACTAGACCAATAGGGAGAAACCTGAGGTGTTTACCAGATGGCATTCAATGTTCTGGCTACAGAGTTGTATCATATCTGAAGAGTAGGATCAATACCTCCATTTCCATCCTAAATTCTAAACGAATAGTAGCTGACATAACTCCTATGACTTGGCTACTTTATACTAGATGTTAGCAATGCAATGCAATCCAATTTATCATAAATAATGACATCATTCATAGCTGAATTCATACAGAAAACATCTATTACTTATCTAAAAACCTCCAGCTTAACCTATACACAAAAAGAAAAGGGATAACAGAACCAAAACAACAGCTACTGAACCATAATTCATCCAACTCGTAGAAGACTACAGTCAAAGGATGTACAAGAGTATTCGTGAATACTAACCGGTATAGAGCTAATGCAGAAGTAACCTCTTCTGTTCAAAGCAATGAAGCGAGTAAGTGTAGAGTTCTGCGACCAACCGGCAAGTGCTTCTTCTGTGCTTCGCGTTGGTGAACCAGAGAGAGAGGTCGAGAGAAGCTTGAGGATAAGACCAGAGAAATCTTTCCCGAGGTCAGAGAGAAGTTCAATCACTAATCCCAGCCGAAAACCTCATAGAGAAGCCTGGAATCCATTTTTCCGTTTCGTGCCCAAAAGTCCAGAGAGTGTTCTTCGAGAGTTCTTCTCTTCTTCTTCAATTTTTTGTGCCAAAATTCAATAACCATAGGTTTTCCTTCCATTTTTCCTTTTATACCCTCTTCTAACCATGGTAATACCCAACCTGCCATTGGTTATTCCCTAACCCAACAATAACAGCCTCTAACTAACCCTAACTAATTCCCAACTAACCCTAGCTCATTAGGCCAAAGACTAAACCTTATTTTTCCTTTTTTCTGTTTATTACACATATTTTTGTTACTCATTTTTCTTCTCCCTTCTTTCCCTCTTTATGCGAAACCCCTATTTAATTCTTGATTATTGCTACCTCTTTTATTTCCTCCTTTCTTTTATTTTCCATTTACCTTTGTAATTTAGTTGGAATATTCCGGACTGGAATTGGTGTTCACAGATATGTACAATGCTTAAATGAATGCAAAAGAATGCAATATTTTGAATGATGCTTGGAATTGATTTTTTAATGGAATGGATGCCATGTGATGCATGCCATGAGATGATTGGAAAACTTTTGTTTAATTCATGATTTTTTATTCGACTTCTTCCCCTTCCCCAACAACGTTATAGTTGATATAAGGAAAATCAAGATTCAATATGAGCTAGATTGACCCTGTCTTTTGACTTTTGGACCAATTTTGAATTTCCTTTCTAGGTCCTTGAGACCCAACACTGGTCAGCATTATTGCATGAGACACACTCTTCCTTTCTTGAGTGGCATTGTGATTTGCAGGAGAATGACTTTATGGGAGCGATCATGCCTTGTTGCAAAGGTTGAGGAGTCATCCGACTCGTCATGACTTTTCAAAATTAATCTTTTTATCTTTTACAGTTTTCACATCTCTTTTAGCATGTGTACCTTTGAGGTATGCAAAAGTGTTTTTGAATGGTTTAATGGGAGTATATTTGAAGGGGCGAGGAATGTTAGTTTGATTGCCCTAATGGCATTTTTTGATGAAAAATGTTAATTCAAACAAATGGAAAAATTTTGCCCCAGTTTTAGGAGGATGGAGAGGTAGATCTGATTGCCCAAATGGCACCCTTGATGAAGCATGCCAATGCTGCTTTTCATAATCTCGAGTGCCAAATTAACCAAACTTGAGAAATGGAAAAATTTTTGCCCCAGTTTTAGGAGTTGTGAGGAGCAGAAGCATTTGAATTGTGCTCGGATTCTTGATTGACCTTAAATTTTGCCTGGGTAGTTTTGAGGTTTTCAACCCAACAAGCCTTCTGTTTGCCCTGATTTTTCCTAGACCGCCCTTACAGGTTTTCAACCTAGCGAGCTCTTGATTCAGTGCCCTAACTTTTGCCTAAGTCTCCTTTGAGGATTTTGACCTAGCAAGGCTTTGTTTGTGTGCCCTAACTTTTTCCTAGGTCACCTTTGAGGTTTTCGACCTAGCGGGCTCTTATTTGTGTGCCCTAACTTTTGCCTAGGTCTCCTTTGAGGGTTTAGACCTAGCGGGCCTTTTTGTTTTGATCCTAATTTTTGCCTAGGTCTCCTTTGAGGATTTGGCCTAGCGGGATTTTGTTTGTGTGCCCTAACTTTTGCCTAGGTCTCCTTTGAGGATTTCGACCTAACGTGCTTCTGTTTGTGTGCCCTAACTTTTGCCTAGGTCTCCTTTGAGGGTTTCGACCTAGCGGGCTTCTGTTTGTGTGCCCTAACTTTTACCTAGGCCATCTTTGAGGGTTTCGACCTAGCAGGGTTTTTTGTGTTGATCCTAATTTTGCTTGAATTGTTTCCGTAATTCAACCCAGCAAGACCTTTTTTGGATCATGACTTCGTCGGTCATTATTTTGAATTTTGACCTTACTTTTGCTTGGATTATTTTGATTATAATCCAACAGGTCTTTTCCTTTCTCTTTTTATTTGAAAATTTTGACCCTGATTTTGCCTGGATCATCTTTGATTTTTAATCCAGCGGGTTCCTTTCCTTTTTTCTTGAATTTTGGACTTGAGCTTTCATTGAGCCTTGCCTGGACTGCTTTGATTTTCAATTCAGCAGATCTGTTTTGTATCCCTAAATTTTGCTTGGATTCGAATTTTAGTCCAGCGGAATATTTATTGCTTTTTTGTTAGACCGAACTGTTCCTTGGGGATTACAATGCAGGGTATTTCAGAATCCCTGATTAGATTTTGTTTATTCTACTTCCTCTTTTAATTTTCTCTTTGAGTCTGATCAATAAGACGCTCAAAATTATTTATTACGGCAATGGCATCTTCACCAACAGGTATTTATTTTTGGGTAAGGATAAGAAACAGGTTGAATGATAGGAAGAATGGTAAATTTTAAGAAGGCAAGTCAATAAGGTAAAACACATGCTCAAGAAGTATGAAAATTTTAAATTTTGTATTTATTGAGATTTATTTACAAAAGATTGACTTTGAAAAGTATGACAAATCTTGGATGATTTCCTGTCTGAGGGCATCCTATTGTCTGCTTTGATTTGTTTATTCTATTCTTTGGATTCCCATAATTTGGCAATGGATTGTTTTGTGTTAGGAGCAAGCTTCCCAAAATCCAGCCATTTCGTATCGATTAAGCTTTGCACCTTACGCTTCAGTGCTTACACAATCCTCAGTAGAATGACCAATGAATCCTGCATGGTAGTCGTATCTAGCATTTGGATTGTACCAATTAAGATATGGTGGCTCCTAAGGCTTCAAAGGGAAAAGAGCAATCAGGAAGTTTTGGATTAGGCGAGGTAGCAGCTCTGTATAGGAGATCGGAATAGGATTGAATTGGACAGGCTTTTTCTCCTTTTTCTGGCCTTTGTTAGGATTTTGGTTTATGGCTTGTGTTTAGGCCATGTATGGTGTTGGTGATCGGGTTTGCATAGGATAGTTGTAAGTGGGAGGGTATGGTGTTTGGTATGTAGCTGCAATGTGAGGATATGGTATGTAGGGCGTGTATGGTGGTGGTCGGAAGCCAACTAGACCATAAGGTGCCACTTGAGGAATGTACGGGCCTTGACCAGAAGCCACGTTGTAGGTGTCCCCTGCCTTCTTTTTCCCAGAACCATTAGAGGCGTCGATTGCCCCTGTAGCTTATGCGCGATTTTCCCACGGCGCATGCCACCCTCGATCCTTTCTCCAATGATGACGACAATGGAGAAGCTAGAAGTTACACTGCCAATCATCTTGTCATAGAAAGGATTTTGGAGTGTGTCGACGAACGTGCTGACCATCTCTTTTTCAGATAGAGGAGGTTGTACCTGAGCAGCTAACTCCCTCCATCTTTGAGCGTACTGCTTGAAGGTCTCTTCTCCCTTTTTGGCCATATTTTGGAGCTGAGTTCTGTCGGGGGCCATCTTTGTGTTGTACTGGTATTGTTTCATAAAGGCATCAACTAGGTCCCTCCATGAACGAATGTGGGTTTGCTCTAGCTGAGTATACCAGTTAGCAGCTGCCCCAGTTAAGCTGTCTTGAAAGAAGTGGACAAGCAGCTTATCGTCGTGCATGCAGGGAGACATCTTCCTGCAATACATGGCCAGGTGGCTCTTCGGGCAGCTAGTTCCTTGATACTTTTCAAATTTAGGAACCTTGAATTTTGGAGGGATGACCACGTCTGGGACCAAGCACAGATCGGCTACGTCCCTGGCTTCATGAGCGCTCCCTTCGATTGCCCTAATTCTGCCCTCTAGACCCTTCCATTTTTCTGTATCTTCCTTGGAAGGATGGTTTGGGTATTCCTCAAGCATTTGGTGAGGATGAGAAGATGGTATGTACACGGGGTGAGGCCCTTGAGTGAACACAGGGTGTGTTCCCCAAATGGCTGTTTGGTAAGTTTGTGGAACGGTGTTTGGAGGTAGGTTATGTGTTTGAGTTTGTGTTTGGGCTTGTGTTTGGTTGTATGAGAGTGCATGCCCATGAGGATACCCATGATGACCTCCTTTAGTGGGTGGAGGCATGGTTAAAGGTGAAGAGTTTTGTGGATTGAAACCAGGAGGATATAATGGGTCAGTTGGCTCTCCCGATAAGGATTCCCTTATCTCCTTCTGTTTCAATGATTGGATGGCCTCCATTAGCTTGGCCATCTCTTCTTTCAGTGACTTGACCTCGTTTCTTAGTTCCTCGTTTTGTCTTTCTAGCTCATCCATGATTCCTGACTGTGATCGGATTCTATAAGGATGTCGAGAAAACTGTCTTTCTCCAATTTTTCTATGAAAGTTAAAAAATTAATTTTTGAGAAATAGCTTGAATGCAAAAATCATGAATGAAAAATGTTGATGTAATGATAAGAATGCATGGATGATTTTCAAAGTCTCTTTTTTTCAGTGAGAAATTTATGAATGAATGAATGAATGCATGCATGCTATCCACAAATAAATTTTAGAAATCGAAATTTTTGAGGTTCTAAAAATAAATAAGTGTTGCTTTATTTATTCACCCTTGATTTCTTAACAATTTTGTGTTTTTTATAAATTTTAGTTTTTACATTTTTCTCATTTTGTTAGAAAGGCCTTTAGTTTTGTTTGAAAACCTTTTAAGTTTTGCTAAAAGCTTTCTAAAGACGTTTCTTTATATTTTCTTTTGAACTTCATTTTCTCTCTTTTTACATCTTTTCATATTTTCAATATTTTCAAAATATTTTTCATAATTTTTCCTATTTCTAAAACATTCTTTAAGTTTTCTTTTGAATCTTTTATATTTTTTAATATTTTGAAAAGTATTTTTCTAGTGTTTCCTAGAAGTTTCTATGTTTCTTGATTTTGATTTTTCTTGATTTTTATTTGTTTATATTTCTTTTTGCTTGATTTTTCTTGATTTTCTGTATTTCCCCTAATTTCATATTTTGTCTCCCCTCTTCTTTGTCATCTTGAGTGATTCGGTTTACTTGAGCATGTGACTAGCATATGAGCCATGTATCATAAAAGGGGTGTGTGCCCTCCTTACCTCTTGTGTGGGTTGCCTGTCCTATAGGTCTAAGGTTTTTAATGCATGAACCTCTCAGGCGTGGTTAGTAATCCTAGGGTGTAGAGGTCACTAGAGCCAAGTTCCAGTCCATAATGCTTGCCACAACAGTAGAAGTAGCCACTAGTTGCGAGACATTATGAATAGGACGTACTCTAGTCGGGATTTTCGTGATAGCCACACAGGACGTAGGCCCCAGCGTGACACCACTAGATCCCTCTATTCCTAGGCTGCACTCAGACCCCGGGTATAAGGCCCCACTCATGATAAATGCATGTGTACAATATATGGAGGGCACACCAATTTGGGATACTTGCAATTGGGGAAATTGCAAAGATATATATAGCAATTTATCGTTCATCTACCCTAAGGTTATTCAGAGAATAAACAAATAAACAACAAGAGATAGATAAACTAATAAAGGAATCGTGCAAATAAACAAGAAAGGGATCGTGCATATAAACAGTAAAGGGATTAATATGACACACTTAATTTAGTTGGGCTTGACTCTCTAAAGTCCCCAGTGAAGTCGCCATCTGTCGCAACCGTAATTCCGACGAGACGATGAGCTCGCTAAAATTTTAAAAATGGATTTTTATTTGGATTAATGTGTGGAGTCGCCACCAAATTTTTATTTAAGGGAAAAAGTTTGGAAAAACTCTAACTTGAAGATGAGATTCAAAGTTCGGGAGTCGGTTACGAGTAGGGAAGGTGTTAGGCACCCCACTCGCCATTTCCAAAGAACGGTACCTTTAAACTAAGTGTGTGGTTTTTGAAAATTGTTTGATCCCTTTAATTAGAGTGAAAATAAATAAATTGATGGAGGTTAGCCTGACAGGACTTGATCCTGCTCCTACGTATTCTCCGGTGCAATGGGAAACTCAAGGCTTACGTAGTTCTAGTTTGTGAAGGCTTGACCTTCAGAAGTGTTTAAAGGAAAAATGATATTTTGAACCAATTTTCATTTTTTGAAAGGGGCTTTAGTCCACTCAGGCACAAGGTCCGAGGCAGCTACGGCAGCACGGGGGCCTATACAGACTGTTAAACGTTGAACAGCAGGTGAACCGCGAGTTCCTCGTTTAGAGCCCGTTGCGTGAGACCAAAGATCCCAAAATATTTGGAAAAGAATTTTATTTTTGAAAGGGCCTTTAGTCCACTCATGCACAAGGTCCGAGGCGGCTAAGGCAGCACGGGGGCTTATACGAACTACTAAACATTGAACAGCAGGTGAACCGCCAATTCCCCGTTTAGAGCCCGTTGCGTGAGACCAAAGATCCCAAAATATTTGGAAAAGAATTTTATTTTTGAAATAATAAAGATGAGAAAAGAAATGATTTAATTTGAAAAAGGAATTTGTTTTGAAGTGAATTTGATTTTGAGTTTTGGGAAATGAAACTTGACTTGATGAAGAAGGAGCATGACTCGGACTTGAGAAAGATTCTATCTTGAATTTGATTTGAGAAGAGGATTGGGTTTGAACGAAAACAAACTGATCTTGATTGGAAATGAAATCGATTTGATAGAAATTTGGTAAAATGATTTAAGCTCGATTTGCAAATTTTTGAGAGAAGGAATTGGTTGAAATGAAGTAGTGGACTTGAAATTTTATGGAAAATTACTCTAAAAGAAATTGAACTTGATTTGGGAAAAGGCTTGAGGTTATTTGAATGAAAGAATTAAAATTGGTTCAGAAAAAATAATTTGGTTTATTTAAAAGAAAGGATTAAAATTAGTTTGAAAGAAAGAAAAAAGGAATTTGATTTAAAATGAAGCAAAAGAGAAAAAAAATTTGGTTGGGGCTAATTTGTAATTTCTGGAAGTACGGGGGCCAATTTGTGATTTCTGGAAGTTTAGGGGCTTGATTGAGATTTTGGGAAATTGAGGGATTCAATTGCAATTTTGGGGACCAATCTGTAATTAGGTGATTGGCTTGGAGAGCTTTAGGTGGCTTGTCTGGTGGCTGGAAGGGCCATAGTTTTAAGTTAAGCCATGCTTGACGTGTATTGAATTAAATTAACAAAAACCGCATACAGTGGGACTTGAACTCTGGTCTTGGGGGTTGTAGGTGGCGTCCCTTGCCACTGAGCCAAGCTCAAGGTTGTGTCTTTAGCTCTTCAAATTAAGTTATATTTCCCAAGAAAGCAAGCGTAGAGACAACCAACCATGCCATCTCTGCATAACCCATCGAGAGCCACTTTGCACAATCGGGAATAATATGTTCCCTTTTGGTACCCCTGACGACATCATGATGCTGTAGTAACTACCCATCATTTTGCCACAAATCATCAAGACTGGCCCATGCATTCGGGTGATCTACGTATGAGGGGGAATCAACCTTAGGTGGCCAAAACTCATTGGCTACATGCCTTCTGCAACTACTCCCATTCATATATGGATCCTTGTGTCATCAAGGGAATTTGAGGGATCAAGCCTAGAGGGACCTTCATTGGCAGTAACACTCAATTCATTCCAGCTTGTCTTGCGAGCCAGCCTTCACCCATGCCAATTAGCATTTCCAACCCCTACTTCATTTGACGCTGTTCACCTCTCACAACACCTCATGAGTTGTTTTTCATGCAATTCACGGTAGACATAACAGGGGGAGAAAAATTTACGTGTTCATGCATAAGATTAACTGTGGAATGGACCTGAGTTTTTGAAGCTTAGCTCTCGACTATGGAGTGTAGCTCGAACTTACTCACCCTATACTGTCTTCGGGTTCTTCTTAACCCTTTTGTAGGGGCTGTCTGTTCGTCATAACTGATTAGGAACCCCCTTTTAAGCACCTATAGGACTGGTTGAAAGGGCTAGACGTATTGAACTATCCCACTGAACTAGGCCGCCACTAGTGCGTGACGCTCGTGAACATTGCACTTTGAGAGCAAGCTTCTCCGCGCATGCATGTACGTTGGGGAAGCAGCTCCTAGGCCTAGCTTTTCAGCCACGTCAAGGCATGTACTACTGGATTTTAGCACAAACCTTGGAAAGCAAACGTGCATGCTTTTGTATGATGCTCGAGAACTCTAATTGCATGCTTTCGCTACCAGGGGTCCTGCTTGTGAATGCATTCGACTTACAATTCATTCTTGTCAACTCAAGTGACCCTCTACGAACAAAGCCAACTTTGAAAATGATCTCCCGAATCAGGGCATTTCTCTTCCACAAGTATCCGAGAAATTAGACACAAGACCCCCTTCTTTGCTCGATTTCATGGCAAATGAGCCTACCCTGGGTATATATCGACTATGTCTATCATCCACCGCAATCGACCTTTGTTTAAGTGATCACGAGGTCTCTAATTACACCTCAGTGTTACCATTGTGACAAATTTGCTATCAAGGCCATCTTTGCTTATGACGACATAAAAGCAGACTTGGTGGAAATTTAGCATTTGCAA